>VWZK01012161.1:92641-145778 GCA_013396935.1 Baryphthengus martii
TGCCGCTCGCTGCGGATGCCGGGGGGTTGAAAACCTGCAAGTTTTCGCGGCTTTAGCAGCCAGAGATAGAAGAAAAATAATTACCGAGCGGAAGATGAGTTTACCTCAGCAGGTCCCGTCGCCCTGCAGCCTGCTTGCCTGGTGGCCGACGTGTGCGGGGGCTGGGGCTACCAGGGCTTGCACCAAGTAGTTCTAAGGCATGAAAGGTCCTCCAGGTCCCCTTGAGGGGGTACAGGGAAGAATGATCAGGGGTGCTCATAGCTTTGCAGGCAAAAAAAACCAAACAAACAAAAAAAAACCAAAAACAAACAAAAAAAAAAACAGGCATCACTTCTTTTGCTGCTTACAAAGTAACATTTCATTGTGTAAACCTGGTCTTTCTAAAGCCTCCAGAAGCACTGATTATCAGCAGAACAGAGAACTGAAGCCATGTTGTCCATTGGAAGTACAGGGAGGAAAAATGTAATTTCCTGAAGTGTAGCTTGACTGGAATATCAACATTAACACCTGTCAAAGGCAGAAAAGCAGAAAAGTGCGATGCATTACTTAGTTGTTACGGCTGATTAGAGAGAGCCTCATCTTTTGTTTTATTGGACTGGAAGCACAGCAGCAACCTCTGGCATCAGTAATGTGTATAGAATCATGGAACGTTAGGAGTTGGAAGGGAGCGCTGGAAATGATTTCAGTCCAACTCCCACTGCTAGAGCAGGACCACCTAGCGCAAGCCACGCGGAAACATATCCAGGTGGGTTTTGAAAGTCTCTAGAGGAGATTCCACAACCTCTCTGGGCAGCCTGTTCGAGGGCTCCATCACCCTCACAGTAAAGAAGTTTTTCCTGAGATGGAACTTCCTGAGTTCCGATTTGTGCCCATTGCCCCTTGCACTATTGCAAGACACCACTGAGAAGAGATTGGGCCCCAGAATGTAATTTGAACTTGTACTGGAAGCAGTGCTGGATTCTGCTTTATATGCGTTTTCTTCATTAAATTATCTGTACGAGAAATTTACACAGATCTCTAGCCTGATAATGAAGTTCAGTTATAAAGTCATTGTTTATGATATAAAGTTGTCCATGTACCTGTCCAAGTTTAAGAAATAAAGTTTCTACAAATTGTTTTTAACAGGTCCTTTGAAATAAAAGATTTTTTAAAAAAAAAAAAAAGCTGAAGTGCAGAAGGTACTTCTACTATATATTTATCATCTTAATAAGTGCATGCATTAAAATGTGGGACCAGATGAATAATACTACGCAGGAAGCCAGTTCCCTGTTTTCTATAATAGGTCAAGAAAAATACCTAGATCATCATGGCCCTGATGGCCGTGACACTTAAACATTAAGTCATTCAGCATCTTTGTGGAGAATCATTTAAGATTACTTCATATAATGAAAAAAAAAAAAAAAAATTGAACATGTTAATGATTTTTGGTCAAATACTTGAACCTCAAACCAAAAAGCGGTTCTAAAGACAGAGATGCACAGTACATTCCTACTAATCTGTCATGGTGAACAAAACCTAGAAAGTATCGATGAGGAAAGTCAGCATTAGAAGTTCTGAAGTGCTAACTCAATAAATTGTCATCTCCATAAAAATATAAATTATTTAAATCTAAAGCAAATCTGTTTATTTCACAGTATGCTTTTTTTTTCTAGTATGATCGCAAATAGCAAAGGGTCAGGTTATTGATGAATTAATTGCATATCAATGGCTTTTAGCATTTTTTTCAGCTATGTTATAGATCATTGCCTGACGTCATCTCTTCAGCTGCTTGCAGAGCAGAGAAGTCTTTATGTTTAGCAATACGATGGCAAAATTGCTCCGCTTCTTTGCTTCTTCAGTTAAAACAATCAGTGCAGCGGTATGTTAGAAGCACAGAGTTTTCATTAACTAGGAAAAAAGTCTGATATTGCCTTTTGCCACAGGTGTGATGGCATGGCGGTGTGGATGCGCAGACATCCCAGGGGCCCTTGGCAAAGGTGGAAATGGGAACTGCCCACTGCCCCTACTTACTGTAAATATTATGATGATACACTGAAGCAAGTTTGGATTCACTGCAGCCTCTCAAAAAAGGAGGTCCAGGATAAACTTCTCTGCATGCCTCTTCCCTTTTCCTTGAGGGCAACCCAGTGTGTTGGGTTGCATCACATTCTTGTGGTATACCATAGAAAATATGCTAAAACTACAGATAATTGGCCAAGCAGAGCAAAGCTGTAAGTTTGATACAATGGCAGTTCTTTGTCTACAATGGGCCATAGTCAGTAACTTAACTCCTGGCATCAAGGAGAAAATTGTAAGAGAAGAGGTTTGTGAATGGCTTGCCAAGACCTTGGAAGAAACGGAAAAGAGATGCAGGAGTATATGGAGCTGATGTTACAGGAAATAACAGGTGACGTAGGACTGTCAGAGCCTATTATTGAGATAATACTTCAGAAAGACAAAATGTACAGAAGTTACAGAGGTCTTACAAAAAATGATGTGCACAAAGATTCTTTAAATTATTTTTACCTCCTAAGGAATGTCTTTTTATTTCAAAGACTCCCTGACTACCGATTTGTGAGTCTGAACATATCAGCATTGCACAAGTGCATGGAAATGGATAAATGAAGTTCTTCACTCTGTTTCCACTACTGGAACAGATAATAGCACAAAATTAAAACAGACATCAAAATAAATTATGTATTTATCTGTCAGAAAATAGAGTTAAAATATTAGTAATGTTAATGGATTTTATTTTATGATGTGGCAAAATCATGATATCAAAATTCTAGGTTTAAAAAACCAGGCAACTGTCGAAGTAGACAAACATTTCTGTTTAATTTCTGTTTTCTGAAGTTTTAGAATGATTTTTTTTTTTTAAACAACCATGCTGAGTTTATATTTTTAGCAGATACTGCAAATGCTTAGGAATTGCATTTTATTCCAGCAGCATGCCTTTTATTACACTAGCAGTCTTAGAACTTGTAAAAAAAAAATTAAGAGATGGCAATGGCATCCTAGTAACAAAAATAAGGCATTCAAATAGCTTTTTTAAAAATTTCCTCTGCCACTGCTCTTCACATCTCTATCTATTTCTGGGGCATAGATTCTGTTATCCCTTTTTTCTCATTTCATCACAAGTATCAGACAGGACTGTACACACACTTGTGCTTCTGCCATTTGTAAGTTCTAAAAAATTCTGATGAAGAAAAGAAAAGATTTGATCCCCTTAGGTAATTAAATATGTTATAAGTGTATCTTTCAAATTTTTTCTCCCAGTACCTGTCACAAGGCCAAATTTTTGTTTCACATGTTATGCAGAATAAGGCATAATTTGTTTTCTTTTATAACACAGTTAATGAAGCATAGTAATCAGATGGTTCTTCTCTGTGAACTACATGCAAAAATGAAATTCTCAACAGAAACAGCTTTGTAGATTTAGTTTTTCATTCCAATAAAGTATTTATTTTCATTCCACAAAAAGCGGTTTAAAAGTATAATCAAAGTTAACTACACATAGTTCTCCTTTCAGCAGTAGACACTGGAAAGCAACCTGCTGGGTATAGTTAGTTTAGATCTAGTTAAATATATACTAGTTAAATAGAACATAGAATTTTCTTTTTTTCTTGGTCACAGGTTAGAAATACTCTTCTCCAATGAGGTGAAAAGTAAAACATGAATAATACCTGCATTTAATATCTAGAAGACAAACTGACACCATTTCTTTCTTATGTAGATATTGCAACCAGCTACTCCAGAGACAAAATAAAATACCAAGATGTATTTCTACCTGGAAATATGCAGATTCTTCCATCTACAGTTTTGTTCCTTCAACAGAAGTTCAGGTTGGTGGGGGTTTTTTTTGAAAGAAAAGGAACTCGGTTTTCAGTGTCGTGTAATTTGAGCTTTGCTGCAATTGATTTGAAGTGTGAACCTCTGAAAGAAATTAAGAGATCCTGCTGTATATACCCCTGTTCAATCATCCGTTACCACTGTGATTCATTCACTTCAGAAGCTCGCATGATAGCTGCCAAAGCTTGTTCAGCAGCATGTTTAACACCCGTGCTATAATAGGAGCCAGCTAGCTTGACGGAGGTAGAGTATTTCTGTCTGAACGTTGTCATCTCACATGCTGCATGTCAGGTCACACAGGGCTTGATATCATTAACTCATCGCTATTAAAGGAGTATTTGTTAGTAAGAGTAGCATGAGGTCAGAAACAGTCCTGGCATTATTATTTTAACACTTCAACTGGGTCTTTTATTTTTATTTTTTTTTTGTATTTCCTGTCCTAAAAAGCAATTGTATATAACACTGCCTTTGCCACTATTAAAATGCACAGCCCACATAAGAGAAGTGTAAACTTCAGTTGTGCTTAAAGCAGTATACTTTTACTGTGTAAAACTGGTCTTTGGGCTTAGTGTCTGTAAAGCTGGGCATAGCTAAAACCGCTGGCAGGTATTCAAAGGTACAGAGGCACTGGACGTAGGCACGATTGTCCTTAGATATAAAGAGACTGAAAATGTTTCTGAGTCAACACACGTGTTGTAACTGTCCAGCTACAGTAGTTTATGTCTTCCCAAGAACTGACTTTGGACCTGTGAAAATAAGCTGCACTAAACTTAGTGCTACTTGAACCTGATTGTCAGCAGCAGAGTAAGTTTGCTTAAAGCTGGCTTGGCTTCTGCTGAATCACACTTTAATACTTGCCCCAACAGTCAGTGACCAGCTGTGGGACACTCGTCAGTAAGACCAAGATCACTGCAGTGCTTGTGTGCATTTGTGTTCAGTACAGTAATTTCATGTTCCCAGCAGCTCCACTGAATAATTGGGGCCTATCCTCTGAAACCCGGTTTGTACATGCAGAGCATACCCATCCATTTTCTGTGTGTGCCTGACAGTGCAAATCAGTGCATTGTTGTGTGCAGCTCTCCATGTTTTCAAATGTCTTGCAAGTTTGAACACTTGCTTATATGAAAAGGTTTAAAGTGGTGCTATTTGTTTTCATCGGCCCAGAAAGAAAAAAAAACTAAAACACTATTCCAGGCTGTGTCTTTTAATATATCTGGTTGTGCATCAGAGATTCTTTCGATATCTGCCTTATAGCAGCTGTGTTATCCCAGCAGAAAACAGCTGTGAGCTCTATAGCAAACTTCTCTGCCTAGGGATATCTTCTACAGCTCCTGTCCATCTGTCCTCCGTCCAACAACTCTTTCTGTAAAGTGAGAGTAGTCACAGGAAAGCAGCATAGCTGGCATATTCCTTTGCTCCAGCAGTTCTTGGCTGTTGCTTCAGCTCTATGGAGTTATAAGAAGCCATGAGAAAAATTTAATCTTCATTTAATGTTAATCCCAGCAAACATTTGTATACACATCAGTTAACTTACATAATAGGCATGCTGAAATCAATGGGACAACCCTGGGAGAACAGTTACTCATATGTATAAATGTTTATAGGATTCATTTCCTCCTTTTGCTCTGAATCATCTGGAATCATTTAGCACCCACATCGCAAAGTAAGTTTCAGGGTGTAATTCTATTTATGGCTTGGTTCTGATGAACAGCACCAGGAGCTAAGACATTCTCCGTGTGTTGCAATGCCCCCCTAACTGGAGGATGGCAAGATAGTAACTCATTCTACAACTCCCAGTTGTCTCCAGTTCTGCAGTGTTTCAGGTTTTGTCTTACATCTTTCATTTCTGTCCACTTCCTTACTTAAAGAAAGCTGTTACTTCATTGTGAACATAACTATTTTCATCCTTCTAAATACTTGCAGTTCCTACAGTATAAAACACTCTAAAGAGATAATCACTTGCCATTTGGCACTATTTCAAGGCATTCAGTTTTTTATTCTCATTTGAGTCTTATTGGCCCCTATCATTATTCCTACAATCTTTTTACATTTACTCTTCTTCACAGGTACTGATGCTTAAGACGTATCCAAGCTAGGAAACATAGCACACAGCACTTGAAATAGCTACTGAATTATGTGAGCTAATCTCTCTCCTGGCAGCAGCAGTCTCTCCAGCTACAGCCGGCTGAAGAACTCAAGTTTATGATCCTTGTATTAAGGAGATGAGATCTCTGTGACACTCTCTGCTGAGCAGCTACAGAAGAGGCAACCTCCATGTGTTTAGCACCTCCATGAGGCAACTCGGAAGTCATGGATGTTAATTATGAATGACACTGCTTCTGAAACCTTGTTAGACAAAAATAATGGAGAACCGTAAAGGACAGCACTGGAATCTCTAGAAGAGCTGTGAAAAGCTGGGCAGCAGGACTCAACAGTCTATTCCCTCATTTTCCTCCTTTTCTCTTTCCTCCCTACAGGCCTTCAACCAAGGAAAATTTGCATATTCTGTAGCATTTTAAAGAACCCTTTTTTCCCTTATCTGTTATGTATGATGGAGCACATCCATCCTTCTGCAAAGAATCAAAGCATCACAGATCTGCAGTTATCACACAGCATTCAGCTGCCCTGCTTATTACCTTCCACAGAGACCAGAGAACCCCAGGATCTCCAGGTGCATTATAAATACAGACTGGTTGTTGCCCAGGTGTTAAATTCTAAGGTAATATTCCTGCTTGACTGTGACAGATTTCTGAGCCCTTTTCCTCTCCCTTTTTCTCTTGCCAGCTTAAACAACTCTCTTGTCATCTCGCTAGCCAGGAGACTTTAAAGTTGTCTAGGGAGGCTTGTGTCTGTCTGGGACTGAGGAGACCAAGTAGCAGGTAAAGTGGATGATGTAACCATTCCTATTATCCCAGAAGCATGGGAGGGTGGATTAAATAAAAGAAAATGAATAATCCCAGTGATCTCAACTGTGTTATTTGTAAGATCCATAACATATGCAGGCTCTCTAAGAGCTTCAGAATGTATTCAGCATGGCCTTCATGCATTTGTGAGTAGAAAATGATGCTCTGTCAAATATGTTTGTGCTTGTTGCCTTTCTGAAACCTGTCTTCAGGTCTTCTGTGTTTTGAACCTCTCCTAAGGATGGATATAGATTCAAATAACACAGGTCAGAATTGAAAGAAACGCTGAGCTGACTGTCTGAACCATAACCAGAGTTACTAAAGCATTGTGTAGCTTCTGACTTTGTATTCCCATATTTTCATCTTTAAATTTGTAACTGTAGTATGTCAACACTGGAATGTATGTGCTTCATCTTTTGAGTTAGACCGCACATTAGTGTAAATAAAAAACTTCAGTCATTTAACCAGGTACTCTGTGGAGATGAAATGCTAACATTTACCATGCAATTCTTGGGATAAAATTATTCCAGAATAGATGTTTTGGTACAAAGACAGAAAATCAGATTGTTGTTGTTTTGTTGGGTTTTTTTTGTTTATTTTTTATTTCTTCCTGTGGTTGCAGAATCCTAGTATGGAGCTCTACGGAAGTTTATAGTTGCTATGAGCACAAGTCTTACCCCTATTAACAGCTTTTTCTTATATCCTCCTTCCTCTCCCCTGTTTGCTTGAATAATGCTACGTGCACCCATCACAGCTCCAGAGGCTGCACAAAACCAGCAAAACTACCTCTGTAGATGACTTGAAAAAGTTTTGCCTTTGCTGTTGGGTGCTCCGTGGAGTGTTACATATCCCTGGTAGTTCTATTATCCCACACATGGCATAACAGTTCTTTTTCAGTTGTTTACAGGGATATATGTAACAGATAAATATAATTTGCTTCTACTATGTTGGCTAACATGTGCTATAGGTTTACCCATTTTTGAAAAAGAAAAAGACTTTTTGAGAAAATTTGAAAATATTGTTAGCTTTTATTTTAGTGTAAGTATTTTTTATTACCATAGCAACAGCCTTTATGAAAGTGTGAGAGGATGCATCATTTTCCCTTTTTTTCCACTAGGCTCATAATTTTCCAAAAATCTTCACAATGAACCAATACTTCCGAGATTCAGGCTGCATCTAATAAAGGGTTTTGTCATAATTTGGACAAAATACATTTAATATTTTAGAATCCTGTTCATATTCTTTCATTCCTAAGACAGAAAAAAAATTATAGATTGTTTTCGTTCTTTTTTTTTTCTTCCTAAAAACCAAATTCAAAATACCGCAGTGCAGTGGCATCAAAATAGTTCAGGTGAAAAGCATCTGAAAATAATAATTTTCTAACATAACCGCACATACGTAAGTTATCCACGTGAAAATCCATCTCAGTCTAAGGCCAGTGCAGTTCTTGCTTTGCGGTCACTACCATACTAATGCTTAGAGAAGAGCAGACTACCAGGGCAATAATTATTTCTAGTGCACCTGCCAAAGGAAAGTTCAGTAGCAGAATCTGAGGCAGCAGTGTCTGTTAACAGACATTAGATGTTTATGATGTTTTGGTTTAAAAGATGAAGATAAAGTTCCTATTATCCTTACAGATACGCAGTTAGTCTCATCAGCATCTGACAATGATATTACTGAAACCATGACTGTGTTTTGCTTGAGATAACAAAGTGATGTCACTGATTTATAACCAATTAAGATATGAAAATATTATGTAATCCAAACAGAACCTGTAACTTTATTCTGTTTCTCATACGACTGCAAATGCTTTTGAAAAGGCTCTTTTTAAAAAAAGATAGCTGCTATCAGCATCTTTGGGTGGATTTCACTATGACAGTGAGAATACAATAGGCTTTATCTTTTCAGAGCAGCTATTTTAACTCTAAATTGCACTCTCAAGCCATTCAATTCCACAGTAGTTCCTCTCAGCTGTGGTGATAACAAGAAATACAACCAAAGGTGTCAAAATTTTGTTAGTTCTTGTTTCTATGCAGGGCACATAGAATGAGATAGTATGTTGGTGGAGAACAGGATGACCTTGTTAAAGCTGAGGATCTGTCATTGCCCAGTTCCTCCTCTCTTACCGGCTGAATGCTCTGGTGTATGTGAGACCTATTCTCTCGCTCATCTATAGCCTGAAGTGTAAGAGAGAAATTTTCTTCACCCTTAATCTCAGCTGAGACACTAGTCAATTAGCCCCACTACTTAACCTAGACATTAAGACAGTAACATAAAATATACCGAGCTCAGTTAAAAAAAAACAGCTTTCTAATGATGCATGGATGTTGCAGCATATAGGGCTAGGAAAAAAATGCTTATCTGCAGATGCATTACCCAGTTTTCAATGAGTGAGCACATACTATTCTTTCAGTATAATGGAGAAGCACTGACCGGAGCTTGTTTGTTCCCCTGGCGGAAGCATTGAGTGTGGGTCAGTTACAAAACTTTATCACATGTTGCATAACTGTAACCTGCCTGAGATGAGATCACAGGATTATTTATCTTCTAACTAACTCTGTATAGGTAGACACTGGCTCTTTAGATGGACATTTGAGCTATAGACCGTCTGTCTGAGGCAGTCTCTCATGGACTTCATTAGGCAGAATGAGAAGGTTTGTACTTTATAAGCTATGGAAGATGACTCTAATACTATATTTCTAAAGTGGCAGTTAAGGTTAGTACAAGAGTAAAACTGCTATTCTTAACTGGATTTAAAATTTCAAAAATAATACTTCAGTTATTTTTTTTTTTTGCATTAAAACGTTATATTTACGTGTTTATAAAACGCCTCCAAAAGAAACATGGACGTACTGGAGTGAAATTACTGAAAGATCACAAAGGTAATGAATGGTGTGGGGCATCTTGAAACCTGAGGAGAGGATGAGAGGACTGTGACTGTTCAGCCTGGAGAAGAGAAAGCTGAGGAAGGGTCTTGCAGCGTGTATAAACGCTTGGGAGAGGGGGAGTAAAGAAGGTGGAGCCAGACTCTTCTCAGTGGTGTGCAGTGAAAGGACAAGAGCTAATGGGAACAAAATGAACCACAGGAAGTTATGTTTAAACATAAGAAAATCTTTCCTTACCATGGGGGTGGTCAAACAATGACATAGGTTGCTAAGAGAAGTTGTGGAGTCCCCATCCTTAAAGATACTCAAAACCCTACTGGTTATGGCCCTGAGCAACTTTCTCCCGCTTACCCTGCTTTAAGCACGGGATTGGGATGAGGTTATCTCCAGAGAAACCTTTCCACATAAACCATTCTGTGATTGATCCCATAAATGTTTTTGAATTACAAGCAATCTCTAATACAGAAAATTCATTAGGAAATACAACTATTCCAAAGCACACAACATCACAAAACTTTTGGTATTATTTATGATTTTGGCACAAATTGTGGTTTGGTATTTTTTAAATTATGGATCTTGAATACAGAAGAATTGCAGGTAAGAACTGTTATTCTAAAATATATCATTCACACTGCTGTTAAGTAGCCACTTCTACATATTAAATTGTAAATTCCTCTCAGAAGAAGGTACACGAATACTGTTTATATGGCTACAAGGGCAGCCTTGTAAGCAGTTCCTTTCTCTCCTCCTTTCCAAAGTTGTGTCATTTCTTACCAATGAAGTTTTGCAGCCAGGCTGACCATACTGCCTTTGTTTTCTATTTTATACTTATTCATTATTTTAAGAAACTTTTAAAGGACAATTACCATTAACAATGTCTTTTGCTTTTGTACTTCGATTAATAGAAAATCCTGATATTCAAATTGTATAAATTAAAACCCACAGAATTTTACATGTCAAATAAACCAAGCCTGGCATTATCTGGCTGTAGTCAGCTTTACTGCTCTGCAAGAACCAAATGTGATATCCTTATTCATTTGTACAAAGTCAGATTCTGAAAATCTTAAACTCCTCTGATTTCAACAGTTTTTTTTCCCTGTATGAGGTTTTCCCAACCAAGAGATGAATTGGTTCTGTGCTATTCCCCATTCATGGCACTGTATCTTATCTGAGCTTTCTGATACATTTTAATTATTGCACTGCCTGTATTAGAAAAGAGTCTGTAAGCATGGTTAGCGTGGCAAGTGTCTAAAATCTATTACAAATATTTCTCGGAGATAGACTTCATGCTCCGTTCATTACAGCTGTTCCAAGTCTCCTTATGGTATCCACAGCAGCCTGCCAACCAGAGTGTTGAATAAGAGGATTTGACTGTGAATGGATCTCTCTCCCTGAACTAACTAGCTGACATAGACTTCAGAAAGGGATGTTTTGCCTGCCTCATCACTTGTCTAAAGAGGGTAAGGGCACAGCTATCAAAATTACTCTCTGATGTAATGCGGTGAGTATGAGTCTCCTAGAAAGCTGCAAGTTGTAGGTGTCACAGTCACAGCTTGTGGGGGTTATCATCACAGAGTCCAGTTTCCTGTGAACTATAAGATCAAATGACCTTTATTTGAATTTAAAAGATTTCTGCCAGACAAGGCAGTAACAAGCACCCAGCCTTTTAAATATACCATTGAATGTCTTTTCTATTTGATCGTCAGCATTTTGGTCCACAGCTCAGTAACTAAGGTGCACTGAAAAGTTTTCTTCATATTATACTATTTACAAATCTTACTGCAAACCAGGAGAGAATCTGATTACCAGCTTGGTGTTCACAGAGCCTTATATT
Source organism: Baryphthengus martii (assembly GCA_013396935.1). NCBI lineage: Eukaryota > Metazoa > Chordata > Aves > Coraciiformes > Momotidae > Baryphthengus > Baryphthengus martii. Next base: position 104,092 of record VWZK01012161.1, read on the forward strand.
CATGAATAAATATGAAGATTCAACACAAAACAGTTGTGCTCATATTGGTCATCAGAGTCCTAGTAGCTGATTATGAAAATATGACTATTTGCATATAAAAATAATCAAAAAGATACTGTTTAAATATACAGTGTCTATATTCAGAGCTACGTAAAGGATCAGCCAGCTTACCTACATGACGTTACAAAGCAAGTCTGCTAGGTTTTCTAACTGCTTGTTGTTAACATACTTTACCTTTTGCTTGTTTGCATTTAATATAGAAATATAATATTACTGTTGCATAATATGAGGGAGGGAATTAAGAAATATCCTTAGATAAATACTATTACAGCTATCACAGGACACATACACATGTGATATTTAATGGTAGGTTCTGTTAACAATCATGGTTATATACAGCAGGTATAGAAAGGATGGAACACCAGAAACAATAGGATGTTGTAGGGACTGCCTTTCTAGTGTAACATGAGCCTATACTAACCTGGTTTAAGTATTCATTTAACAGTGGTTGCCTGTACTGAATTTAACTGATTTTTTCCAGAGAAAGAAGTCTGCCTAAAATAACTAATCAAGGTTTAATTGATGTCATTTATTATGAACCGTGCTTCTCACCTGATTTTTCCGCTTCCACATGTTTGGATTATATGGCACGTTGTTCCGAAGCATTCTCCCTCAGAGTGATCTTCATTTCTGTATCATCTGCCTAGCTGAAAAAGGTTTTCTCAGTGTGTTTATACTGGGAAAAAATGCCAGAACTATAAATACAGCTGCAGCAGTGGTTATGAGCATAATTGAATCTCTTCCCATTGCAGCATGAAACTATAATAAAGTGTGCAGTTTTTACCAGTATAACTAAATCAAAAATAGAGCTGCTACTGGCATACATCAGAGACATCCATCATTATCATGAGCTTACTGCAGAAGTCTCATTTATTGTGCATGTAAGTAGGAAAAAAAATTATTCTTATCAATAAAATAAGTTTCAGTGCCAGAAAAATGCACTCTTTTTTTTTTTTTTTTTTTCTTGCAAAAGACAGGGAACTCTCTAAGGAACAGGCTGCAGAGTTTAGCTGTTGACTGCTCATCCAGCTGCATGCTCCTTATTTGTGAAATATCAGAGCAGTACCCAGATTCCTTGGCTTTAAGCAAAAGCCTGGGTGTTCTTTTTAGTGCCACCAGCAGCACTTTATATTCAAGGTTTGTATTTCCTTAGAGTGCTAGATAAGGAAAGAAATGTTTCCAAAACCCTAGCCTCCATCCACGTAGGATAATTAATATTAACCTGTTCAGTCAAGTTCAAGGTCTTTAAACCAAGCTGGTCTGTTTTGCATCTTCTGTGTAAAATGGAAAGGCACAGAGGGAATTGCAATGTTTAGTATCTCTGACAGCCTTTGCAAGGGTATATAGGTATGCATTTAATCTGCATTTAAACAAAACATTGGCAAAATCAAAGAGCGGCAAATTCAGCAGTGACCTGGTGAGAAATCCTTGTGGCTCTGCAGGAGGATGAGGTCATGGCAGAAGGCCAGGCATGTACTAGGTCAGCTCATTTTTGCTGCAAGCCACCTTGCTGCTGGTCTGTGGAGTGCTGACCTTCCACAAGCCTAGAGGGGAATTGCATTGCAGAGCTTCTGTTTGTCTCTCCCTCGCCTGAGTGCTCCATCCTCTTACCTCCATGGGTAGTGGCAGAGTGCATGGCCCATACTGACTTGACTTTCAGGTTGTTGTGGTGTGAGTCATAACCATGCTACATGCTCTGTGATATCTGCAAGGGTAGGGATACAAACAGCGTGACCAGGGAGATGCTTTGCCTCTTGGTTAGGCATCAATGCTCAGCCACAGGAAGAAAACCCAGAAGAAATTGTTCAGGGACTCTGGTTCTTTCCTCCCAACTCTCTAGTACACTCGGAGGACTATTCAAGTTACATGTATTTAGGGAAGGTGTAACCTCTGATTTGGGCTGCCTAGCTGGCTCAACAAGCAGGAACCGGTCGGGGTGATGCAAGCCCTGCCCATGCCCTTCCCAGTCAGACTATTTGTTCCCTCATAGGTATCAAGCAGACTCTGAATCTTTTAAGCAGAAGCAAGGGTTAAAGAGACACGCAATCATCTTTGAGAGCTACAGACAAAAATTACCTGGCATTATTATAGTATTTTTACAGAAATACATTTAGGTAATTTATGTAGGCGAAAGTATGCCCCTGTAAGGCAAAACATGGAGTTCACAAGAGCGAGCAGAAGATCGAACAAGTGTTCAGTGAATGGCTACTGAACCATAAATCAGATATTATAGTGCTAGGACAAGTCTCTTAATTTTCAGCAAAGACCAGTTGAGAGTCTTCCAATAGGAAACAATACCAAAAGTATTTTATAAAAGGGAAACTTGCTAACCTATACTATTGAAAAGGCCAATATATTCCCTGTGTATGAAATTTTTTTGGAGGTGTTTCCAGGAAAAACATAATAGTGAATAAAGGGTGTTTCATCCACAAAAATGTATTTTCAAGTGCTTTTAGAAATGAAAGAGTCACCAGCTCTTATGATACAGATTGCTTAAAAAGGGGTCTTTTCAAAGGAAGGAGGACAATAAACCATTCTTGCAGGAAGTCTCAGTTGCTAGCATCATTGGCCAAGTCTAAAATTTGGTGGCAAGTAGGAGCTGAGGATGTTCTACATCATACTGGGCTTAAGGTTACAACTGGACAAACAAGACATTATTTCCATTTCACTGGACAAAGTTAGAACCTCGTTCTGCTTATAAGCTGCATTTAAAATTGCAAAACAAAAAAAAAACCCTCCCAAATGCGTCACAAATTGGAATTACTTGTACTAAGCATTCATCAGACGAGTTTAAGCTAATGCCTGTTGCAAGTATTCCTCAGAGTATTTGACATTTGTCCCATGATATTTGTGTGTTGCGTGACTTCCATGACGTATGTGTGCTGCATGAGCCACGGGTTGAGTAATGTCCCCCCTGTACGAGGAGGCACTGTGCTCCCCTTATATCAAAGCTCTGAAGACAATGGAAGGTGAAAGATGAATGGTGCCTCAGTCCTCTGCTGGTCTGTCTGATGACATTTCCATTTTTGATTAAAGACGTTTCAGCTACGAATAAGCAAAGAAAATCTCTTGTCTTAGAGCATTAGGAAGAATTCTTTAAGTCCCAACTCCAGGAGCCATGTCAATTAGAGGCCAATATAAACTCAGATTAAATTTCCATCTTCAAATCTGAGGAAAAGTACTTGAAGACATGATCCAGAAATATTCTAAAGTTTCAGTAAGCAAAACAAACTGATAGCAAATAAAGAAAGTATCTACATTCTTAGGCCAGCCTTCTCATTCTGGGGACCTGAATCATGACTTCTGAATGCTTGGGTTAGCAATTCTGTATTTAGCAGTGACCAAAATGGTCAAAAATAGCTTCTCACTATTTGTGCAGCTATATTTATGCTTGCTAAAAGCCATGCTAAGCTTCAAAAAAAAAGAAACCCAGACCTTGGCAGTTAGCAGGGCTTGTCCACAAAGATCAATATGCGACACTGACTCTTGAACCTAAAGTTCTGTACTATTGCCTCTCCACAGTGACAGACTGATGGAAGCTGCTTTGAGGCACTCTTCCTCTTGTATCATTTGTCCTTTAAGTGTAATGCATAAAGCAACAGTATTCAAATTGATATAACTTCCAAAAGGTTCACAATGTAAAAAAAAAATATTTCCTTTTAAAGCGACAAAAAAACCCCTGTGATCTCATAATCTACATACTTGGAAAACTGTGGAAAGTGTTCCTGATTGAATGCAGACAAGCCTTAACCAATTATCTGCATGTCCTGCTCGTCTGGCCCAATCTGATTTATGTATTGATCTTATCCACTCACTCTTATCTTTTAGACAGTTGGTTCTTTGGAAAAGAAGCCATCACTTTCTTTTTTTTTTCTTAATATGGCAGTTGATAGTTTAGCTGGGCTTTTTCACTTGCTGTATTGTAAGTGTGAAATAAATAAGAATTTTGGCCAATTCCTAGTCTCAGTGTTGTGTCCAAAGCTATAATAGGAAGCAAATGAAGTACTAGAAATCAGTTTCTTTGGGCCTCTATCAGGGACACTTCCTCCTTCCAGAACACAAGGCTTGAAAGCTGACATCTGGAATGATAGAGATAAGTTTTCTTTTCTATTGTGTGTGGCTTTTGACATATATACGAACTTTAGATGCAAATTAAGAGTAGTATGTTAAAAATGTTCCTCCTGTTCTGTATTGGCAGTCTTGACACTATAGAAACTCCTTAAAACTTCTTCAGTCCAAATCCCAAACACAGAACCTGCCCAACCCTTAGAGGAGCAACCAGTCTCCCTACAGTGTCTTGTGCCAGTGCCAGCCAGTCACAGCTGCACCTCCCCAGGGCACCGGCTGTTCCCTGTGTGCTAGCCTAGGAGAGCTGGACAGACTGACCACAACTCAGTCTGTCATTATATTGATCAGTAAAGAAAAGCCTCTAACCCCAAACCAAAGAAAAGGCTATAAAAAGAGAATGTATACTGCTCTAATGAGCACAGGGAGCTCTTATGGGAGACTCTTTCTCTAAAATAAAACAGAGCAATACTGCAATACACTGGCCTATATACAAGCCTGTGCCCACACTATTGCCTTGAGGATACTATGATGGACATTTCTCTGTTTTTTATTTTGATTTTCAAGTGACTTAATCTGCCTAGAATTCCTGTATGTATCTTTCTGTCTCCCTGATGCAAAATCGTATGTTGTATTACTTGAGCTATTTATTGCCTTCTGTACATTTCTTATCCGTACGTACCCTATGAATATTACATATATTTTAATGGGATATGTTTGTGAAAAAAAACTGGCATGTGGAGCTCTGGTAATCAATCTAAAGATTAGCAGGTATAAACCTATGGCAAAGGTGTTTTGGATGACTGTATTTGTCAAATGGATCTATCTGTATAATGGTGTTTTCATAGCTCCTGCATGGCAGATTCTTCCATGTTATTCAATAGAACTTTACTTTTCATTAGATACGTACAAGAAGGACATGGAAGCGTACTTGATTTTTGTCTCTCCAGTGTCCTTCAGAAATCAGCTGCCATTGCTCTGGATTATACAGAAGATGTGACCGTAGAATCACTCTGTTTCACACCATTAGTGTATCAGTGACAGGTTAGGACACATTACCAAGTAATGTACCCAATTAGTGTTAGAAATTATGATTATGTGCAAGATAAAACAATATACAGAATGAACTATGAGAATATCTATGTTATGTGACTTGCCACAGCAGTCCTGCCTCAGTTCTGCCAAAGATCTGTCACCTGAGAAGCTGCACTTCCTCCTCACCTTTCACCTTCCCTCAGGGACAGCAAGCTGTCTCATCAGCAAGGCACTGAACTGTAGACAGGCCTGAGCCCCACAAAAGGAGCCTCCTGTCCTATGAATTCTAGCTCCGTAGAAGTGAAATTTTGCTCTTCGGTCAACTTTCACAGCAGCTACCTGGGGAACCACCCTTTCAAGACTACCTACATAAATAATAGTAAGAGTTCTTTCAGTCTGTTGCTGTATATATATTTATGTAATTTTATATACATAAATATTGCAAAATAGATATAAAAATTGCAAAATACTTGGCTGTGCTTTTTTGTTATTTGCATATTCTGTAGCTCTGTTGTTTTACAAACATTTTATTAATGGTACCTTCTATTATGCTACTCAGTTGCCTAATGAAATGCTTTACAGTGAAATGCAAAACCCACATGCTCTTACAGAGGATTTTAAAAATGTGATTGTAATAACACACAGTCTGTCAGTCCAGCTTCCAACTCTGAACCCAGCAGGAAAAGTCACAGTGAACGTAAGCATGGAAAAAAATATGTAAAAGGTCCTTACTAGTATTACATTTCTGCATCTGTAGGGACAAGAGCACTCAATCTCTCCTTTGAGAGAAACTGTGTTCACAGTTTTTTTCTCTACAAAGACGCCTCTGAACTTGGATTCTTTCCTATGGTGCTGAATGCCAGCTTGTTATGCAAAAAAAAAAAAAAAGGTGGCATTTAAAAAGATATGGAGCTAAAAAGATATGGAGCTAAAATGACTCCTTCTGGATAGATGGGCAATTATAACAGAAGAAATATTACATTATGTAGAGGTAGAACTTCTTACTTCATTGCAGTATATGCACAAGATCATTTTACTTCTGATAAATAATTTGCTTTGCTTGTCATGCCCTTCCTGTGTTCTAAGTGACCACTCTACCTGTGAAACTAGTTACTAGAACAGCAGCAGAAGGCTCTCAAAAAATTGTATGACCAGGCTGTTGTATTTTTTTCATGCACTAAGACCATATGACCCAAAGAGACTGGTTGAAAGCATAGAAGCTTTCTCTGCAGTTCCTGATATTCATGAAGTGTTTGCAGTATTTAGTCTTATTGTCTTTATTAGACCTCTTGCTTCCCCGCCCTTTGTTCTTTGCTGCTTAGCCCTGGGGAGGAACATCCTGAGGCAGGACTGGCACCAGCAACACAGACCAAATGAAAGCCTTTTCTTGTCCATTAGTGAAACAGATGGGCTTATCAATTCAGCTTGTTCACCAGACTTTCCCTGCACTGGCTGGTCAGAGCAGTCTGGCAGGCTCTGAGAGCTGCAGCCCTGCACTCAAGCCAGGAGAAGCTGCACCTTTTTCCATTTCCATCTAAACTCATGGCAAGGTCAAGTCATTTTCCTCAGACCCCGTAGCAAGCCAAATAAAAGCCATTCTTGCTGTCTATTTGCTTGTCACTCTCCAGGGAATGATCTAGTGCCTGACTCATTTATGGGCAGCAGCCCTCCTGGGCAGAGGGAGCCATCTGGGGCACTCCAGGCAGATGGACACTCCCTGGGTGTCTGGGCCTGGCATTCACAAAACATGCTGGGACAGAAGCTGAGGGACCAGCAGCAGCACAACAGTGGAGTAAAGAGAATTTACAGAAAGGAGACTGCTCCTTCCCACGTTAGTCTGTAGCCGGGGGCTCTGTGGCCATAGACAAGGCCAGGCAGAAGTGACTCACAGAGATGACTCAGAGGTGACCTGTGATGGAGCTTGCTTCTGACAGTATCTGCTCTTCTAGCCCGAGTTATTGCAGATGACCAGCTGAGACAAACAGCCACTGTGGTGTGTTCCTCAGTATTGATGGGAGCTGTGGGTTTGTCTTTGGGTTGGGAAGACTTCACCTCCCTTGCTCTTTGGCACACACCACCCCACTATCTTATCTGATGGAGAGCACCTCTGGCAGCATGTCTCCCCAGTCAAACCATACATGCGGCCTGAGCCAAGCCCTCAGGTTTTGTATGTACAAAACACTCACAGATCCACTGCTGGTATGCAGCAAGAGCTCATGTGAGCCTGCGAGAGAACGAGCACCCACAGCAGGCATGTGGGAAGCAGTCACACCTCTGGCCATGGGAGGATGGCCTTATCCTTCTTGGCCTGTTAGTCACACAGCTGGGTACACACTGCAACCGCTGACAGCAGCTGTAGTCATGTCTGCTACCACCGCAAGTCACACCACTCAGTCTCTCCTGCTGCCTTAGTCATTTCAATCTGCTTTGTAAAGGGAAGTCAGGTGAACTCTTACGATGAGCTGGATTAAAAGATTATCATCCCGGCTGTTTGCTGCTGCTTTACTGCCCCAGTGCTATTACTGTGCAGCTTTTCTGTTCTGTGAAATTGTATGAATGAGAAAACAAACCAGCTCATTAATGGAGTGATGGGTTAATTAATGGTGTGAATAGTCTGAGGGAAAATCTGTTCTCAGGGGCAGCTGAAACATTTTATCTGGCTGTGATCTAAGTCAGGTTATATTTTGAAACAGCTGTAATGGCTTAAAATATTACTATTTCCTAGCTGTCTCTTGCAATGTAGTATTTTTCTGGAGGCAAATACTGCCCAGCTAACTGAGCTTCACTCACAGGTTGCTTGCTTGAACGCAAGGCTGTCAGCTTAGACTGAGCCACAGCAGATGGGGGCTTTTGAACTTAGGCAAGCAACTTTGCCCAGAGGCTGGTGTGTAGGGCTCAGATGATGTGTTCTTCTAGGAGAGTGAACCTTTGAGCTGAAAACAAATGCTCAAATGGAGTCAAAAGTATTTTGAAGCACCAAAGCTGTTTGTATTGTGAAGGTTAAGCCATTCTCTTTTGTACTTTAAATTCCAGATTGTCTGAATTTCTATGTACTTGTAAAGGAAATACTTTAATAATTAATCAAAGTAATTTTACAAAAGCAAAATAAATTTTGAGTATTTTGTGGATGTGGAATGACTTTTTTTGTTTACCCTCCTATGTCTCTGAAAATTTCAAATATGCATGTATTGTAAGTAAACTCAGAAAAGCTGCAGCAAACCGTTATGTTAAATTTATTTGCCAGCAAAATCCTCTCAAAATGCAAAAATTATTTAAGTTATAAGTGCGCTGAGATAAACTTGGCGGTTTGCTGACTTTATGTAAGAAGCTGTAGTATTGTACAGTAATAATATGTAAGCACTTTGGACAATTGTTCTAGGATGCGGAGGGCACACTGAAATTTTCGAATACCCTAGTCTGATTGCTTGCTCTCTTCTGTAGGATAACAAACATCAGGGAAAATAAAAAAAAAAAAAAGGGGGGGGAGGAGAAACAAAATTATTGTCTGACTTCCCTTAAGACACAGCTCCCAACCTAACCTAAAGTATCTCTGCAAATGTATCACACCATTGGGGGTCACAGATTAGGAAAGTATGAACAACAGCACTTTTTTTTTTTTTTTCTTCTTTTTTTAAGTTAAACCTAGTCTTGGACAAAATCATAAAGACTAGTTGTTTAAAATACCAGCTCCTCAACAGTTCCGTAGGAACACACCTTGATGCTTACTAAAAAGTCATGTAACCATAAGTCTGAGCAGGTAGGCAATGTTTGTAATTTTTAAAGCTATTAACAAGCACAAAGTCACTACCCAGAAATCAAGGAAGCAGATAGGCACGTGTTGTCATCCTCTTGACCTTGGTCAAGATATTTTTATTCTTTGCCCCCCATTTCACCCTCAAAGCCCTTTCTCTTGGTCTGCTTGGTTGTGTGGCACCAAGTCCTGCATCCCAATCTGTGCTGGGCAAACACACAGCAAATCAGGATGGTAGTCATAATTAATAAGAAGCAATTATTTTAAATATGTCATCTTGTATAACAACACAAAAAAGAAGAGCTACCAAAGCAATCAAAAAAAATCAAACCAGGCAAGTCTGAACCCAAAGGAGACAAAACACAATAGTTTAAAGAAAGCTCCTCTACTTACCGCATACATACCGTCCTCTTCCAGAATTGTGCTGTGCCGAATGTATACTGGGGTTGAGTGGCTTGAGTGGAGTGGCAGTGGTTAAGAAACAAACTGCAGAAGCAGTAGGAACAGTTTTAAAGGTCACCAAGCTCATTCACTTTGGAAAACAAGTGAACACTGCGATACTGTGAACAACACTGTGCCTACTGTCTATTACACCACTCCCCGTGACTGTTATCCTACTCCTTTTTCACTGTCATTACAATATATTTCTCAGTGGAGAACTGTGAAACATCAGATATCAGAGGAAAAAATGCGGAGTAGCAAAGGAAATAACTTGCATACATGTCCATGGTGGAAGGGTGATGTGCAGGTACTCACACTTCACGGAGACCATGACTTGCTGCTGGCTCCATATAAAAAGTCATCTTGAGAATGTATGAAGGGTTGGGTATTGAAATGATTTTTCCTACCCTAGTAAAATACTTTTAAAATGAAAGCTGTGTGTCTAATTTTCCATCTACTTGTCTTAAAAATACTTATTTGCTTGTATATTCCCTACACTTGCCTTCCTCCAAGGTCCTGTAACTCAGTTCTAAGGCGTACAGACCAGATACTGAAAGGCTTGACAGAAAGTGCATGAAGGCTGTTGGAAGTAGTTCCTTGACACTTTTTTTTCAGGTGTTTCTCAGTAACAGAAAGAGAATCCCTACCCCAGCTCCTCCCAGGGCTATTGCACCACTGGCCAAGTGGGAAACATGTCAAGACGAGCCGATGGGTGGGGGACTCTCCCCAGAGCTCTTTCAGATTGAGAAGAGGTTACTGCTTATGGCATGTAGGACTCATGGTGTACTTATGAGATGTAGGGGAAGAACATTTTAGAATTGCACGTACATGTTTGGGGATGTTTAGGGAGGAAACAAAGGCAGGGGATGTGAGGTTCTAATGTTTTAAATGGGGGAGGGACAAATGTGGGAAAATAGAAAGAAAAGGGGATAAAAGAGGCTGATAGCATGTAAATGGATGCGTGGTCAGTACACTTGTCTAACCACGCTCTGCACCTGATCAGTGCTGCCTGTCCTGTCTTCCCATTAAACTCCATTTCTATTTTCCTGAGTGAGGAACTCTCTGTTCTGTGTGCACATGTGTGGAAGTTTAAATGCAGCAACTGGAGTCAAATCATGGGTCAGAGTGGCAAATAGAGAAAAGCAGTGTGTGTATATTTCTCTCTGTGTGTATGTCAGCTTGTGATCACCAGCAAATATCAAGCCTGACTAGCCAGTAATTAGGGTAAGAGGCATAGGGACTAGTTACCAAAAGAACTGTAAGCCTGGCCTGGTTACTGAAGAGATCAGTGAGGTTGAGAGCTAGTTAGCAGGTGGATGAGCAGGTCCCACGGTCATGTGTGTAAATGTGTGTTTGGTTGCGTGCATGTTGTGAATATGTGCCCAGCCTTGCTGCGGGCTTGACATGCAGCAGCTCTATAATGTTAATGAATTTGTCAATCCCTAATAAAAAGTATACCTGTATGTGCTCAAAGTCATCAAAAAAAGCTGAATAATATTTCCTGTGGATACATTGCTCAGAATCTTCATCTTTCCCTATTATATGCCTCATCATATGCTTCACATTTTTCACTTGCTGAAGTTATTGTGGTATTTATAGAGTCAGATTTTTGCAAGCAACTTTTAAAAATTCGTAACATTAGTTTGAGACCCTCAAATACATGTCTTTTCATTACCCCCACTGTTTTTCCCCTAAAATGTGTTTGCACATTAAATAAAATGTTAATGCACCTTTTCTAATTCACGAGTACTGAGGTCTTCTAGTTCAGATTGGCACGAAAACTTGCTTTTTGGTCTGCTTTTTTTTTCATGCTTTTCGTAGCATTTTCATAGCTTTGTCTCTCATTGCCCTTTCGTTGCTATCTATATAATTTACTTGGTCTTAATTACTTAGTCTTCTTCCACTTTTTGTTTCATGTCTGCTTCTCCTTTCTTACCACAGTTTAATGAAGCAGAAATCTTTGCAGGCTTAGCTAGAGTCAGACTTTCACACTCTCAAGAGTAGAATGAATTCAAGGCAGAGCTATTCGGAGCAGTTCTCCTTTCAATAATCAATTGCTTTCCTAGGGAGAAAAAAGAAGTGTCAATGATTTGGTTACATGGCTCTCAAGCTGCAAGATATGAGCTAGACCTTGAATTTTCTTACATTTACTCAGACCTTCCTTATCATTGCTACTCACTTTATTGTTGCAGGCTGGTTCAAAATAGCAAGACACCATTAGTGTAATGGGAGCAATCCAGCTCTGGAAATAAGGCCACAATTCTCTGCAATGTTCCTGTGACTTTGCAAATGAAAACAGGTGAAAGTCTGTCTCTGGGTATGTTGCTTAAATTCTCCGTTGCACAGCTTCTCTTCTCTTTCCATCAGCACTGACATTTCAATCTTGAATCACTTCTTTTCCTTTTTGATCCTTTTAATCATTTCAACAAGGGAGAAAGAAGCAGAGGGAAAAGAGAAGGAACTGGAATCAAGTTTCCATATAAATTTAGCTCAGTGGAATGGGCAAGGAAATAACAACGAAGTTGTGAATTAGCTCAGTTAATAACCAAATACCTCCTGCCTATGTGTGACAATATGATTACTAGGATCTTTATTCTTTTGAATCTTGTGCTGTTATAGTTTTTTTCAAATAAAATGTCATAAGCAGCACTCTTTGAGTCACCCACAGAACAGCACTTTTTAAAAGAAAGCTTGTGCAGAAATGTAATAAGATCAAAGGATGGATTGGACAGGCAAAAAATCAGTTTCAGTATTTTTAAAAGCAAAACGTACTTTAACTTCTATTCCTCTGGCTGGTCTGGAGACCAAGGCAGACTCGGTGGCAAAAAATGTTTCAGTGCTATCTTCTGCCCAAACTATCATTTCAAATCACACGTCTATACTTATACTATACGACTTTTTGCTGCCTAAGGACAAATCCCCCTGGATTCCACGTCTCTTATACGATGCTCAGTTAATTGCAACCACAGTACAATATTCTGTAAATTGGAGGTGGGCCAATTATAAGGTACATGGAATATACATGCATTTTATTTCTACTTTTGCTGTTTCCCTTAGGAAGTGAAAATGTGTGGAGAATGAAGAGTTTCATTGCTGTTACACATTCTTGAGCTGTGATTTTCAGTCCTCACTGTCTTCAGTGATAACTACAGTGTGCATGACAAAGAAGTAATGCAGTCTTAAAAAAAAGAGCATAACTGTTGAAGTGAAAGAATATCAGTGGTCTATACTAATGCTGTACTTGTGCAGGCTTAAATGGAGAGATCTCCTGCTTTCTTGAAAGAAGAGGATCTTCTTCCTTACTGACTTGATATGCTGCCTGCTACAGAAAAGACCTGAGCATGTCTGTGTATGTGTACGTATGTGCTTCCAGTGGAAAAAAAATATACGTTGAGAGATACTGAGAGGATTTCAGAAAGTTGTATGTCATTTCTCAGTACAGTACTCTGTATGTAGAGTAAAAGAATAGATAACAGGAGTAACTGAGATTTTTTTTGTCTTATTTGTGAAGTCTGACTCAAGATGTTTTAAAACATCTTGGAACAGAAGTAAACTAAATTTGTCCACAAAAGGAATATTAATAATACACTAGCTGTTTTAATATCATCATGTATGTTCTTATTAGCAGCAGTGTACACCATTATTCTAAAGAAATAAATGATGGATTATAACGTCTAAGAGATTTCCATAGACTAACTTCAGTTTTACAAGTGTGCATGAGTTTAATCTTAAATAGCAGATATATTCTTGAGAAAATAGAGTCTTGCTATTAACAGACTCAATGATTTAGTAGAAGCGTAAAAAAATTACATTGCTATGAATTGAGAATATTGATATAGCATTGTAAATAGAAAAGTTATTGTTCAGTTTCTTTTCCTGACACATGTACATTTTAAAGTCTGCTCAGCTGTCTGTACCATATTGCTGAGGATGATGTCTTGACTCCATTGAAGTCTGTGACGACTCCCCTTGATTACAGCAGCAGTTTGACGGTTTCGTTTGCATGTACAGATTGAATGTAACATAATAGGCATACATATATTTGCCTGTTTGGCATTTTTATTCTGGTTTGTACAGAGAAAATGAATTCTTACCAGTTAATAATATGACAATAAAGACTATCTAGAAAAAGGAATAAGTAAGTGATAACACATGCAAAGATCAAAAACCTATTTTCATGGTATGAATGTATCTGTAATACGAAAAATGAGGAAACTTTGTCAGAGTGTGATGAGTGCCACTGGCATGGAAAGTTTCATAAATGAATGCTAGATCATTCTACATCCTAACTAATGACATCGAGTGGCAAAGCTCCTTAGATATTGCAATCATCATAAGTAATAGTCTGCACCACAATACCTCAAAGGTCATCACAAAAACCATCACAGGCATGCACTGTCCTGTTTCAAGAAAATATCAAAATGCTGAAGATTTAACAGTTTCTGATGCTCTTCAGGGTGACTTCTGCCTAGAATGTAAAATCTGTCTACACATTGGTAAAAATTCTCTTCCCCAGAATCTCCTCCTTTTCCAGGCAAGGGAAAGTACTTCACTTTTTTTTTGTTCTCTCAGCTAAGTTCTGCCACCTGGTTGCCAGTATTTGCCCCCTCGTAACTGAATTAAGCAGCTGAAGCATTAGGCTGCCTAGGTATGAGACAGAACAAAAGTCAATAAAAATAGAAAGGTAGTGCACAGAAGAGTCCGTGGTCATATCATGAATTATGCCAGAAGAGACTGTTTGACTGCCTTGTCTAAAGGCAGGGTGTGTGGTTACAGATGTCTGACAACAAATCAGTTATCTCTTATAGTCTCTCAATACCAAAAAAAAAAGAGTAAAAGAAAAATAAAAAGTAAAAAGAAATTTCTCTCTTTTTCCCATCCCATTAATGGTGAGCATGTTGAAGTGGAAGGAGAATTTGCTCATCATGTTCTTGAGAACAGATGGAAGTGAAGCAAGCTCTCTTTCAGTGGGACTATGTACACTGTAGGTGGGTTTATCTGATCAAATGCAGAGATCTACAGTGTAGATGTCTCCTGCCACATTCATTACACTAAATTCCTTTTGTAGTGAATGAGAGAAATGAGAATTCCCAGGGTGTAGCTCACCCCAAAGTAGACATACATGTTTAGTCAGACAGATTGTTTCCGAATGCATATCCCTCAGTTGATTGGAAAGGGAATCTGAAGGGTGATTAATCAGTCACAGACTAGTTAGAAGTCAGTATTCACCTAATATCTTAACTTTATCTTCAGTTAGATAAGTAGAATTCCACTCTGCATTCTTTTTCTGGCAGGAGCAGGACACCAAAAGACTTTCCTGTATGTTCCCTGAGAATGGTGATGCCTTTTCACCTGACTGTATGCTGGGGCTCTGGGAAAGAGGATCAGGAAATCTCATTATTATTTTGCCTGTATTCTCCTCTTTGTTTTGCATTGTTCACCCCCTGTAGTAATTCCAGGCTTCACTATCTGAACTTGGTGGATACAGTAAAAAGAACCAAAAAAATCTTGGTTTAGTTTTCTTTTCCAGAGGTCAAGTTTAGAGGCTTTACATTCTTTCTCTGCTGATTTAGTTTCCCTGATATCCAGTAGTGACATAAATGTTTGAATATCTAAAATACTTGAAACGTGATATATTCTTAGGGCAGAAGAGGTAAAAGATTACAATGGCAAAATTATCTTGTAGTTTATTTGTATTATTAGACAGCTTGAAAACATAAAGTTGGGCTTCCTGAAATCTGCTCAGTAAGATTTGAACCTTCTTCAAAGGTCCAAACTTTGAAGTTCAGCCTTCAAGTTGGAACAAGAAAATAAGACATGGAGAAGTGGCCCAAGACATGCTGACATCTGTTTTGGAGCTTGTGGTCCCATCTTTGTTTCAAGTGCCATGTGACACAACTTCCTTGATTATTGAAATTACGAAGAGCTAAGGTCCAAGATATTGTAAAGTTTCAGAGAAAAATGTTATCTGTTCTACTCCTCTGTCCTACAATAATGCAACTTTTTCTGTATCAGTCCTATGAGAGGTTTGTCTAACCTGTCCTTAAGACGTGATCTATTCCAGACCTCTCTTGTTATGCCATAGCAGGTTGTTCTTCACATCTGTCCTGAGTCTTTCACATGTAAATGTAAGCTTATCCATCATTAGTACAGAACCTCTTAAACACCTGAAGTCTTCTTGGCAAAGAAATTTGACCTCTGAGGTCAAATGTCATGACTACTGTGCATTTTGCAGTGTTTTCAGTCCTTTCGTGAAAATAGCAGTTGCATAACTACATATTGTCAAGCCAGAGGACAACTGGACCTTACATACTGCTTTTTCTCCTTCTTTTCAGCTGTCCTTCCCCATCTGTGATGAGTCTGGCTTTCAGGTGGCACCTACCTCCCTAGACTAAAGCATTTCTTCTCTGTCTGTGAAGCTAGGAACTTCCGTAAGTTTTAATAAGGAACTGGGACTCCAGGCAAAGCTTGCCTCTAGAGAGATTGTGCACTCCTAAATTTTGCCAGGTGCTTTCAAATAGTTTTCAGTGAAGAGGAAATTCTGTTAGGAGATCTCATTAGAGAAATTTAAGTAAGAGAGAACTCTAAATTCTGTGAAATTTCAGTTTTGTAAATTATAGCTCATCCAACTCCTTCCTAATTTACGTCATCCCTTGCTTTCATTTTTTCACCAAAGTTGTAAAAGTTAAGAACAGTCTTCCTGGATGAAGTAGTATATAGGAGATAAGCTTTCAATATACACAACTTTACAACAGACTGATGGCTTTTTTATGTGTAATGGCATGGTACAACTCTCTAGTTGCTGGGAACTAGAATGAAGGTCCATCTCAGTCTTGTGTTTCTTTATCTTGTAGGTATCCCTTTCATAACTCAGGCAATTGCATTTGAACATTCAGGGACCAGGATTCTGCTCAGAGGCATTGTCCATGATTTTCAGCAGTATCATCTGCATCTTCAGTTAAACATAGTGAGGAACAGCGCTTTCAGAATAACATCACGTTTAGTAAGATGAGAGCACCTTCACCTTTCCCAGCACTCGGTACAAACATTTAAATACTGTTTTGTAACATCTTACATCCTGGGTCATGTTTGGAAATTTAAAAAATGGAGATTGGAACTGAGGAAATTATTAACTTCATTTACCACATTTGTTTGCTGATGTGTAACTCCAGTGGGGATCAATAAAACTTCATGCAGTCATAGACACAGCTTCCAGCCCCAGACAGATGGGCCAAAATGGAGATTAACAAAGCTGTCATTCTCTTGCATTTCCATGCTCCACTAAGATTTCTTTGCCTCTACACTGGAATTGTACTGGTTGACAACGAGCTGAACATGAGCCAGCAGTGTGCCCAGTTGGCACAGAAGGCCAATGGCATCCTGACTTGTATCAGGAATAGTGTGGCCAGCAGGAGTAGGGATGTAATTCTCCCCCGGTACTCAGCACTAGTGAGGCCTCACCTGGAGTACTGTGTGCAGTTCTGGGCCTCTCACTTCAAGAAAAATATTGAGGTGCCGGAGAGGGTCCAGAGGAGAGCGACGAGGCTAGTGAAGGGACTGGAGGGAAAGTCTTATGAGGAGAGGCTGAAGGAGCTGGGGTTGTTTAGCCTGGAGAAGAGGAGACTCAGGGGTCGTTATCACTCTACAACTACCTGAAGGGAGGTTGTAGACAGGTGGGGGTCAGGTTCTTCTCCCAGGCAACTCGTGATAGAATGAAAGGGCACAACCTGAAGTTGCTCCAGGGGAGGTTTACGTTGGACATTAGGAAGCACTTCCTCATGGATAGGGTGATTAAACACTGGAATGGATTGCCCAGGGAAGTGGTGGAGTCGCCATCCCTGGAGGTGTTTAAGGAAAGATTGGATGTGGCACTTAGTGACATGGTCTAGTTGATGCTGTGGTGTTAGTTCATAAGCTGGACTTGATGATCTCAGAGATCTATTCTAGCCTCAGCAATTTTGTGATTCTGTGGAATTAGTAAAATTAAACACAAATATTTTCAAAATCAAGTTTGTGAAGTCAGGTTGTGATTTTCAAATTTCCTGACCAACTGCTATAGTCACTGCAAGAGCATCAGCTCCATGGTAGCTAAGGATTGCAAAAATTCAAGGACCTTTATTAAGGTGTCTGTCTATTGTCTGAAAATGGTGATATGTATATTTAAAGCACAAATGTTAGTAACTTTTTTCCACATTAACGACCTGTATTATATCAACAGAATATGTAGCACTCATGTTTTTCTCATTGTTTAGAGTCAGGGCAGTCTGCTAGACCTATAACAGGTGCTCTCTGTTAAACCCTCTCCCTCCCCAAACCGGAAGATGAAGGGAATAAGGGAGAGAGACTTATTGATTAGAAAAAGAAGCTAGAACAGCTTTAATGAAAAGGAAAATACATTAATATATAAATGGAATATATACAAATATATACAAAATCAGTATCGAATCCAACCAGCCTGATGGCAGTTACGTCACCATCACCACTGATTCTGTGGAGCAGGCTCTGGTGAAGTCCCAGTATGGGCCCAGCAGAAGATGGGAACCAGATTCAGAAGCTGGATTCTGAAACTGGATTCAGGAACACATGTATCAGGGTTGAAGGTAGAATGGACAGAGTGCTCCTCGGATGCTGGCCATTGAAGAAGAGAGCTTGACCCTCATGATCCCTCAGCTTTATACTGACTGTGACATACATGGGATGGAATCCCTCATTGATCAGTTTAGGGTCACCTGTCCTGGCCACTCCTCCCCACAGGAGCTGCCTTTTACTTTCTGCACCCCTAAAGTGGTACATAAGATTTAGCAGGGACCTTAGTCTGCACACCACTCCTTGCTAGTAACTCTAACTATTGAGTGTTACCACTGCTAGAAGCAGGCACTGTCTGCAAAAGTCTGCCATTAACTTCAGAAAGTGCAATTAGTTAGAAGAGACTGAGCTGAAAAGTAAAATCACTGAACAGAATTTGTTCTATTCTAGCTCAAACCAGGACACGTGTCTTTGAGAAATATCTTTTGAAGGGGCTAGCACAGGCATGAAAATGGGTGCCATGTTCCTAACAAACTGCTGCAAGATTCTGTATTATTTAGGGATAGTCTTAAGACACAGAACTCAAGTACCATACCTGAGTGGTGCCTGAGCATCAGGCTTCGGAAATCAAGCTGCAATCAAGCTGGTGTGAAAATGGCTAACTGGGACAGCACTAGAGAAACTGCTGCATTTGGAAAACCTGTTATCCAGGGTCACTTCTCCAGTTACCCCTTTTGGGATACAGTCTAGACTAGGATGTCTTTCTGATATTCTCAGAATTAGACTTTGAAAAGTTTTTTTTAAAAGCCCTATTTCAACTAAAACATCTGTTAAACTGCATTGAAATATGGATTGCCTCGGTTACTTTGAAATATTTCATAATATAGCAACCCTAGTTTTAATCCTTTCTTTTAAGAAGCAGCATGAGCAAATGCACAAACAATTCACCCTTTTCTATGACTACATGTTGATGAGGTTTTCTTATCGTATATAAAAACAGGAGCAAAACAGACTTTTAGGAGATGAAAATACAATTTTCAGTTGTCTAAATGTTGAAGAATTTGCTTTTCAAGGAAATATAAGTGGATTTACAAAATGCTAATCAATGTTAAACTTTAAAAAGATTTATTTTGCTTTCTAGCTTATCTGTAAAAGCTTTCGGCATTTGAGTAAAAATTTCAGTGAGCACAGTACGCAATCAACTTTTGTCTAACTTGAAAAATGTTAGCGTGCTTTCATTTAGGCATTAGATAGGCCATTATTAGGCATTAACGCAGTTGCATTTTTAAGATACAGTAATAAGCACATCAATACATTTTGTAAAATTATGCAGTAATTCAGAAATACCATATGAGAAATGTATAGAAAAATGATAAAATATAGCAGGAATGTGCTGCGTGTACATTGGGTTATGAAGAAAGAGCTATTTTATCTGATCGTCCCTATTACTTCCAGGTAATATGGTATTGTGCCTCTTAAATATTTTCGATTAATCCAAGTTAATTTCTAAGAGAAATGTCTGCAAAGCAAACAGATCAGTATATTTTATGATTGTCCTGATCAATTTTCCTGTGCTATTCCTGTATTTATAATAGAGTGGGCTTCAGACCACAATGATGCATATTGCTTATGTTTTGAAATCAATTTTAAAATTTTTTGCTTGAAATCCTTGTCAGACAGTTTAAGCCATATTTCCCTTTACTTGCCGCTGCTTAGAGGTTCAGTTAAGTCTCACTCCCACTTGAGAATGCATCTTGCCCATATTCTCTTCTATTCAGCTTTAACCAATTAGCATGCACGTTTCTTTATGAGCAAAAAAATAATTGAATAACTGAACTGGAACCAGTTTGAAGATCACAAGAAATGTGAAATTAGAGATGGAGAGTCACAGATGGCTCACAAGTTCATTGCTTTATAATCCTGTAAGGGGATATTAGAGAAGTGTTCTGTTTCACTGACTATGTACTTCCAAGGTCCTCCTTGCTCTCACATTTGCTTAATTCGTATATTTGCATATATTTATCCTCATGACACCTCTATGAACAAGACGTCTACAGGATAAAGAGGCAATATGCAAGAAACTAAAAGTGAGATCTAAAATAGAATAGTGTGAAGTCTCAGGGCATTAATTAGGAAAACTCCTCTGCCATGCACTAAGCTAATATTTTATCTTCACAAGTAATACTCAGTACTGCTGAAGGCTCTGTTTTTGCCCTACCTTCTCCTGTGTTCCTCACTACCTATTCCAGCAAAACTATCCTGTAACACTACTAGCATAATGAGTTTTATTGTTTCGCACCATTAATAAAAATTAAAGAAATGACATTTTAATGCAAATGCTATATGGGTAGCTGGAGACGAAGTCGCAAAGTGTCAGAAACTGTAGCAGAAGAACAGCTTGTACAAATGTTCTGTCCCCTCTTAGTTTCAACAGGGCCTTCCTGTTGAGAACAGGAGACCTTTAATGAGTTTCCATGTGTAAGTACTGTTAATATCTCTAATTTCCTATTCTTGATGATAGTGGAATAACATGCGTTTTGTGTAGGACTGAGGTTTGAAATTTTCTAAACATGTTATAACAAGTGCAGAATGTCTTTTTAGGTAAGAAACACATACAGGGGTATCGATTCAGCAAAAGTGTATTTTGTTTCAGTTTATCTTCTAGAGTGCAAAGGAAGAAAGGGAGAAGATTGCAGAGGAATAAAAGACTGATCTCAGAAGGGGGTGCTATGCCAGAAGTGAGTGGATAGTACACTCCACACATCAAAATTTGGTCTTCTCATATTTGTCTAAATATTATGAATGATCCTTTCTGAACTACCTATTAGGAGTTTATTTTAAACAATTCATAGATTATCAGGGAGTTACTTACAGCTGAGGGTGATTTACAATAAATAATTTCCTCCACATATCTCTAAATGACTTTTGTCTCTTGCCACAAAAATAAACAAGACAGATATGCTTTTAAGACACTGTGCAATTTGTCCTACTTTGATTAAATGGTATCATATACTTCTAGTTTTTGTGGTCCTTGTTCAAGCAAAACATTCACTTGGATAAAATAACACTCACTTAGAAACAAATAACACAGCGTGAATGAACAGCAACATGGGATGACTCTCCAGTAAATAAAACTAGTGTTAAACAGATCAGGAAAACACTTTATACCTTCATACAACAAGTGGTTTCAGATTTCCAGAATGTTGTTGTTTTTACTCTATGTTTCTGTTTCAGGAGTTTAGATATCAATTACTGGAGGAATCTAGATAGTTCTAGATGGCCCTGGTGCCATACCATGAAAAACATCAACATGGCATGATGGTATTATGCCATTCCTGAGTGTCCACAGACAGCATCAAAAACCCCTGGGAAGATGGTAGGGAATATAGCTGTGCTGCAGAAGCACAAAACACAATGGAAGGTGGTTGTTTGTAAAAATTTCTACTAAAACTCAGCTCAGTACCGTTGATTGTTGATTGATCTTGTGGGCATGCTGCAAATCTTTGTCAGTAGTGGGTTTAAAGTAGGGCCTTTTGATCATGGAGGAACTGACACTGAAGGTTTTAAGTCTGCTGACTGACAAATTAGTTCTAGTTTTTATTTTATATGTAAGTAAGTATAAGAACGTATCAGAAATAAACACAACTAAATATATATGGTAAAAGTCAAAATACTGAGCACCACATCTCTTCTGCATGTACAGAAAGGGGGGGGGGGGGGAAGGGAAAATGAGGANGGGGGGGGGGAGGAAGTGAAAATGAGGATGGAAGAGAAAAAAATAAATAAGAGGGTAACAACCGATTTTTTTAAATCCTGACCGTTAGTCTCCTAAATATAACTAATGAAAAATTACATTTGAAGAAATTTTAGAGCCGTATGTGAAGGTTTTGCTTTGCTAATACAAACAAACGCAGCATTCAGAAGTGAAATTGAAATGCAAGTGCTCCTACCAAGTACCATCTGTTGCATGAAGTTGTTCCAGACACCCTTACAAATGCCTTCTGGTCTGTATTCTCAAACATTCCTGTGACTGCTTACTAATCTGCCTATTTTTTCTAACTCACTTTTATCTATTTCCTGAAGGTCGTATTTGGGGTTTGTTTTGTTTTTATTTTTGTTTAATTTAAACACATAAATTAAGGGATTGATTTCTGCTGATCATTATAAATGCTCATATGTTAATGCAGTCTTCAAGTCCAGAGGACTGTTATTGAGGGAGAGAGATTTGGATTATGATGGAACAAATTCTTTTGTTGACACAGGAAAGAAATGCCAATCCTGAAGCTTGCTTATGCCACTTCATCACAACAGAACAGCAAAGGATTTCCCAAATGTGTGTGTTTGGTTTTGTGTTGTTAGCCAGTTGCTCTTGCTTTCAACACAGTTGCCTTAAAGAAATGAATAAGCTTTATAAAAAAATCATGTGTCCAAACATTTAAAATGACCGCTTAGTCATTTTTTCACAAAACTCAAATGGTGAGTTCTTTTAAATTGCCCTTAAAAAATCAATAGTTGTCATTACTCTTCAAGAACATACTGAAGAATGGCCTTTCAGACATATGGCAAAATAGCTGTCTGCTTTACAAAATTTTCTCTTTATAAATATTTGAGAGAGCTGCAATAGCCTTAAAAGTGCTTTAGAGAGTAATAGATGGAAGAATTGAACAGCTTGACATTTATCAGTGGGCCTGGACTGTGTTTTATATGGCAAAACAATCGCAATGGCTAGCAAACCTACCCTTAGTTGTAAACTGGAATGGAAACAATAAGACTAATTTAATTAATTTAACTGACTCCTGTCATTTTCAGCTTTCTTATCTGTCATTTTCACCAAAATTCTTCCAGTGTTTCATTACTTCTTCCCTGAAAAATCTCTGTTTAAATGTGCCAACAGCTCATCTCTTATTTTCTGTTCCATACCAAATCACACTTTTTTTGATCAACAATTTTTGTCCATGTGAGAGGTTTCTGTTTGTGAAACTGTTGGAGATTCTGACAGTGTTCTGATTCAAGATGGAGAAATTAATTAAGCTCTTTAAAATTCTTTTAGAGAGGAAGACCATGAACCTCACTGTCCCATCCAGCCTTCACTGTGCAAACACTTACGTGGGGAAATGCTCACTGAATTCAGTAGAACTATTGCTAGATAGGAATCCATATTCAAATTCACATGCATATGCATTCATGGGTTCTTGGTACTAAAAATTATAAGGCAGTCTTCTGTTGTTTTCTCAATTTCTGACAATCAAAAAGAAGATATTTTTAAATTTATAGAAAGCTCCTACTTATGAAAAATATGGTTTGGCTCAAATGTGAATTTAAAAAAAAAAAAAAGTAGGTATATTTTGCAGTTACGTATATGTTCTAATGAATGTCAGTAAAGACAAACACTGTGTCATTGGGTATTATTCAGCCAGTCAGAACATTTGTACAGCCTGCAGTTAAGACTCTATAAACATTGGTAGGTTTTATCAAGAATGTAATGGACAGTTACACTGCTTGCTGGGAAAGTCTCTAGACTCTGTCAGCCCCCAGACTATGTCTTGGCACTGTGTGAGACCATGCTAGTCAGCATGGGCCGGAGCTATGCCAGGGAATGTACTAACAGTTGAACAGCTTGCGCCATCAAGGGATAGTGGGCAAGCCCAGGCTTTGGCCACGTTTAGTTTACTAGTATAGACATAGCCTTTGTTCCCTCTTCAACCTGCAAAGGACATCCTGATGCTGAAATCATTACCAGTCAGGCTGGAAGGATTATGAACATTTCAGCACTGGGACGAGTGAGGAACAAGGAAAAGACTATGGTCGTCATTGTACTTTGGAAGATGCAACCCCCAGCCTGTCAAATACACTTATGTTTGGCACTTGTCTCAGATTCTGAAGGAAGTTGTAGAAAGTGAATTTGACTGTAATGTGATTAGATGATGAGATAGCAATTCCACAAACAAAAAAAAAACAAAAAAAAAACCAAAACAAACAAAAAAAAATTTAGGAAAGATCTAGGTCCAATTCTCAGCTAAAATGGTGAACTGAGATTAAATTCAAAGTTTCATGCATATGTCTAATCTAATACTACCTTCCTAATATAAACAGACAGTATACTTAACTTAAAATTAACTCTGTCCCTCAGCTCTGTAGTATGTTCTTCTACTATTATGAAGAAAACCCACTGATTGGGTTTTTGTCCTTATTGCAAGACTGTAGAAAGTACATTACTCTCAGAAGGTTATTTTTGCTAGTCCTTTGGTACTGTCAATATATTCACTGATTTCCTGCATTATTGTTTACGACTGTATTTCAAGTTTCTGCTTGATTCTCTAAGCAAATCAAAATTCTCTGTTAGCCTTTGTAGTTTAGTTCTTAGATTATTACTCAGGCCATACTTGCTCTATCCTCCATCTAAAATTTAAGAGCTGAAAATTATGCACTGTGCCTTGTCTTTCCTTTCTAACGTTCGAACTACATGACTGCACACCACATTATGCCATTCTTTTTTCTGTTAATCAAGAAGGAAGACAAACTAATCATGAGCCAGGAATGTGCCCTTGTGGCCAAGAAGGCCAATAGTATTCTGGGGTGCATTAAGAATAGTGTGGCCAGCAGGTCAAGCGAGGTTCTCATCCCCCGCTACACTGCCCTAGAGAGACTACATCTAGACTATTGTGTCCAGTTCTGGGCTCCCTGGTTCGAGGGACAGGGAAATACAGAGAGAGTCCAACGGAGGGCTACAAAGATAATTAAGGCACAGGAACATCTCTCTTATGAGGAAAGGCTGAGAGACCTGGGGCTATTTAGCCTGGAGAGAAGACTGAGAGGGGATCTTATTAATGTTTACAAATATCTGAAGGGTGGGTGTCAAGTAGAAGGGGCCAGTTTCTTTTCAGAGGTAGAATGAGGGGCCCTATGATAGGACGAGGGGCAATGGGCACAAACTGGAACCCAGGAAGTTCCACCTCAACATGAGAAAAAACTTTACTGTGAGGGTGATGGAGCCCTGGCTGCCCAGAGAGGTTGTGGAGTCTCCTCCTCTAGAGGCTTTCAAAACCCACCTGGATATGTTCCTGTGTGGCCTGCCCTAAGTGATCCTACTCCACCCAGGAGGGTTGAACTCAATGATCTCCAGAGGTTCCTTCCAACCTATTATATGACTCTTTGATTCTATGACTGTAGAAAAGGACCACCCCATTACAACTCTTGACTCCTGAATGATGTAGAAGGTCTGTCTGGAAACTAATTGGTCATTGCTAAAAAAAATAACCCAGCGACATGATAAAGATTCAGGAGCCAGCATCCCTTGTGCCCCACCAGTGATCCTGGGCAGAGCACTTGGATGCGTAGACGTCCAGTGCCAAGAAGTGCTTGAGTGCATGTGGGTATAGGGGTGTCAGCAAACAAATTTAATAAGAGAATGAGTTTGAATGGGTAAACTCAGTTCCTTTATACGTTTTGTAAGATAAATCACTTTCTCCTTCTATGAGTTTTGTTACTTTGATCTCCTGCAGGGCAGATTACAATGCAGTGCAACAATAGCTGCAGATAAACTCCTGTCAGTATCTGAGCTGCTGCAGAGGACTCACTAACTCCTGTTGAGTGCTGCTCTAGTCCTGCTACACCACCTTAGGAGAGAAGCCAGTATCTTCTGCGGATTTTAGTAACCATGAAATATAATACATGAACATACTATCTCAGACAAATGCAGAAGTGTCTGTGCCAGATGCTATTAAGGCTAATTACTTCAACTGCTGTATCTTGTTGATGTGGCTACCCTGATTTTCACTCCAGAGCAGAGTTCAAAGCTCTTTTGGGTGAATCACATACCTGGCAGAGACAGGTAGCGAGAGGACAGGGACAATTATAAATAAAGAGCAGTCTGACTCATTACATGCTGTTTGCAAAAATAAGCTGTCACATTGTTCTATGAAACTATGAATAATAATGAAATGAAATAAATCGAAGAATGAAATGACAAGAAATAAGAGGCCAGTCTCAGTTCCTGGCTGCCTGTAGAGCTTTTAGGCCTTTATACCATACAGATTTATGATAATTGTGTGATAGATAGGGAAAAGCCTTTCCTTGCCAAAGTTTAGGTTATGCTACTTATTTGCCTTCGTACAGTTATGATGACATATTCACTCCACTTTTGTGCCTCCCTTTTGCACATTACTGATTATCAACGTACTATCACTAGCATTCTTTCTTCTTCAGGGAGACAGTGGAGAGTCTTTATTTTGTCTTTACAAGACAGTTTTGTCTGATATGGACCCACCTCTTCGGGTCTTGGTCCCTCGCCAAAGAAACTCTGTCAGAGTTTCTAGCTACACTTTTTGGATTAAGAACACAATGGGAGCCAACTGATCCTGGGAATGGACTGCCCCCTCCTGGAAAGCAGCATGCATATTCTAAATATAAGATTCCAAGTGCTACCTTAAAATTATATTAAACTTTAAGAATTAAAACTAAATATCATCCATTATAAATTACTGTAAACTAACACTCTGACAAGTAGCCAGACTGATGGTTTGTTCTCCTCTTTCAATAGGCCTTGTATTTCAGTGCATTCTACAATAAAAACTGATAAGCATTCATTCAAAATATCTTGATTTCTGTGTACCCTGAATCTCACAACTGTTTCTAATTCACCTGCATTATTAATGGTCATATTTCCAGTTTTTTCTCAAGGCTTCCCATGAAAACCTCAATCTGAATTGAGGGAAACAGAGGTTCTTCATAGCAAGCTGTGGACTGTGAATGCCTTTCAGACTGCAGTATTGGGCTATGACAGTCTCCATACTCTGGAACTTACCTAACAGCCATCACAGTGATTGCCAAGTCTGAGGATTATTTTCTTCTCCAAATGCAATGTAGGCAGAAGAAAAGAGTTGGCAGACAGCCACTCTGTTTTAGAGGTTTCTTATACTTGACAATCGGCATTGGGCTGGATTTTCACAGGGGCTGGTTTGGTGGAAATGGAAGAGACTTTTTATTCATTTTTGTGTATGGCAAATACAGAAGAATCAGCACTGGAGTACACATGGTGCAGCAACATACAAATGGCCAGCTCAAAAACTTCTCGATTGGACAGGTTGATGCATGTCTTTAGAGCTCTTTAGCACTGTTGCTGACAACTGATTACAGTGTGAAAATTGCACCAAATCCTTAGTACCCACCTTGTCTCAGTGTGTAAACATCAGGGGTAGGATTTAACAGCACAAAAATACATGACTAGGGTAATTTAGAAATCTTTAGGGTCTTGAGACATGTGGATGGGTCTGGCAGAAATAGTACAGGACATGAAGATGATCCATTCCTTTCTAAAGTGACAGCTGTAGTCCCTGGAGGATTCTGCAGGGAGTCTAAAATGGTATTAGATACTTTGCTTAAACAAGTCCCAGCCTAGTTGTAATTCTCCTGTCCTATTTGGGAAGAATTTATATCACAGTGATGTTAATGAAGGTTTTTGCCATTATCTGTTAAGATACGTAAATATGTTTTACTGCTCCATGATAATTTAAGACATGCAACAGAGGAAAAGAAAACAAAGATATTGTAACACACTTGAGCCTTTACCATGCCTTATAATAGTAAACTAAACAACCATTAGACCCCAGTATAGCTATTTTAATGTTTTGTTTTCCACGGACACATTCATTCTTCAGTAGCCTATTCCATCATGATCGTCTCTGCATCCAGACAACACCATTTCTCCCACAGTGTGCCATAAATAACATTGCTTTTCTTTTTGACAGTATAATTAAGCATCATCTTTGAAAAAAAACCTGACAAGCTGTCTAGTAATGTCAGTACACCCCAAAAATCATCTGCATTCATAGCCCCAGGAATAATTTTCACTCTGTGTTTAAATAACAAGCTCCCTGGACTAGATTCAAATATCCATTGCACAAGACTTTCATCATCCTGTTCTTCTCCTTGGAAAGTAGAGAATAAATAGAAATAATTTTTAAAGGCTCCAAGCTCTTTGAGTTGGAAATTTTGCTGCCTAATTAACTTTTTTCAAAAATGCATGCTCTGTTCATTTCCTTACAGTCAATGCAGACACCAAAGGCCAGCCTGACACTTCTTTTTCCTCTTCAGCATCTGTTTTGTAAATTTCTGTGACAAAATCTTTTTTTGTTTACTATGACATGTATGGCAGGAAGAGCCCCATTTCATTCTAGTCCTAAAGTCATTTGGTGGTATAATATTACCAGTTAAAATGTTGCTGCTTTTATCCCTTGTCCTCACTTGCTACTTCTGCTGGTTCAATAATGCTGAGAAAGTTTTTGAGCAACATCTCAGTTATTTCCTACACTGAATATTCTGTACAGATGAAAAAGAACAATTGGATAGCTATTCCCTAAAATATATGTGTAGAAGCTATTAGTTTTATTATAATAAATGCGCACTTGTACATGAGAAGGAGAATAATGCCATAAGACAGGTATTAATATCATGTAAGTTTTCTAACCAAATAAAACCCTAACAGTTGTTACCATGCCCATTATTCCAGCAAGAGCTAAGCAGATGATAGAAGAGAGAAAATAACTGCAACTGTTCTTCTAACTGAACAACTAAACTTGCATTTTTTTTATCATTGGAGTATCCACTTCATACATATATTTATATGCATTATGCATTAGTAGATATACCCAGTAGACTCTGGTAATCTTATCTGATTGGATAAGATACTGCATTGGATACTGGATTGGATACTGTGTTTTCATCACTCACATTATTTAAAAGAGTACCAGCAGTCCAACATTGCTGTGTCCTGACTTCACTGGCTCATAAAGACACAAGGCTAAAACATCTTTATTACTTGACTTACAAAGCTTTCAAACCCAATACATTAAGATATTGCAAATTTAATTGTCTACATCACTCCACTTAAAATATCACCGCTGTTTAATCTTAATCACTATGCACTTACTGTCTAGGGCTTCACTTGTGTTGTGCTTAATAATCTTACACAGAAACTGACAGAACTTTTAACTACCTCTTTCAAAGACTTGTTTTGTTTCTCTGTTGATTCTAACCATCATTTTTTGCTGTAAGACTTAATCTGAACAAAAAAAGACTAGCAGTGTGTAGATACTGTTCCTTTTTTTCTTCTTATATGAAAATCCTATAAAATGGAGAGAAAAAAAAAAAAAGCTGACTCAAATAAACAAAAAGATCTTTGATAACCAGGAGAATTCGACAAAGAATGATTTGCTTACCCAGGCATCGTTTTACACAATTGATTAGAGAACAAGACTGATTTAAGATTATTAATCTGATCTAGTCGTATGCAAGCTTTTTCATTCTATTTTGCTTTTGGAGAAAATGTGTTATATTGTAATAGGATACTTATTTCTCTGTTATATACTGCTTTAGAAGGCATAGGTTACATAACTATAGTTTTACATCTTCTGTAGGAAGCAGAAATATTTGGCGCATCAGGTGTTATATTAAGGATTTAATACCTGCCTTATAACTCTTTTCTCCATGGTAAGGATAAGGATACTTTACATCAGTAACTACTTTTATTAATTACTTCATTGAGTTGCTATGTTATCAATCTCACCTTTGCCTGTGAACTAAGTTTTCTGGTTTGTTATGGTTCTAAATGTGAAAAATGCAAATATTTGGATAAAGTTTTTTTTTAAATGCTGGTGATTTTTAATATAGTTAAACATAACCCCTTCACACCATTACTGTACTGATATCTTATAGCAGCTGTTGTACATAAGACACAAAATGTTCAAAATACTGTTTTGCTCTTAAACAGAATTTTTCTAGCATTAGTCTCTTTTTACCAGATGTTCATATTTAGAAAAGTTTGGATTAAATCCAGTCATCAGTCTGGTGTTCTGTACATGACATCACTTCCCTTAGGGAGAAAGAAATACTATGTTACAAATATTGTTTTTCTTGAAAGACGAATGAAAAAAAAATAATAATTTAAATCAGCATTGAAATACATCTAGATATGCAACACCAGAACTATATCAACACTATTGGTCTCTGTATATTTATTATAAAATGGAATTGGTTAACTAGACCAAATTTTAGCATTCTGAGTAACTCTATACAAAAAGACTTGCTTCAAAGCAAGTACTATGCTCCTACAGTGAGTATGAAGCCACCTGCTCTACTTCACCCCTGTATATCTCTTGATTCTCCTGCTACCACCGACATTGGCCCAGCTTACCACCTTTACCAGCCCAGCTGGCATGGCTGGAAAAATTAGATGAGCTTTTAGGCACAAAGAAGGGCTTGTGTGCACAAACATTTTTGTCTAATTTTTCCAACTGTATTAGTTGATCTAACAAAATATTCACTCCAGCTATAAATTTTATCTTGCTCTTGTCCTTAGACCACCATTACAGCAAGAACAAGCAAACAAAACACCTTTTCCACCTTTATTTGCATGGAGTGGAAGTCTGTTCCAAAGGATTCTCAGTCCACAATATTATTTCCACCTCTTTAGAAGATAACTAAACTGAAAGGCTTTTCCACCTTAATTTTTTCTGATAGAGTTAAACCAACAAAAATATGCCAAAGTAGATGCAGACTCCGGCTGTGTCCTGCCCAGCACAAGCTGCACTTTTGTGTTGTGGTTTAGGCCCACCCAGCTGACCACAAAGCACCATGCAGCCGCTCACTCACTCCTACTCTCCCACTCCCTCCCCCTCACAGAGGGACGGGGAGGAGAAAGTATAACCAGGACAGGGAGAAGTCACTCACCCATTATTGTCATTTGCAAGGAACAGGCTTGGCTTGAAAAAAAAGACAAATGTCAATTTAATTTAAACAACAAAACCACCACAAATTTACCAATCAAATCAGAGTGGGATAATGCGAAAGACAGCCAAATCTTAAAAAAAACCTTCCCCTCACTCCTCTCTCCTCCCTGGGCTCAACTTCACTCCCAATTTTCTCTACCACCTGTGGTGCAGGGGGATAGAATATGGGGTTTGTGGTCAGTTCATGATATATTGTCTCCGATGCTCCTTACTCCTCAGGGAGGACTCTTCACACTGTTCCCCTGCCCCAGTGTGGATTTCCTGTCACAGGAGACAATCCTTCCCACAGCACTGCAGCTCGTCACAAACTGCTCTAGTGTGGGTCCCCGCTATGGGATGTAGTCCTCCCAGTGATGGACTGCTCTAACACGGACTTCCCACAGAGTCACGGCCTTCTTTGAGTGCAGTCACTTGCTCCATTGTGGCATCCTCCATGGGCTGCAGGTGGGCATCTGCTCCACCATAATTCTCCATGGGGTGCAGAGGGTCAGTCTGCCATCTCACCACAGGCTGCAGGGGAATCTGCTTTGGCACACCTCCTCCCCTCCTTCTGCAATGACCTGGGTGTCCATATGGTTGTTCCTCTCACATCGCACTCCTCTCCACGAACTTGCCCAGCATGTTTTTCCCTTCTTAAAAATGTTATTGCTGAAGTGTTGATTGGCTTGTCCTTATGCAGAGGTGAGTCTAACTTGGAGCAAGGGATGCTTCTAGAATCTTCTTCCAGGAGCCACCCCAGGAGTCCCTCCCTCACTACCAAACCCACAATCAGACACAAACTCAAAACATACACACATTTTTTACTCCTATATCTGTATTGTCACATATTGAGGCTGGCCTGGTCATTAAATGAATGACAAATGCTTTCTATTAAACTCTCTCCTTTCCTGGAAGGGGAAAGGAAGGGGAATAAGGAAGAAAGACTTCTTGGTTGGAAAAAAACTAGAACAGCTTTAATGAAACAGTAGCAATAAGAAGAAAATAATGAAATATATAACAATATATACAAAACCAATGTTAAACTCTCCCAGTGTCCAGGCTGGGCTCAGAAGCAGATGGAATCAGGATTCAGGAACTTATGAATTGAGATTGTAAGTAGAAGAACAGACAGAATCCTTCTTGAATGCCAGCCATAGAAGAAGAGAGCTGGACCTTCATGATCCCTCAGCTTTGTACTGAATATGATGTACATGGAATAGAATAGAATATCTTGTTGGTCAGTTTTGAGCCCACTCTTCCCCACAAACGTGACCCTTTTACTTACAACGCTTTCACTTACGGCACTCCAGCATGACACACAAGATTTAGCACTGACCTTGGTTTCTATAGGAGCAAGCATAAGCAAGAGCCTTTCTGCGCATCAATCCTTGGTAGTAGCTCTAAACATCGAGCACTATCACTGCTTAAAGCAGACACTGTCTGTAAAAATACGTCATTAACTTCAGAAAGTGCAGTTGCTTAGAAGAGACTGAGCTGAAAAGTAAAGTCACTGAGTGGAGAATTGATTCTGTCCTAGCTCAAACCAGATACATATCTTTATGAGGGTTTTTACTGGCTTTGCTAACTAAGTTTTCTGAAGGAGATCTAGCCATAGCTTACCTTTTTGCTTAAGATGCATATGGACAAATCAGTATTCTGACCACCAAAAGTAAGTCCCCTAAGAGTGGATGAAAAATCCAAATCTTTGCTCAGTGGGAGGAACAATTTGTTGAACATGCCACACAGCTGAGTTGTGGAATTTTAAATAGTTTTCCAATCCAGCTGCATGCTCTATTTGCCAAGCATATGATCATAGAAATACCAAATATTCTTCACTGTTAACAAAAGCCTGGATGCTTATTTCCTCCCATCTTTTTAGCAGTAGCTAGGGTCATTGAAAGAAAAGATCGTTTTCAAGCATAAATAATAGCTTCTCTCCCTGTATAAAGGATGATTTAAACTAATATGCTTTCTGGAAGGATTCCCAAGAAGGACATCTAAATCCATTTCTAGGTCAGTAGATCCAGTGGGCTTGTTTTGCTTTTTTAATGTGAAGTTTAGATACAGAATAGAAATCACATTTGTACAATAACTCTGAACATCAAGACCTCTTTCCCAGAGTACTTATGCATGTATTTAATTTGCAGATGTAGGGCTAAACCTTAAAAAGGCATTTGCAAGCCCACAAATCTGCAAATTTTGCAGATGATTAAGGGGCCACATTATAGAAGTCTTGTTTTATTTATTGTTGCCTGAATGCTTTGTCCCTGAGTTTGTTCCTACACATGAAGGCGTGATTGCCAGGGAAGAGGAAAGGGATATTTACTGTAACTGTTCAAAGGGACATTTTCTGCAGCTGTCCTACCTTTAGGTAGACAAGTCTCTCCTCACCTCAGGCAGTAAATTTAGATATCTTTTAATTGCACATACCTCCTCCTAGTGTCTTTAGCCAAGAAGAAACATTGTTTCAGTCTTCTCCAGGAAAAAAAAAAGCATAATATCTCAAGAAGGAAATCTGTATAACCTGACAGTCTGAAACTCCTGAAGCAGTGCAGAGGCCGGAGGAGAACCTGTATGACAGCTGCACAGAGGAAAGAGGATCATGGTGCTGAGAAGCTGTTTGCTAATTCATCAGGGAAGAACATGACATGACCTCAACAGAAAACGGAGAATAAAAATAGTTCATTACAGCATGGGTTGGCCAGCATGTCCTAATATAAAGGTAAGTAGCTTCTGCCTCTAGAAATTTAATGTCAAGTTGTTTCCAAGGAAAATAAAACTGATATTAAAAGGGACTTAATCCAAAAGCATGTATTCTAAAGTGGTTTTAGAGGGGGAGCAGTTTCAGCTCTTGTGATTTCCAAAAAACCATGTCCTTTACAGGAAAGAGAGTAATAAATGGGTATTTTTGGATTTTGTTGGTTTGGGGTGGTTTTTTTTCTAGAAAGCACACCTGCCAACAACACGAGCTAAGTTTCAGATTTGCTGGAGAGCAGGACTTGAGGATGTCTGAGACATCTGAGATCATTTTAGTCTTAATATTACAACCAGACAAATGATATATTGTTTTCATTTTACTGAACAGAGTTAGCTCCTAGCTGTGTTCTGAGCTCACTAGTGACAACATATTGAAATTAAATGTATGAAATTGTCACGATTGTTTGGCATTTATTTTATTCTAGTGAATTTTTGTCACCAACAAGTGACTTGTGACAGGATATGCAGCTAATCACTGGCTCATCTATCAGGCGGAAAGGAGAGGTCTGGGTGGGAAATGTTCCCCTCATGTGAGAAAGAACAAGATTCCCCTCAAAGGGAGGCCCAGTTTAGGATAAAAAAAAATAAATTTCAACATAATAGCTGAGAAATATGGAGGAAACAAAGCAAATATAGGGCTAAACAGTCCATGCATTGTGCATATTTATATTGTCCAGGATTGTAGCTTGCTGTGTTCCTATGTACAGTTTTAACATTTACTTCAAACCAATAAAAGATGTACTAATAGGTGTCATAGTAGATTATTATCTCTTTGCTCAGTGAAATGGCTCTACAAAGTTACTCCCGAGGGCTGTAAAAGGCAATTGTGCTGGTGCTCTGTGTGTCAGCGCAGCTCCCAGCACTGCACTGTGCAGGGAAACTCACAGTAGATGCAAGCACAGAAAAAATCAGCAAAAAAGGTCCTTGTTGATGCTACATTTGTGCATCTGTGGGTGAAAAGATAAGAGGCAGTCAAGTGTCCTGACCTTTGTTTCTTCACTAGAAGAAACTGCTCTTGCAGATTTTTCTCTACAGAAATGCCTCCGACCTTGGACTCTTCCTCACAGTGCTGGATGCCAGCTTGGTCTGTGGAATGCTGGGAGGGATTTAAGAGACTTGAAACTAAATGGGCTTCTCCTGGACATACGGCCTTTATAACAAAGCAAACTGCATGTGCATAGCAAAGGGACTTCTTCATTATATCACGAGTGTAAGACAGTGAAATAAGCTCCTGTTACCTCAGTTTGCTGGCCTGTGGCTGTCGGGGCCCGGATGGCACCACCAGCCCTTCCTGGCCATGGCCCAGGACCCAGTGTTAGACCCTGGGGTCATCAGCCCCTGCCCCATCAGTGCCACAGCAGGGCTGGTCCCAGCTCACCACAGCCCTGCCTGGCCATGGAGCCCAACCAGCCAGTTTCACCCACAAGCCCATGTTCTGGCCTGACCTTGGCCCACCACAGTTCCCAGGGAGCTGCCTGATGCTTGGGGTTGGAGCTGTCCCGGTGCCCCTTGGTTCCTGATCATGGATGGGGATGGGATGGTCTGCCAGGTCCTGTCCATGGATCTTCTCTTCCTTAGGGAGATGAATAGTTTTTTCCATAGTCCTTGCCATCAGGAAAGGTTTTGCACCTTCCTGTCCAATCCCTTGTTCACACCTTGGCTGTCTCCAGGTAGTGATGTCCTTGATGGGGTGTGTGGTGAGTCAGAGCCCATGCAGGAGCCTATGCACAAGAAGTATCTGTCTCATTCTGGTGGGACAGCTCAGCTCAGGTTTCCAGCAAAGCATCCTCCCAGCCAACAGAACAGAGACACTTCACAGACTTCAGGAGTTGTCACACTCTACATTCAACCCAGTAGTACTTACATTGTCGCCATCCCTGTATGAAGTCATCCTGAGATAGGCTTGTTCCTGAACTAAATTTCTGGAAGAAAGCCCAAGATTTACCATCTGCCAGGAGGGTGTTTATCACCTAACAAACATGCCAGAGTACCAGCAGATCTAGCTTTGTCTGCAGCTACAACAAGGTGATCTAGGACCGCTTGTAAGAGAAGTATAAACACGAACAATGTGGGAAGCAGCAGGGATGTAGCCTTCTTGAATTGCATGTGTGCAAGTTTTGCTGGGATAAAGAGCATCTTGGTTGGTACAATTGGAGTGCAACTGGAAGGGTAGAATCTGGGGCCACATGTCACAGGGGTGGCCATAAGACTGTGGCTTGGTAGAGGGCTATAAGACACAAAAGTTTGACTCAATAATGTCAGCTCAGATATTTGTTCTCAAACAACTTTTTCAGTCAGTACTGTCATACACCTACTTGCTTTAGCCATGCTGAAATTTATCATAAATATATAATGAATATGTATTGATTACATGAATATGAATCAATATTCATTTGGTATGTGTTTTACTCGTGATGTTCTACATGTAGTTCAAACTTAATATCATATCCAGTTGTCTGAATGCATTTCAAAGAAGCCTGCCATTACATTTGTTGTGTAAATATAATCCAACCATGCAGAGGAACTGCAAAGAACTATTAGGCTTGTACTATCCTGGGTTTTTTTACAACTCTGCTACTCTACTTGATGCCTTGCTAATTTCTTACCTACTGTAAGGTGTGAAAGAGCTGTACTACAGCAGAAAGCTTAAGGTCAGACATCAGGAAAGCCTTAACTGTAAGGATAATTGTTGCTGCTTTCCTGAGAAGGGTGTGGAGTTGCCATCCTGGGAGGTTTTTAACCTGTGGTTGTTCAAGCAGCAGTCAGGAAGGATGTGGTAGAGTCGATTCTGTTCAAAGGAAGAGAGATGGAGTAGGTGGCTTCTGAGGACTCGTTTCTAGCCCTTCAATTGCTACAGTAAAGGTCAGAAATTCACATTTTGGGTGGATGCAGTACACTTCAAATAAAGATTCGTTTTTTTTGTATCCACATGCAGGAGAAAAAAATATGGGACCAAACAATTGTAGGAGGAAATGAATTCTAGGCCTATGCCATAGACCTTCGTCAAAGGCAGCATGCTATAGAGACATTCGATTTTGGAAGGAGTTAGGACTAGACAACCAGCTATTTCTGACTATTAACAAGGACATCACTCCTCTGAGTATGCTCCATCAGAGTGCTCTGTCCTTCAGATGGGTCTCAATCATACACAATATGTGCAGGTCATAGAGACCAAAATGAGTATCAGTCTCTTACTTAGCAAGGTCATTTAGGTCAAGATGTTTTCCTGAAGCATTTAATTATCTGAAAATTCATTATCTGGCTATTTCAAATAAAGAGCTTTCAGTGATGCTGGAAGCATGTTGGTAATGCCTGTGGTGCTGATGGTGAGAGAGGTTGTGTGGATGAAAGCCTGGGGCAGGAAAGAAGCCACTGGGTGGGAGCCAGAGCCCCAGTTTAGTGAGTGCCAGGAAGACACAAACTCTCCCTTGACAGCTGCGGAAGAACTGGCAGGGACCAGGAGATCAGGCCTAAACAAGTCTGACTTGCATGTATTTCTTGTCATAGCTGGGGGCACTTTAGTTAAAAACAACTGAACTGCTAAGGTGAGGCAATTCCAGAAGTTGCAATTATGTTGTGAAAAGCACGACCAAAACAAAAGTGCTCAGTGTGTCCCTGGGCAGGGGAAGCTGTCACTTGAATGAAATGATGCTGCTTGTAGGCTCATACTGGAGATGTTTTGAGGAAGGAGATTTCTGGGTGTTTTTTGAGTGGTTTGAAAAAGAAGAGATTTTTTCTTCTTTGTGTGAAGAGTTATTCTGCTCAGTCAGTCTTCCTGGGGCAAGGATTCAGTGTGGTGTACTCTTCCCAAAAGAAACAGAAGTGCTTGAACAGATGACCTACAGCACTGAAATACAGCCTGCCAACTAAGCAAAGTACGTAGATATAACCAATGTGATTAATGGGAATAGTGGCTGTGGGAACTTGAATACAGGAAGCTCTGGAGTTCTGGCAATTTAACATTTCCTCTTTTCAGATCTGTGAGCTGTGAGAGGTGATCAGTGGAGAAGGAATGCAGGAGCTGCAAAAGCCATCCTATGGAGAAAAAAGAATTACTGCTAATGGCTTGTGGAGAGTTGCAGTATAGCTGTTTTAAGGTATTGTTTAGGCATCACAGATTTAATTCACAGGACTAGTGAGAGGTGTCCCTGCCCATGGAAGAGGGATTGGAACTAGATGATTTTTAAGGTCCTTTCCAACTAAAGCCTTTCTATGATTCTATGAATTAGAAGAAAAAGACAATAAAAAGGATTATCTAGTTGAACCATTGTGGTGTAGCACCACATACAGACTCAAAGCACTAGCTTCTTGCCCCCTTATCTGCTTTCTCACAGGCAGTCTCTCTGCTAGTTAGAAATGCAAGCAGCAGGCTGTTGCATGTGAAGACAAGAGCTCATGGGCACCAATTTCTGAAGTCAACACGGCCAAAGTAGATTTCTGACCATTCCACTGCCTTGGAGATGCCATTTTATTTCTTCACTCCTTGCCTGCTACCAAAGTAATCTCTTCAGGGTTGAGAAAGTCTCATATCTATCTTGAGCACCTAGTGCTTGGAGTCTGATTTCAAGTGGAGTCTCTGTGATTAATAGTAACCATTATCATCCGTGGCGTCTTCTGAAAAAATGTAAATATCCATGAGAACAAGCCCAAGATCTGTAAAGAGGCACCCCAGAAATGAGGTACCAAAATTTATAAAAATGGCTTTCGTGTGTTGCTGATGAATGGAGCTAGGTCCTGCTCTGTGCTCAGTATATCTGAACGGTGCCCTAGTAGTCTACCTGGTTCAGGTTTGTGCCAATGGACAAAGTTTAGTATGAAGCAGAAAACCATTAGAGTTAGAGGACTCTGCACTCATTCCCTCTGGAAACCAGCTTGGTGTTGGAAATTCTATGACTAAACATGGAAAAGTATGAAACTGAAAAATAAACAAATTGGCCAATCAGTACAAAAGTTGTGCCCACCACTCACTATACACTCTATTACTTCTGGTGCCTGATCTCTCATTTGCTATTCCTATCAACGTGTCTTTACCAGGAAAGGAGAATTAGGAATTAGAGAAAGTATGAAGTGCTTTAGAAGCTGCTTCTTTAGAACATATTTGCATCTGATGAGGAAATGACAACTGATCTATATTTCATGGAGCTCATGACTCACTTTATTTGGTTCAAAAAAGTATAGAGAGATGGGTTTCAGACGAATTTTTCTGTTATTATTTCCTGGCAGAAGGAACTGTCCTTGTTGAGGGATATTTGATTTCTCACTTGCTTGTTTGGAGATGCATTCATTTCCTTTTCTATTCCTAGCTTTGTTTTCTTCCCAAGAGTCTTTAACTTGATTTTAAGAATTAAAAATTATACAAGGCCTGTTAAAAAGCCCTCTGAAGTCAGCAGAAATGTTTATATTCCTCTGACAGAATTTGCTGAATAAGTGGCTGGAAGTATCTCCCTGATAAACTGACAAGTCTCCTGTTCATCACTTAAAATACACACTCTAAACCAGTGCAACAGAGCTGCATGATGTTCCCTGGTGAAGGTGTAGAATGAGCACCAGATATAAATCTCTCTTTCTCGAAGCTGAAAGCCTGATGAAAGTATTTTATAATTTGACCCTTGGCATTCAGATTCTTTTTTGTTTTCATTATGGTGCAGCTCTTTGTCTATGTTTTTCCAAATTAGTCTAAGAATGTTAGTTTGAGCTTACTACTAATTTATTCATTTTATCCATATTTATTTTCCTTTTCAAGGGAGTTACAGCTTCTCCTTCTCATTTTTCTAAAACTGCGCTATGCCCTCACAACATTTGAGGGGTATTTTATTGCAAAGAAATGCCTCTACTTTTCACTGCACTATAACCTTTATGTTTTTCAGTATCTTACAGTGATAATGTTAGACTTGGTTTTTTTTCCCTCACTCTTTCTTGTTCTATTTTCCCCCCTGTATTTCGTACTTGAATGCTGTTTTTCCTACGTGGAATATCACTTTGAGAAAATAAAGCTTTTGAACCTATCAGTATATAAATTCGAACCAATCAACTTTAAGCCTCTTTTATTGTGGTGGGAAGCAGTAGGGGGAACTGAGAAAGAAAAGCAAAGCATATTTCTATAAGACAAATTTCCTTAAAAGCTAGTGCTGTGACATGAGCAATGAACTAACACATTCATCAGGATTTTTGCAAGTTACGGATAAACATCTCCTGCCACTGTATCATGACTCCTTACTGACACTTCTGTTTATGTTGAGGGTCTAACGTCACTCACTTTGTCAAAAAAATATCATCTGCTGCACTCTTCTGGACATTATCAGGACAGCATGTTCTCCAGAAAATTGCAATCAAAATTAGGTAGAATTCACAGTATATTTTTCATGAGCAAAGATGTGGCTTCCATTGTTTCTAAACAGAATACAGGCGTAAAAATCTCTCTGCTTTTGACTGATCTAAGATTTAAATGAGATCCAAGAGAGAAGACCTTTCCATGCTATTTATTGGCAGATCTAGAGTGACTTTAGATTTCTACATCTATAGCCTGCGGCATTTGCTGTCTGAGGGCAGAGCAAGTAATGTTTTCAGTGGGAGAAAAAATGAGTCTTGGTTCCATCTGGTTCGTCTCCCTGCTCATCATGTTCTCCTGCATCTCTTGGTGATCCTACCTCTCTCCTATATTAAACTGGGAAACCTTCAGGTCCTCTACATCCTCCTCACTTCCAAATGGTCTCCTAATCCTGCTTCTTCCCATTGATGTCCCCATAATTTTTCTTTGAAGTACTTCTGGAATCCATTAGGACAGCCCATCTCTTCCACATCCACACGTACATGGTGGATGTTCCTGGAATTCAACTATGCATGTGATGACATGCTGGTTGGAGGGTACAGACCTACTGTCTGGTCAGGCAGAAATGAATGGTGTTTGCTTCCACCATGAGCATCCTTACGGAAAATAAATTTTGGTTTCTTTTCTCTGTCCGACCACTGATTTTCCAAAGCTTTGTGTGTCGTTGTGCTCCCCACCTTCCACCAACCTGACCTTTATTTCCCTTAATTGTGCTCAAGTGATAAATGGATACATCTGGTGAAAGTGGGCTCCAGGGAGAGCGATATCGACACAATAGCCGAGGGCTATTTTGAACAATGCACCCACCTAACTCTGTGCTGGTCAATGTCTGACTCAAGACAAATTTGGAGGATACTAACATCTGTAGTCAGTATGCAAATATGACTATGAGTCAATTGTTTTACTCCATAAATAGTGGACAGCCCAGGGACTGTTGTGCTCTCCTGTATGTCAGTGGGCTGCATGCCAGGATCTCCCCTTGAGTAGGGATGTCTCTCAAGGTTACTCCTTGAGGCTGAGAGAATCCTTGCTGCAACAGATACTTGGTAAGTGATTAATAGTATGCTAAACTTTGAAATCTTAGCTAAGTGATATAAAAGATTGGTTGTGTATACCTAATCTTTAAGATATAAACCACAGATTGAGTCTGAGACTAGAGCTGGGTCCAGCCACATGTAAAATTCTCACTGAGGAGGAGTTAAGAAAGTAATGGAGACCTTTCTGAATTTCATGACTCAACCAGACACTCTCCTTTGTCAGGTGACGATACCAGAACAATCAAACAGGGTCAGCTTTGTCTGACCCTGTTCTCTATGGAGTAAATAGAGTACCTTGCCAGTGAACCTTGTTAAACCACTGTAGCTTTTACCATTGAACTTTGTCAAATTGTTGTTTTATATCAACAAGCATATTGCTACTTCTCTCTTATGAGTGAAGTGTGTCATTCCATCTGCAATACCTTGTAGAAACATTGGCATTCCATCCTTCTGCCAGATATTGGTGGAGGTTGAATGATACACTCAAAAAGTGACTGTAGAGGTAGAGATGTAGATGAGCTGCGGATGTGATGGCACATGGACACAATTCACCAGAGAAAACAAACAAACAAAAAGTTACCAAGACAAACCATCTCTTTTCCTACTGGTGTTACTTCTGCCCATCCTGACTGCAGGCTACATACTGGCTCCCTGCTGAGAGTCCTCTTGCAGTGTATCAGAGCTGAGGCAGAAGGCCCACATTGGGACCTAAAGCTGAATACACAGGCCTGTGTAGAATTAGATTGTGCCAGGATTCCCATGCATTCCACCACCATGAACCCCATCTTTTCCTTAGCAAAACGGGGCCAAGTGATCTGAGAACAAAAATATGCCTCACAAAACAAGAGAGTGCCTTTACATTTCCTAGAATCCAGTACAAATGATTGAATTTGCTTTGGTAATCTACTCAATTCAAGGTTGTT
>VWZK01012162.1:0-79043 GCA_013396935.1 Baryphthengus martii
CCCCTCCCCGTTCAAAAACTGTAACTGAAAATACATTTATCTTGTTTACCAAATACCCAAGAAAAGACTGTAATTGAAATGGATGGTTTGCTGGGTTATAAAAATGTAGAAACAAAGACACACACCTAGACACATGAATAAGAGCTGATATGTAGATTGGAAACTATGTTAAAGAAACTACCTCTGGTAGGTCTCTGAAGGTTAACTTCCATGTGGAACTGCTTAAATCAGAAATCTTGCTTTCATCACCCAAGAACTATGGAAGAGTGTATCTCTATGAAAAATTAAAACTCAGATCTCAGGGGCCATCTCTCAAGATCAATGAAGATCCACATAGTTTTGTGTAAAGGCAATCAGATGCAAGATTTTTTTTCCTGCCTTTTAATACTTTACTGCAGGTTTAATTGCAGCAATATTTCAATGCCAAAGAGAGTAATTTGCAGCTTGAATACGGCATTAGATCTGCAATACTCGACATTTTAAAACCTCAGTATAAAAATGAGCATTTGGTACTAGTACCACAAGATTTCTCATTTCCTGTTCAACTTTCAAAGAAATTGAAGTTAAATGTCTATATTAACGTTTATAAAATTTTAGGAGTGATTCCCTTATTACATAATTAGCTTAAGCACTCTGCATATCTGCCGATTAGAGACATTACTCAGAGCCTGCCCTGGAACAGCTGCATTCCTAGACAGAAAAAGATACTAATGTGGCCCTGGGGGAGAGCTCTCCGTTTTGACAGAATAAAACATTCTTGGAATACAGTTATTACAATTCATAGTTGTTCACTTTAAGGGGGGAAAAAAAAGGCAGGGAAAAAATAGTATCTTGTTAATAAAATAAAGATTTCTAATAGCTTTAAATTCCTGTGTCAAAATTTTCTGCAGCTGAGGAGGCAGGTAGCCAGGGGGATATTTCTCCATGTTGTGTATAATGAGAATGTAAAAGCAGGAATTCTGACTGCATACGGCTCCCTAAATCTGCTCAGGTAGTGACAATAAGGATAATGACAGTGAGGACAACTATTAGAAGCTGGTACTGTAATTCAGCTGATAAGCCCAAACTGCATGAATTTAGAAGTAGCAAAGCATGTGAGTTCATTTGGCTGCAGCTGTGACACTGTTACCAGGTGATGGGATTTCATAAAAAGAAGCAAAGAAAAGGGGAAATAAGGCAGAAATTTGACTTCTCTGGAGTTATCACAGCAATTAACGGCTCCCCAGCAGACATGATCAGGAACCATTATGCTATTTTTAAAAAAATCTCTTCATTACTACAAATTGTTTTCACTGCTTCTCCAGGAGTGTGACAGAGAACTATGTTGATGTCTAGACTACTTAGGTCAAGTGGGTTATAGCTCATGGGATCCAACAGTGCAGTCTAACAAAGCATAGTTTTGTCGTCTCCAAGAAGACCTCAACCAGGGTTGTAATGAATATATCCTGCTGCACAGATCTCATCCTGGAAGTCTGGAAAAGCAGTGGCCTCTTCTGCAATGAAACTGTTGGTACTTCTGGATTATTTCTGAATCTTGGGGGAAAAATCAGCACTCCTTTACAAATGAGATGAACTTGCATTTAAATGAAAGAAGCCTAGAATTTTATTCCAGAGGAGCCAATGATTTTTTTTGTGACTTTAGATTCACTTGAGAAGAAGCAAGATAATTGTAGCTCTCTCTACACTTTAAAACAGTTCTGAATATGTGTCCCATCTGGGCGACCTTTAACAAAGCAATTATCTGTTTGTGAGAACAGGGCTCCTATTTCCTACCTACAATTCAATGTGATAGAAACTATGGAGAAAACTTCATAAATCTTTCTGACTTGAAACTCCTTTTCTTAGCCAGATGCGAAAGACCCTTCCAAAACCATTCACACTTTCATACCCTTCAAAGTGGTGTCAAGTGTTTAGCATGTTGCCAAAGTGGAAGAGGGTCACAGCAATGCAGCTAGGGCTGCTTGTCCTGCCTTGGAGGAGCAGTCATGGAGCCAAGTGAGGTGAATCACATGCTCTAGGTGCCTAATTTCAACAGTTCCTTCCACTGCCTATGTACAGAGATGAACTAAAGGAGCTTTGGAGACAAAGTGGCCTGAATTGCTCACTTCTCTTTTCACACTGAGTACTAGAAGAAATCGGGGCGTAATCAGATGTTCTGAAACTAGCCAAGTCTGCAATCTTCAACTCTTAGCATTGGTTGTTAAACTTCTTTATCTTTCCAGCTGGGAAATATGGGATTTCAGTGTACATCTGCCTTTAAAAACTATTTTACTTTTATTCATGTAGTGGTAATAAGACCATTACACAATTCATACAGCATTCTTTACTTATAATTGCAGTTTAAGAAAGAAGAAACTAATTTTGTTTAATTTCAAACCTGCTCTGACGCTGTAGCTTTCTA
This sequence comes from Baryphthengus martii, assembly GCA_013396935.1. Taxonomy (NCBI): domain Eukaryota; kingdom Metazoa; phylum Chordata; class Aves; order Coraciiformes; family Momotidae; genus Baryphthengus; species Baryphthengus martii. The sequence goes on from VWZK01012162.1 coordinate 2,402, forward strand.
AGTCTAACCTGAACCTCAGTGAGTTACTATTCTGCTGAAGAAAGATTGTCTAAGAACTAGGGGAGATTAAAAAAATTTGTGGAAAATAACAGGGTGAAGCCAGGAATGACTGTACAGGAGTGAAAAGTGAAGACTTCAAATGAAACTGAACACGGAAGAAAGAACTTCAGTAGAATATATAATATGAATCTTCACTCACAAGGGTTATGGTATTACATCAATGGAGTTTACCTTAGACTGGTCTGCAAATATCCACAATTATATCATTTCCTATTATAAATTGTGAGTGCTGCTGGGACTGATCTTTCTGGATACGTACATAGGAAAATTATAAAAGTTTTCACAGAAGGGATCTTGCTAAATGTATTTTGTTCGTGTGGTTGCTATGCATCCCAGGACTGAGGTTCTTACCGATGTGTCCATTAATTATGATTTCTGGTTACTTTAGTGGATCTCCTTAGAAGTAAAGTTGAAAAGCCCTGATTCTTGGTCACCACATGAACAGAGAGGAGGGCTTAATGAAGAATAGTTTGCAGATTATCTAGTAAATGTAATCACATCATGTTCCATTTTCCTTCTTTCTAATATTTAGGTTGGGGTGCATTTCATGATTCATAGCCTATTTTTTTCCTGCCTTAGCCACCAATCTTTTATTATTTTCTTGGAAGGAAATTAGAAATCTTAAGATAACTCTTCCAATTACATATAAGCTGGACTGTATTCTTTGCTTACTTTAGGCAGAGATTTATTTATTTTTAAGTTGAGTATAGCTTTTCTGTAGAAGACATGGCCCATGTTTCAGGAATTACAGACGGCAAAAGCAGCAATGGGTGTTTCAAATTGACCGATGGCTTCCAGGAATAGTTTGCACACAAAGAAAAGGACCTGCAGTCTTCAGAAACACACTACAGGATAAAGTACTTTGCTATGATGCTTAACTAGATGGAACACTAGCTGGAGAGGGACTGAATATCCAGTGGCACAGTTATGGATCCCTACTGACTGAACTGGGATGTCTAAGAAAGAGGAACTGAATTGTCAAATCAGCTACAGAAACTGGGCTGGTTGCCTGCACAGGCCATTTCTTAGAGTGGTAACTGTTAAGTGTGTGTTGCCAGGCTCAAAACTTATTTGGTACCCAGTAAAAAGTTGTCATGTGGATGGTGGCAAACAATATATTCTGGTATTTACACAGTGCATTGGTGATTTTGCTGCAATATTAATACAGTTATGCTTAAGTACAGAAGGGATGCAAGCAAGCTCTTGCCAGTGTTGTATTTTCCAAGAAACAGAAAACTAACAACCCAGGATATAAAGCTCTGACTGTTACAAGCGGATGTAGCAGAATTTAGGGAATGAATATAAGTTATGAAGATTGAATTTACACATTATACAGTCAGCTGTGTAATATATGTAATTCACATCAATCAAGAAAGTGGGAATGGTGAGATAAGATTTGGGGTAGTGTTCTCAAAGCCTTCAGGAAGCTTTGTCCTTGTTGGTAATTAATTGGAATTTTCAACTTCTGGCAAAAATTCTAGCAGACAGCCTGCAGGACATGATCGGTAAGATTGTTAGTCCAGACCAAGTCAGCTTTGTAAATGAATGACTACGACCAGAGAATTACAATGAAAATACTGAATATTATCTGAAAAGCTAGTGGCATGCAGGAACCCTGGCAGCCTACTCAACCAGTGATAAAAAGACCTTTGACAAAATAAACTCGAGGTTTCCTATATGCACGTTAAGAGAGAAGTCAGATACTTATAAACTGGTAAGAACTTTTATATGAGGCTCTCAGAATACCTGACATTTAAAAAATTACCTCTGCTAGGAAGCTTTTTCTGAGGGGAATGGTGCAAGTTAGGTGGGTGTCTCAAGGTTCTTTTCATTGTTTCTAATATTTTTGGAAGAACAGAAGGTTAGCTCACAACTAGGCAAGTAATATAATTACTGATTGTGGGAATATGACACTTAATAGTCATGCAGGTAGTTTACAATGGGTACTGTCATTGTCCATAGTTAAAAGACTATCAGCAGCACTAATATTTTCATTGAAAAGTGTGTGGGTGTTTAATGGTGTCAGAAAGTTCTTGTGACTTCCTTATTTCCAGAAATGTGTTATTTTTCTCTTGAACCTGCAATGCCTCCACAACCTTATCATCACTCAAGGCAAAATAAATGTAGCATCTCTATAAAAGACAACTCAACCTGCTTTGGGTCATGAAACATCTACTACCAAATAGTACCAGTATTTGGAGTAACACCTTCAGGAGAGCTTGATTTCATCAAGCAAAGCATATGCATAAATAATGCATATGAATTATTTTGCCATTGCTTCAAGTAAACCCAGTATATGTAATATTTCCTGTGATTCAATTGGCTTGGCCACTGATACCAGTCTCATGAATGCAATAATTTTGCCATGACAATTTAAAAAAAAATCTATTAGGCACACAACTGAGATAATGGAATGCTGATAAGTAAGAGGCAATACCTGAGTGATGCTAAAAAATAAAGAAGCCTGTTTTATCTATTCCTTATTTCTAGTTATGCAAGTGTCTTCTGGTAAAGAAAACTACTTAAACTGTGTCCCCAAAAACCAGTCGAATTACCACATACAACCTGATTCCAGGGGCTGTTTTTGGTGAAAGCCAATTTCTGACAATCTTATTCCACAAGAACCAGTTTTTCTTTTATTAGGGTAAGGTAAATGATGCTGCCAGATAATCTTGCAGTGTGTTGTAGGTACTGACCTGAAAGTAATTTCTCCTTATGTGTAAAAAGTCCCCAGTGCCTCTAACATGATTTTGTCGTGGGTAGTCAAAGATATTCAACCTCAAATTACACCAAGGAAATAAGGATCAAGATGCTTCTCAGTTGCTTTACTATCACTTGTGATAAATGAATATGACCTGCTGATGACCTAGGAACGATGGGAAGAAGGAATAAAACTGTACTGTACATCCAGTCTGATCACAGAGGCTCAGGAAGGGAAAAATGTTCCTCCAACGTGAGAATCTACAGAAGGCCATGCATAGAAGTCCAGTCCCTGTAAAGGTGAGCACTGTCCCAGCAATAGTTAGAAAGCATCATTTCATACTTTCTCAGAGTAAGAATGAAGTTGAGCATGGAGAGAAGTGGCCATAGTGAAAAAAGATGCTGTCAGAATTAGATTAGAAATAAAATGTAAATTTTTGTCTGCTACTATATTTAGTCACTGAAACAATTTGAGTTTCCCCTCACTTGAAGGCCTTAAATCAAAGTTGAGATTGTCAGCCCTCTTGTTTAACTTCAGGTGTCTTCTGCTGCTGAGCAGGTCATCCATCCTGCCTTTAGACTTAATGGGGAGACATAAATATGTGCAAACTACTTGGGGAAGATTTAAAGATAACTTTTTTTGTAATAGTTGATAAAAATCTACTATTTCCTTTTTCATTCCATTCTTATGAAGAATCTCTAGGACTAGCTCACAGGTGGACATATCATATGAATTTCACTCTGCATGGCTTGGAAGTCATGTGCAGGAGAACAAATGAAAGATATAGAACTTAAATGGAAAAATCCCTAGGTGAAATCTGGAGGCCAGTTCTACACAGGAGGTTATAGAAGGCTCTCTGATAGATCCCTCTGACTCTAAAATTTTAATTCCAGGAAATAATGCCTGGCTAGGAGTAAAGCAGTCAAGGTCTAAGCTATACCAAAAGGTGAAGATACTGTAGTGGTAGTTAATTTTAAAGCTAGTTATCTAAGGTCCTTTCAAAAGCCAAGTGATACTGGCAGTAGAGGATATAATTAATGATACTGCAAAACTTAGTCTTCTGAAATAGCTGAAAGTAGTAAATGAGAGTGGAAAAGGAGCACAGGTGTGACTTCTGAAAGGAACAGGGACAGAAAACAGAAGGAGCAGAACCTCACAAAATACACAGGCCATAGCTGTCACTTAAGTCTGGGTGTTTATGCCTGTTCACAGGTAAAAAGGAAAAAAAAAAAATCACTTGAATGGAAAGTGACTTGTATAGTGTATATATATGTATATTGTGCTATATGGCCCTTAGGAGGCCACAGCTCTTACGCTGTCTCCAGCTAACGCTGACCTCTCTTCCCACATGGATGCTTAGGCATTATTAGGGATAGAATTTGAACGTAGGAATGAGCATTGCAGGATTACCCCTTTCCCATCCTCTGTAGCCAGAACATCATATGCTCTGTATCACATCAGCTGGGAAGCTGTTCAGCTCTAATACCACTGCTCTGTGCTGATACATCATACTACCCATTTTTAAAAGATTCTTTTTCTCTATTATTCTTTCCTCTTGCTAACGGGACACATACTCATTATGTAAAAATAAATATGGTCTGATATTCTGATTCCATGATTAAACACAAAGTTTTCCAATGAATGAGTGTAGTACTGCTTATGCGTCTTCTATATTGCAAGTGTTTCACAGAACTGCTGACAAGTCACATCATTTCCAAGGTTCTTAAAAGCAGTTAAAATAATGTTCATACTAGCAATAATTAGCAAACAGACTATATGAATAATCACAGTCATTCCCACAAAGATTTCTTGTTTTCACAGACCAATCCATTATCTGCTTCAATGAACCGTCTTGTTGTTAATTTGCAGGGCTTTCACCCCTAGGTGATGGAAATACCTGCCCTCTTCCCAGTCTCCCATTAAGTATGGTTTTCAGTAATATGTATAATTCATGAGAAAAATTTGTTTGTCAAGCATTCCAGACAGGTCACTTAAATCCTAGATCAATTGATAATGTTCACACCAACATGGCCTGGAATGAAAATAACCCTCATACTGACTTCAGTATTTCCTTTAAACTAACAAGCTGGTCTTCAACTTTCACAGATGCATAGGAATCATTCTTATTTTAAATAAAGATTAGCAACAGGGCTTTTAAAGAAAAAAAGATTGCTGTTCAGAGTGCACTTCTTACAACTCTGGCAACAAATGCAATGCACTGTCACAAATGCATTGTGGCTTTTGCAGCAGCAGCAGCAGCAGCATGTGGGAAGCCGAATGGGGAACCCAGTTCAGGTGGCTTTTAGATTCTACCCTGGTGCATTAGAAGCTATCTCAAACAGCCAAGTTCTCACTCAATGTACGTTGAATTAAAATTTCTCAATGAGAATCTTCTCTCCTGTGCAACTTGCAATGTCATGGGCAAAATTTAAACGTAAGTATCCTTGATAGAAATTAAAGTCAATGGCGTATAACATTTCTTCTTGTAGCTAAAGGGCCTGCTTGCTGGTACCATGAGTCTTTTTCTCTTATTCGTGCCAGCACTAAGCAGAAGGACAAAATTTTTTAAGAGTAGAAATGAAGACCCTGGGAACTACTGACCTGTCAGCCTCATCTGTGTGTCTGGAAAGATGATGGAACAGATCTTCCTAGGAGCTCTGCTAAGGCACATGGAGGATAGAGAGGTCATTGGAGACAGCCAGTGTGGCTTCACCAAGGGCAAGTTCTGCCTGACCAATCTAGCGACCCTCTGTCATGGAGTGACTGCATCAGATGCCAAGAGAAGAATTATGGATATTGTCTATCTGGACTTCTGTAAGGCCTTTGATTCAGTCTTCCACAAGATCCTTCTTTCTAAATTGGAGAGAGAGGAATTTGATGAGTGGACAGTTTGGTGGATAAGGAATTGGTTAGATGGCCACATCCAAAGGGTAGTGATGTCTAGAGGAAATCAGTGGCAAGTGGTGTACCCCAGGGGTCCATAGAAGGACCAGTGCTGTTTAATGTCTTCATTATGACATGGACATTGCATCCACAGCAAGTTTTCAGATGACACCAAGCTGAGTGGTGCAGTTGATACAGCAGAGGGACGAGATGCCATCCAGAAGGACCTGAACAAGTTGAGAAGTAGGCCTATGTGAACCTCATGAAGTTCTATGAAGCCAAGTGAAAGGTCCTCCACCTGATTCAGTGCAGTCCCCCGTATCAATATAGGCTAGAGGATGAAAGGCTTGGGAGCAGCCTTGATGAGAAAGAAATGGGAGTACTGGTGTATTAAAAACTGGACATGTATACTTACAGCCCAGAAAGCAAATTTTATCCTGGGCTGCATCAGAAATGAAGCCAGCGGGTCAAGGGAAGTGATTCTGCCCTTTTCTCTTCTCTGGTGAGACCCCAGGTGGAGCATGGTGTTCAGTTCTGAGGCCTTCAGCACAGGAAAGACATGGATCTGCTGGAGCAGGTCCAGAGGAGGGCCACAAAAATGATCAGAGGGCTGGAGCACCTCTGGCCTTCCGGTACTTAAAGGGGGTCTATAAGAAAGATGGGGACAATATTTTTAGCACAGTTTGCTGTGACAGGACAAGGGGTAATTGTTTTAAACTAAAAGAGGGTAGATTCAGAGAAGTTATAAGGAAGAAATTTTTTACAATGAGGGTGGTGAAACACTGGCTCAGGTTGCCCAAAAAAGTGGGAGAAATCTCATCCCTGGAACCATTCCAGGTGAGGTTGCACAGGGCTCTGAGCAACCTGCTCTAATTGCAGATGTCTGTGCTCCCTGCGGGAGGGTTGGACCAGGTGACCTTTAAAGATCCCTTCCAACCCGAACTAGTCTATGATTTCTGTTCAGCATTGGATACTTCATGAAGAAGGCACAGGAGAGTGCTGCATAAAGGTTGGGTTTTTGTATATGATCTCGACCTACTGATGTCAGTGGACTTTTTCCGAGTGGTGTCTATGTGATCAAGGCCTGAACTAGCACTTGATCTGAAAAAGACTATTCATGGTATTATAGATGCATGTTAGGAAAATTCAAAAATTGTGGAAATAGTGTATTACTAAGGCTTTTACCATCTCACCTTCCCAGTTATGCATTCATATTGTATTTATTTGATTTTTTTCTTCCATTTATATTTAAAGCCAACAGTCTCTCTGGATCGACTCAGTGTGAACAAGTCTAAGTGCTACAGTGCCCATATATAATTAAAAAAAAGATATATGTAAATGTGACATTTTAGTGAACAGGTGTAAATATATCAGTCTGTTACAAGCTAGCATTTCCTGCTCGTAAACACTATTCCCTTATTGCTCTGTGCTCACCGTTCTTCATCCGGCAGGAATTATGATGTTTGTCACTACATTTTGTAACGTACAGAACTTTGTACAAATATAGGCAGGGAGCTGTGAAGTTTGCATAAATACTTGTGACTGAATGAATACTAAAAAAAAAAGTTTTGCAGCTCTTACGCTAACAACTTATCCGTGTTCTGTACTGGAAACCTGAAAAATGACCTTGTTACTTAGGTCATCACCACTTCTCATTGAGCTGTACCTTCATAAGCAGTCAGTTGCTGAAGTCTCCCTCAGAGCAGCAGAAGTCAGGCCAGATCCTTTCGCATGTCCCATTGATGGGCATTTTGGGCTTAGGCCCATGGGTGGAAGTCAGGTGTCCTGGTTTGAGTGAGAACAGAACTAATTCTGGGCAGTGATTTTACTTTTCAGCTCAGTCTCTTCTATCTCCCTGCCCTGTCTGCAGTCAGCAGCCTCTTTCACAAAATCACAGAATTGTCAAGAGTTGGAAGGGACCTCTAGAGAACATCTAGTCCAACTCCCCCATTAAAGCAGGATGGCCTAGAGCATATGGTGACACCCAGGTGGGTTTTGAACACCTCCAGAGAAAGGGACTCCATGACCTCCCTGGGCAGCTGTTCCAGGGCTTTGTTACCCTCATAGTAAAGAAGTTTTTTCTCATATTTAAATGGAACTTCCTCTGTTACAGCTTGTGCCCATTGCCCCTTGTCCTCTCACCAGGAACTACTGAAAAGAGTCTGGCCCCATCCTCCTTGCACTCACCCTTTAGATACTTGCAAGCATTAACAAGGTCTCCCCTCAGTCTTCTCTAGGCTGAAGAGTCCCAGCTTACCCAGCCTTTCCTCGTAGGAGAGAAGCTCCAATACCCCAGTCATCTTTGTTGCCCTCCGCTGGACTCTTTCTAGTAGTTCCCTGTCTCTCTTGAACTGGGGAGCCCAGAACTGCATGCAGGACTCCAGAGGTAGCCTCACCAGGGCAGAGTAGAGGGAGAGAAGAACCTCCCTTGACCTACTAGCTACAGTAGGCAGTGGCTGCTTCTGGCAGGGATATAACGCTCCATGGTCAGAGTTCCTGCCATGGATGGTTGTGCAGGCCAAAGTCACTGCTGGATCTTGTGCACCACGTCGAGGGTGCACAAAGTAAAAGGCAGTACCTGTAGGGAGGAGCGGCCAGGAGACATGACCCCAAACTGACCAGCGAGGGATTCCAGCTCATAGATGTCTCATTCAGTATAAAGCTGAGGACCCTTGCTCAACTTCTTCAATGATTGACATTGAAGGAGGACTCTATCCATTCTGCCTTCAATTCTGATCCATGTATTCCTGAATCCAGTACTGGAATCCAGCTCCTATCTGCCACTGGGCCCACTCTGGGACTTTTCCAGTGCCTGCTCTGCAGCATCACTGGTGATGGTGACATAATTGCCATCAAGGGTGTGTGTGCGTGTTGGATTTGATATTGGTTTTGTATGTATCTATATATATTCCATTTTTATTATTATTTTCATTCAAGCTGTTCTAGTTTCCTATTCTAATCGATAAGTCTCTTCCTTATTCCCTTTCTCTTCTCCTTTGGAGAGGGATGGGGGGTTAACAGAGAGTGCCTGTTATAGGTCTAGTGGGCTGCCCTGACCCTAAACCATGATATCAGGACAAAGGCATATCCCTACCCTACTGAGAACATCTGAGCCATTTCCATGGACAACAATCCTAAAACAAATATCAGATGTGGGCAGAGTTCACTTTCTGCAGGTGTTGCACTGAAGTTTTCAATGACTTTTCACTTATTAAATAAAAAAAATGCAATCAGTGTTTTCTTTCATCAGGTGACATTTGTCTCACCTGAATTCTGTCATATTAATAGGCAAGCACTTGACCTAATTTAGTCACCCAAGCTACCTCTCTCACAAATGGAGGTGACAGACACCTCCCCCAAGGGTTAATTCACTCTCCTCCCAGCAAAAAATATCTAGGCAAGTGGGATGACTCCTACTGAGGAGGTGATCATCCACTGATTGCACAGGCAGATGTGAAAACTAGCATCAACTTGATGCTGAGTTTTTTTGCTGTTTAGCTTAAAGGTTTAGATGAATTCTTCTTCAAGATATTAATTTTCTTCCTCCGCCATGCTTATTGTATATATTAATAAAAGTCACTTTAAGTTGACATCTTACTATTATCCTGTTTCATATAATTTTATGTTTTCCTCTTTCATAGTGTTTCATGTTTTCCTGTTTCATAGAGTTTCATAATTTCCTGCTCCTGCAGGTTTATGTGCCTGCTACACCTTAACATGGAGGTGAGTAAGTTAAACTCTGGTCTGAGTCACTGAGGTCATCAGACAAGATGATCTCTTCTAGTTTCGATGTCCATCAGGCAGGGGATCTTCACTAATACACTCCAGCATAGTGTTGGCCCAGCACTTATAAACCAGCAATTTACAATGATAAAGTAAGGAAATGTTCAAGTGGGAGACAGATGTGTGACTGCTTTCCTCACCTTTTCCAGTAAGACTTGCACAAATGCACAACATAGATGAGGACTTGTAGCGTCTTGGACACAGAATGGTGAAGTAAGTTATTACTTACTTTCAATGGTACAGGAAAATAAAAAGAATAAACTCATACGAATTGTGTTTCTGACCATACTTTGAGAAACAAGCACCCTTTATCTTCCAAAACAGCTAACCTCTGAACTACTCATCACCAAATTCCCATGTATTTGACTTTAACTCCACCTACATGGCTATATACTTATGATTGAATATTGGATATTTAGGAACATTTTTTTACTGAGAGGGTAGTTGGCATTGGAATGGGCTCCCCATGGAGGTGCTGGAATCACCATCCCTGAGGGCGTCCACAAAACATGTGGGTGTGGTGCTTCAGGACATGGTTTAGGGGTTGTAATAATGTTTAGTAGATGGTTGGACTTGATGATCTTGAAGGTCATCTCTAACCTTAATAATTCTACAATTCTATGATTCTATTCTAGAATTAACACAAACCATTGTCCTGTCTGAGGAACCAGTTTCATGAAATGCTGCCTTTGGTCATGAAACGCTTTTAAGAAATTGCTGAATCCAGAGTGTTCTCAGCTGTCCCCCTAAACTGGAAACTGCCTCATTCACTGCAAAAAAAATAGACAGTGTTTTTAAGCAAGGACATAGTCATGGTCATGGACCTGCTGGGAAAGCCCTGAGGAGCTTCTGTTGCCCCCAAGAGAATAAGGGGCATACGGCTCAGCCACTACTGCAGGCAGAGCATCTTTCAGTACTGCCTCAACCCCAACAGCAGCAGTAGCAGCAAATCTGGCTTTTCTAGTGCTTCTTCTGTCAGCAGCTCTGTGTCTCAGATCTGTCTCATCCCAAATATGCTCCTTCCCATGACCGGAGTCCTGGATCCTTAATCTTGTGATGACAGATCCCCATTTTGCCTGGGTTGTGGAGAAGCCTCGAGCCAGCTCTGCCAGACGATGGCAAAGGCAAGAAAATAAGGGCTTGTTAGGGTAAATGATCAAACATTTGGGGCAGCAAGATTATCATATACTTGTATATGGGGATACAAACTGCAAAGAGCATGTTCATGTTTGTGCTGGATACACAAAATCCTGTATTTGCAGGAGCCAGGTAGGATGGGTGCAGGTGATGGGCAAGGCAGGTGCCAAGGCAGGTGCTTAGTAGTGTGTTCTTCAGACATGTTCTTCCATCTGGTAGAAACTGGTACAGCTACCTCCTCTTTAATGAACTGAAGCCTGCTTCTACCAGCTGGCCCCAATTTAATTATATTTTAAATTTTATGCTGTACTGTTTGTCGAGAATATTGAGAACATTTGTTTGTTTCCATGTTGGCTTTTTGACTTCAGTAAACTTCTAGCTAAATGGTCCTTTTATTGCCAAGACCTCAGATCATGCAATTGTCTAATGAGGGGGACTTAGATACTCAATTTGTTTCCTGATATCTAAACAAATCTAAGCTGTCTGTTTGTATATGAAAGAACTGCTCCCTTATTACCAGGAGAGGTAAGCTCTGCAGGGCAAGAACTATCTTTCTCTTCTGTTTGCCCAGTGGCCAGGGAAATTCTTTTTATTGTGTTTTGGTTGTGCCTAGAGGCCAGGTCATGGATCACGGCCTCCCCGCGCCAGATGCTCTACACAGGCTTGACAAACAAACGGTTTTTACCCCCAAAGCCTGCTGATTTATACAACCCTTCCGTTACATAAATAACAGTTTGGCTTTCAAGGTGTCCTTGTTCCACAGGGATGTTGTTTATGTCAAATATTGTATTTGATTTTCTCTATGCTCAGGTGGGCACGTGCAGGGCAAACCATGCAACACTGTACCAGCCTGGTCCCATGACATAGACCCTCCTGCTCCTGCCCGTAATGTGTCAGGAAGTTGAGGGAAAGACTCTGGCTATGTCCGTGTTAGCAAGTAGTGCAGCACTCTACAATAGCTGAATGGAGTGATGCTGCTGGTGCTGAGGACCTGGCATCCATGCCATATGCATTTTGGGGAGGTTTGTCTTAGAATAACTCTGATGTGCCCTGACAGTGGAGGTGAAGCTTCCGGTACATGGTTTCATCCAAAAGGAGCCCAATTTATGTCTCTGAGATTGTTCCACGCTTAAAAATGGGTACATGGCACTGATGGCAAGATGTGCTTCAGAAGTGCATTCCTGACTCTCATTTAAGGGCTTAATTAAATGGTTGTGGAGGCTCTGCCCAGCTCAGAGCAAAGAAAAGTCTCGCCCGGAGATTATACGGTGTCCTTTCCACACTCTTGAACTTCCTTCTGAATGAAAAAATAAGGAGAAAACCACGTGCAAAATGGTCGGTCATATAAGAAGGAGAGCACTCATTTCCTTGGCTGACTGAAATGAGGAAGGCAGGAAACAATGTTTTATTTTAGTGCAAGTATGCAGACATGCTTCTTCTAGAAAGGACCTTCCTTCAATGAAACATGGAGAGAAAGGAGGCCTGATCCAACCAAGGTCAACCTGCATTTCTACAACAGATGTGATGTTCCACAACATTTAAAAAAAAAAAAAATCTTTCATCTTTCTCATTTGAAATGCATGTGAAATAATTGTGTGTCTGCTGTTACACTGGCAAAAGAACATTGGCAACCTTCAGAGTTTAATCTGACAATAAGATGCTGAAGTTAATTCCTAAATGTGTTTCCTGATCAGCTGCACTTTTTTTTCCCCCAGGGAACTTTTTCATCTGGAACCATGACATCATTGAAGATTAGATGCAATGTCATATAAATCTGTAGGAAGCATGTTTTTAAAATCTTAGCATTTCTGAAGTTTTTTTAGTGTACGAAAAAGTGTACATGTAACTAAGTAAAAGTTAACTTTAACTAAAGGAAAATAGTTCTCTGCATATTGGCTCTAAATGTAGCACATGATTGAAAATGCTTTTTCTTTCAGCTATCAGCAAAGGAAATCAGTCCCAAGTTATATCAGTGTCATATAGGAACAAAATACTTTTTCAAACAAGAGGGAAAGCTTTTTTTTTTTTTTTTTTTTCTCATATAAAAGCCCTATCTCTCTGCATCTGGAGATGTGGGTTCTAAAGATAAACAAGCATCCCACGAAGTCCAATCCTCCTCGCAATATCTCACACCAAACATTATTCAGTAATCCACCAAGGTCCTTAAGCATGCAGTCTTCAAAACTGAGGTATCCTCCCTTGTCAGTACTTTTTTGAGAGTAGGCCAAATGTACACCAACTAAGGACAGTAGACTCAAAGCATATATCAGGTTAAGATTTATCCCTACATTTGTATGAGAAATCAATGGATTAGATTTCAGCTGCAGCCACTTTATTGGGAGAGAAGTAGGTTAAAAACCAGCAGGTGGCAAAATGACAACTGTGGAAAGATGAGCCACAAAACTGTCCACAAAAAAACCCTAACAAACTTGCTTTGCTATTTTTCTCATTTTTCAACCCTTTAACCTCTTGGTATTCCAACAGACCATCAGAGACCTCTGATAGGAGAGACACCAGATACCCTATGAAGCAGTGGGGCATAGTCTCTGTATTTACTATTTATTTGAAAAATTGTGCTCTGTGCCCAGTAGGTCCTCAAAGGGCCATCAGGAATCTGGAGGACTCCTATATTGCCCAGGTAACAGCCACCTAGAGATAGAAATAACACATACACTGTGAATGATTTTAGTTTTTCTGTCTAGTTTCTTGTGAGAGGAAATAAATTCTAGTTCTTTGTCAGATTTGCTCCTGAGAACTTTTTAATGTAAAATGTTATTACAATTTGTTCATGGCCTGTTTATGCCTTGTTGGCCTGTTTTAACCGTGACAAACATAAAAAGGTCAGAGGTGTCCAGATACTGCACTCAGCACATAGTTTATAATTTCTTCATCTTTCTGGCTCCCTCAAAGTTTAGCTCTTCCCACCATTATGGTTTGTTTGGCAAAAAGTAGAAGGAAACCGTGAACTGATATTTGATCTCAGCTTAGGCATTATACAGTCTCTTGGATGAGAAAAAATCATGTGGAAATGTCAATAACAACAAATAACTCAATGCTGTATCATAGAGAAACAACTGTGAAGAATCAAAAGAGAGGCAAGAAAATAATACTCCTAACATTATTCGTTCTGTTCCATCATGTCAGCCCAGTTAGGTCTCTCTTCTGTTATTCCCCACCTGTGCACATTTTTGGAGGTGGGAACTGCTCCATTAGACCAGGATAGAGAAAGGCTCATATATATAAACTTTATGATATAATCTCCATTGCTGAGGAGTGCATTGAGAGCCTTGCATGTTGTGAAAGTTAAACATGTTAGTATTACATTTCCTTATCTTTGTTACACATGTTAAGGACCAGTCTTGTTTATGTCAAATAAAACTCTAGCTCTGCTAATCATATTTTTTCTTATCCTTGTGTGGTCATGGTCAAGGGCAAATACTTGACTTACATATTGGGTGGAATAAAGGGGCAGTGAGGCAGAACAGAACTAAGTAAAATTCCTTTATGAACTTATTTTCATTCAGTATATCATATCCTGACACAGAAAGTTGCACATTAACCAGACTTGTGACTACATGCTACTTTAATAGTTTTTATTTGGTGCTCTGTATAGCCAGAGGCTTTTTCTGTGTATTAATAAACATTACATTAATTTTCCATTTTTCCTGGCCTTAAGATATCACAGGTCAAACTAGAGCCTCATGGATCCCACTGGAAAACAAGACCAAACAAAAATGCCCCATTGCATCAGGAAGTGATGTCAGCAGCTGGAGTTTTGCTTCCAAACTTCTGTGTTTTACTTGACTTGCAAAGCTGTTTTCCTGCGCAAACCTATAGGCTTAACACTTGTGGGAATGACTGAGGACAAATATCTTGCAGTTTTACTGACTATCAATGCATCATTCTTTGACACACTATTAACAATCTGTTGACCTACGTAAAAATTGAAGTTTCAGGGAAAAAGAAAGTGTCCCATGTCTGCTTATCGATAAAATGCTCACACTGCATAGATACATGAGTATATTGAATCGAGCTGCTCGCAGTTAACACATTCAAGATCCTACTTATTGTCAATATCTGACCCAAAACCAATGATTCATGTTCCAAAGAAAATGCTGCTTTTATATTTTTCCACCAGCCCCGTCTCTCACTACAGACCCAAGCTATTCCCCCAACTACTGCTCTACATCTGGGTGACATGAGAGATAATTGCAGGACGCTTACAGTCCTGATAAACTATGGTTTCCCTTGCTCTGCAGCCCTTTGAAGTTGCAGACAGTTTCATGATAATTGATAATCTAATCTCTTCCTAGCCTGTTTTTTTAAAGGCTGCTCTGAAACAGCAAGAAGGGGAAATATTACAGCATAAGTAGTGATTGCTGCATGCAGAGGTCACTGTGCGGGGATTACGCTTTTATCACAAGGTTCTTGCGAAAGGTGAAGTTTTGGCAAGATCCTAATAATAACTGTGGAGTGCTAGTTAAATACAAGGGGCAGGGGGAGGAAAATGATTTTTTACTCTTAGTACCTCAAGGCTATACACGGCAATTACTATTGCAGAGGCAATAAAGAAGTTGTTAATTACAGGTTTTATACCCTTGTAGCCCAAAGTAAGAATGAAAGGACTAAAGGTTACAAGTGGTACCAAAGAAAGAAAGAAGGACAGAAGAGTTGCTGGAGATTTTTGGTTTTGTGCAGTGAAACAAGTTACTTAATTCACAGCGGGATAAGATGGATCAGAGAAGCAATTTCAGTTTGATTAAAGACTTGAAATCTTATTTCACATGTAATTTGCTTTATTTGTCTTCATATTTTTACTATGAACACATGATTACCTAAAAATTTCCACACTGACTGCTGTCACCCACTGCAGCAAAGCCATTACACGAGGATGACATGAATGATACATGTTAGTTCTAAATGTGTTTTGGAGTTATTTTAATGTCTGAAATTCTGAAAGTGGTTTTGTCAGTGACTCTATCTGCAAATACAGGAGAAGTGGTAAGTGGAAAAGTTGTGCTTTGCAAACAATACAAAAAAGCACAGATGGTAAATATCTGTATATTTAGCAAAGGCAATTTGTTTGAAAATGAGAAAAGTTTCCGTTCCGTTCCGTTGGACGAACTTATCCTATGCGATAAGTGATATTCATGAGAATTTGTAGTACTGTACAATATGTTAACTAGGGGCATGTAATTTTCTGAATGCTGACAGGGATAAATTTATGCGCCTGCACACACACAAAACTCACACATACTTAATGAGAGCAAAATTAAAGCCTTCTGAA
The DNA here is from genome assembly GCA_013396935.1 of Baryphthengus martii. Classification (NCBI taxonomy): domain Eukaryota; kingdom Metazoa; phylum Chordata; class Aves; order Coraciiformes; family Momotidae; genus Baryphthengus; species Baryphthengus martii. Next base: position 18,253 of record VWZK01012162.1, read on the forward strand.
ACAAGGCTGATTGATTAAAACTCAACAGACCCACACAAATATGAACACTAATACACACGGCTCATAAAGTGCTTTCAGACCACATCTTTAAAGGGGCAGTGCAAAGACTACTCACCAGACCAAAGCCTCAACTGGCGTAACTGGTGAGTCAAAGGTATAGCTGCCTCCAGGAACATTTCCTCCCTCCTTTGCCTTTTCTTTCCCTGATGGTTCACCATTGCAAGTTAGAGCTCTTTAACTTTGAGCCAGACTGTATTTCCAGATTATTGGAAATGGCAACATGGTCTGACCTTATCCATCCTCACCCCACTGGCTTTTAAAGTAAAGAACAGAGTGAGAAGGGCTGTTGTAGAGCCCTGGTTTTACACCTTCTGAGAATTCATCCATTCCATTACACTCAGCATGGTTGTTTGTAAAATTGGATTTAGGCAGTGATTTATTTGCAAAAAATCAATAAAGTTGAATTTGACAAGGAATAGGTCTTATAAGCCAGGTGGAATTAAATACAACTGGGAAATACTGTGATACTCCAGCATTCTCCTTTTTAATTCCTCTTTCTGCTCTCTCTTTCCTCTGATCTTTCAGATGTGTGTCAGTGCCTTGCTTGTAGGTATTTAGATAACATAGACATTACTGCTGCTCTTTCTACTCCACCATCACCTCTTCTGATCACAATAATTGCTGTCACTTACTGTGAAGAGATCCTGATTTCCAGCAGGTGATATTTCTTCACCCATTCTTCACCCTTCTATTACCTACTTCTGTTGTGCTCCTTCTGCAGCCCTCCTTAGGCAAACAGGCATCCATGAGTTTCTGGAGACTCTTTTTCACAAGAAATTTGAAAAAAGGATTTGGTGTCGCTGCATAGTTTGCTGAAAACTGCAGGTTCCTGGGAACCTCCGGACACCTTCAAATCCAGTGTTTGAGCATTGTGCGTGTATAGATCACAGAATCACAGAATGTCTTTGGTTGGAAGAGACCTTCAAGATCATCTAGTCCAACCTTCTACCAAACACTGCAAGCTCTGATTTGTTCAGATCATCTGCTGTGAGTTTAGAGTGTCCTGGATGTCTCTGACCCACCACATGTGCACATCAAAGTTGGTCTGTAACAGTGCCGCAGATCTGAGCTGGCCTGCAACTCTTAGACTCACTGCATAAGTTTTCTGTGGCTCTCTTACCATATCTTTGCCCAGCAAGTCCTGAACAAGCATAAGGATCCCTATGCTTTTTATTCTTTCTCTAAAATCTCTGTTACAATATAACTTTCATTTCTCTTTCTTCCTCTTGCTCTTTGTGTTTCCATATGTATTTCCATTTCCTTCCCTTTTCTCTCCTATGCATTTGGGAACTGCTTTCATTCCGGAATGATGCAAAGAGACTCCTGAGTGTATTAGACCTCCCACATTTTATACCAAAGACAATAATAAACAGAAAAGAATAATTAAAATAGCTTAAGAAATCCACTTAGCCTAAGCATGCAAAATCTAATTGTTTTGACTTTGAAAGCAACATCCCCTCTTGGTTTCTCTTGCACATACCATTTTAATTCCACTGGTTGTCTTTCTCTCAGTTTCCCTTTTCTTGCTGTCTGCTGTTTTTGACTCTCCACTTTTCCACCCCCTATCCCATTCCTTTCCCTCCATTCTATTACAGATCATAGACATAGTTTGAATTACCTGAGGAAGTTTGAATTATCTGAGGAACAGCAACAAGTGCAACTGAGCGTTATGCTTGTTGATTGACCCCGATCAGCCATTCTGAAGAAAATACAGGGTTTCTGTGTCTTTTATCTCAGAGGTAGGAAATGCTATGGAAAATTATTAGCTACTACTGTGGCCCATGTCAGAGCCAGGTAAGGAAGCACGTAGTAGTTTTATATAGATAAAAATTTCCAGTGTGCCTAATGTTCTTTTGTCTTCTTTCTGATGAGAACTCTATCTTATTTTTGCTAGGATTTCTATAGAGCAGTATTGCTAGCCCACAGCTTTCCTCATGACTGAGCTTTTGTGTTTACTTATTTTAAATATCTGACCTTTAAGAAGGTGATATGGGGGGTGGGTGGGAAAGAAATCCTGCACTTCATCTGTTAAGGCATCAAACATACATGAAAGAAAAGGCAGAAGACTGACACTTCTTTTCCTCCAGCTTATGATATTAGAAGTTTTCTTCTTAATTTACTAAAGGTTTTCTTCTTAATTTAATGCATAGGTTGATCCTAGTTTCTAGGCCTGATTTAGTGCCCTGTATTTTCAGAATTAAAACTTTCTTTCCTGGCTTGTTTGCTTTCCCTGGCAATGTTTTTACGGCTGTTCATAACATCCTTCCTAGTTGATGCTGTTTCTTCTGTGACATCTGCTCTATCTATGACAGATTTTCTTTTGATGTAAGTTCAGGAAAATATCTGAGTGGTAAGGAAAAGTACTTTTAAATGTTTCTCCTTTTCTGCAGAGCTTTTATACAGTGAAAACTGTATATTTTCTTAAAATCTTCAGCAGATTTCGTTCCCCAATGCAGATGTACCATTTCTGCCAGGTTGTGACTTGCATCCCTCTTCCAAGTTAAAAATTACAAGTTTTACACTTACCCTTTGGTGCCTGCAAATTAATTACATGAGCTCTGTTAACGCTGAGTAATCCGAGTTGTGGCTGCCCCTCACAGAAAAGTATAAGCAGTGTTGGCTTTGTGTCTATAACTGAATGAAGAATTAAAAAAAAAAAAGAAAAAAAGAATTAAATATACTTTCTTTTGGGTGCAAAGCACAACTTTCTGACATAATGCAAATGATGTAGTTATATACATGTATCAAATACATGGTAAATATCTGTGCTTTCATTAACTATGAATTAATGATTATGTGGGGTAAGTTTTTGAATAATATACATGTACAGTTGCAAGGACAGTTACTATTTGCTCATACAACTATATGGTAGCTGCTGACAAACACCGTCAGCCTTTGCATCTGCAACTGAAATAAATCCATGGCCAAAATGCTTAGGCATTTTGTAATCGAGTGTGTGCATATCTAAGTGATATGAGCATTCCATGTGTGTAACAGGAACAAAAGTGTGTGTGAATTTGCCTGGAAGACTAGAGTTTCAGATCATTTTCCTATATGATAGATTTGCTCTGTGTTTTCCCTGCATTGTTGCACTGGAGGCAATATGAGCACAGAAAATTTTGGCATGCTATGATGAAATTGATGTGTGTCTATGAAGGTTTTTATTATTATGAATAAAATTTTCTTTTTCCTGGGCAATCCCGTTTACGTTTTTTAGAGACTGCAGTGGTAGCAGATACTTTAGGATGATCACAATAGAGAATTTTGCCATTATTTTGTAAGCAGACAAGTAAGATCTATTTAAAGCTTAAATTAAGAGTAATCAAGAATGTGCCAATCAACAGCTCATCAATAGCGCATCAAAAAAATTGAGTTTTTTTTTAAAAATAAAAACCACTCGCAACTTCATATATCATCTATACTTCTGTGGACAGCATGGGTTCCCTAGTCACAACATAGTTGTGGTAATTCTTCCTGCAGTATGCAGCAGAAAAATGTAGCTGGGAAGAAAACTGTGTGTTTTAATCATGTCTGTTACTCTCTGTTTCATGAAACCACATGATAAGGTGCTGCCCCTTCTGGGTGTTTTATTAACACTCTTTCTCATAGAACCACAGAATCACAGAATTGTCACAGTTGGAAAAGATCTCGAAGATCACTGGGTCCAACCATTAACACCCTCGCTCCTAAAAAAACCCAAAAAACCAACCACAAAACCCAAAAAACCCCTCACCATCCCACTAGAGCATGTCCTGAAATGCCTCATCTACTTTGTTTTTGATTACCTCCAGGGATGGTGATTCCACCACCTCCCTGGACAGCTCGTTCCAGTGTCAGACTGTACTTTCAGTAGAGTAATTCTTCCTAATATCCAACCTAAACCTCCCCTGGTGCAACTTGTGGCCATTTCCTCCGGTCCTGTTGTTATTTACTTCAGAGAAGAGGCCACACTCGCCTCACAACAACCTCCTTTCAGGGAGTTGTAGAGAGTGAGAACGTCTCCCCTCAGCCTCCTGTTCTCCAAACTAAACAATCCCAGTTCTCTCAGCTGCTCTTCACAGGACTTATTCTCCAGATCCTTCCCCAGCCTGGTTGCCCTTTTCTGAACTTGCTCCAGCACCTCAATATCTTCCTTGTGGTGAGGGGCCCAGAACTGAACTCTCCCTTTGGACATCTTCCTCACTTCTGATTCCTTCCTTCATGCATGTCCATAGGGGAAGGAGGTTGATTAGCCTGAGTATCCATATTCTGGTCTGTAACAAGGGGCTTGGATGCCTATGGATGGCATGAGATGCACTGGGGAACTGCCACTCTCAGAGCTACTTCCCTACAGCAGAGCAAGCAGCAAATGCTCTGTGGGGAATAAACTCAGGTTGGCTGTCTTAAATTATTACTCTACTACTAAATTCTTTTTAGTTTATCCTGCATCTTAAATAGGTAGGTAGAACTGATGTCATTTAATAGCCAGGATATTCATAGGAATGACCTACATAGAGAGGGCACAGTCTGTAAACAAAATTGCATTTTGTTCATTAGCTACAGTACAAATCAATTCTGAGTAACAGAGACATCCTAATAAGACATCTTTTAGTACCTCTATCATCAAGGTGAACCTTAAAATAGTTGTGTAATATACACATATGATAATAAATTATTAATCATACAGAGATAAACTGAATCCATTCAGAAACATCCAGCTGATACTTGTAGAAAGGATATTCTGAGGATTATGAATGTCACACATTTAAAATTGCACTACTGTACTAGTGGGTAGAGGAAATAGAGCTACTTACACCTTCACTGAGTTTATTCCTAAATACACTGTGTGTAACCTGCAGGAAGGGTACTCCCCTCTATTTTGTGGGCTTGGAAACATGAATTTCCAAGAGGATTATACCAGGGGTTTCAATAACTCTTTTTCCTCTCTGACAATGACTGATATGTATTCACAAGTGAGTGTTAAATGTGATAAATTTGTAAACTAGACTCCAAGTCAATCAATTAGCTACATGAAGGCTACTAATCTGGGATTACTTTAGGCTCTGGATATATTCTAGCAGCTCTGCATGCACTAACAATGCGCTAAATGTTGTAAAAGCCACAAAGCCATTTGTGATGATGGCTACAAAAAATGTACCGTCTATAGCCTGAGACAGGTCAGATGAAAACGCATCTAGAGATTAGCAATGTAGAATCCCTCAGATAGATCAATGAGAATATCTGATATTGATATGTGTTAGAGGAAGCAGTGAGCAGAAAAGGGAAACTTTCAGGACTGATGATAGAAACAAAAAATGTTTCAGGGAACTCTGGCAGAGTTCCCTGGGACAACACACGTCTAGGCATGAGAGTCAAGATCTAATGGATAAATAGATGAATCAGGAAGGGGAGAATTCAGAAGAAAATGATACATGTAGTAGATCTTGGATTGTTTGCATCAGAGGTTATGAAATAAAATTCTCACAGAGACATGAAAGAAATTGCATTACACGAAGTCTTCTTCCAAAAAAACCCTGTATATCCCCAGAATTTAACATACTATCAGTTTTGGAATACAGATAAATTACATCTATTCAAAAGCACTAAGGTAGATCAAGTGCTTGATACATTTACCTGTTTTTCACTAGCAGCATTTATTTGTCAGAGTCATAACATCGTTATAATGGAAGAGAGATGATTGAGAGGCTTCAGATGGACTACAGAAACTTTCACTCCTCGATTGCAGTTTGGGTCCAGCCTGGTTTTCTGAGTCAAATGCTTCTACCCTCACATATTGCAGCTGTGTGAACAATCCCACCCCAGCTGGAATCCACTCTTGCTCCTGGGACCCTTCTTTTCTGATGTCTGCTGCACCTGTAGCCCGGCTGTGTTCAGGCCGCTTCACAGTAACTCACATCACCCACCACTTTTAATTGGAAGCAAAATAAAACGATTCTGAAATCAACTAAAGGCATTAAAGAAATTACAAGCAGTTTCTTGTAATCACAGCTTAGTGAAAGAGAGATTGCAGTCTCTGAAAGAAACAATAAACCAAACCAATCGACGGTGCGCTACCAAGTCGCCCCAAAAGCAAGCATTGCTTATGGGACATCAACTCATCTTTATCTGTCAGTAATGAAAACACAAGAAGGCTTGCCCTTTTGAAATGTAAACAGAAAATTATGCCTCCAACACAAAGCCAAGCCGTTAAAAAGGCAGCTTTTATTCCTTCTCGTAATGTTCAGGAACATAAGGCAGTAGCAGTGATGTGGCTCCACAGCTGTTGCCAGGGGAAAGTAGGAATGTAGGCTGCCACATCTGGGGTGACATCTTTGAAGAGGCACTTAATCTGCAGTGCTGAGGTATGCTAAGCCTCTTTGCTTTTCTTTACCAGTTCTCAAGCTAATACTACTCCTGGAGAGCAATGCTGATTTCAAGTCAATGGGTGAGATGAAAGAACAATTAAGGACAGTGATGCTTTATGCATTGTGGAAAATATAAAGACGGGACAATAGCATAATTCCTTGATCACTCCGGCAGAAGATTTACTTTGCCACACTTGAAAGTTGTAGGTTCCCAGATTCTAAAACAAAAATGACAGGAATTTTTAATCACCGAGTGTGTATTTTGTGTATTGAAGGCGGGTATTGAAAGACTGGAAAATAAAAGGTATCTGCTGCTATTACACTGATGTGTTTCTATTGCATCAAAGCCTTTTCTTCTCCATAGCTCTTCAGAAACAATTTGCCAGTATTGCTAGGCAGGCATTACACAAAGACATCAGGTAAAGAAACACAAGAGAGGCTTTAATAAGTAGGAATGCCTTTATGGCACTATTCCCATTTTCTAATAATTGAAAAAACTCAAAAGCCCGACCTCTTTTGGTGGCTGCTTAAAAAAAATAAAAATTAAAAAATAAAGGAGAGAGGTGAGAGAGAAAGAGAAGACAGAAATTCTGACCTCAAACATCTAGTCCAAAATTTCCCCTAGTTTGGGGAGGGTAACATTTATTCCAAAAACAGAATACAAGGGAATCTTACAACAGGGTAGCTGGACATTTCAGTCTTTAGCTTGTTGTGCTACACTGAGGTCTGGCTGGTTGCACTGAGCTAAACGCTGAAGTACAGAATCAGGATATTACAACTTAAAAATGGGTTCTGCGCTTTAAATAATTGTTCTTTATGCATGAAATGACTTTATTTTTTTAATATTTTAGCAGCTTTTACATCTGGAGACCTATTTATTTCTAAATATTGCTACCCGAGTTATGAGTTTATGTATGGATGCCTGTGTATGTTTATTCACATAAACATATATATCTACTTGCATGCAGATGGATATTCCCACACAGTTTAGATTTATTTTTCCAGTATGAAATTTCACCCTTCTCATATATATGAGCCTTTAGTATTGAGAGTGCACTGTATGCAAGTACTATTGGGAGAACATGTTGGCACATCTCACCAAAGTAGAAAACTGAGAATGAGCCCAGACTACCACGTTGGACCAAACCTCAAGAGGATGTTCAATGGTGGATTAAAACTCGTGGCTCAGCCCAGTCTTTTTATTAAACAAAAGTACAAAAGTAACAAAAAGCCTAGTCCTGTTAATAGTACTCAGAAGTTTTCTGTTTAAAGCAGACTTTCTGGATCAGAAATTTGTAAGTATAGCTGAGTTGAAAAGGGAAATATCTCCAGAAAGGCAGAGCGGTAAGCCATTTTTTTTCATGTATGAAAAAGTGTCATTGAAAATGTGTAATCCAGGCTGGGGCCTATGATAAAACCACAGAGAGATTTTAAGTGTGCTGCTATCCAGTCACGTTCACTGGAAAAAGTAATTTGGATAGCAGTCTCCTATTTCCTTTCCGTCTCTGATGGGCTGTGTGTCTGTGGACAGGTCATTCAGGGTTTGATCCAAACCCCATTAATGTAAAGAGAAAGCCTCTCGTTGACTTTGGTGATCTTTAGATTGGGATCTGTGTTTCTGCTTCTCACCAGGATGCTACTAACGTCCATTGTGCGCGTTTGAAAGCTGGAGCCTTTCTGTACTTCAGCATTCCCCTCTCCTAATGGGTCTGTGAACAGACACCCTAATTGGTATTATTAGGATAACAGTTGAATACATAGTTTTATTCAGAGACCCCAAAAGATAAATGATAAAACACCATATAAAAGGTTTGCAAGGATGCACTAGGAAAAAAATAAGAAAAAAGGCAAATTTATATCTGAAGAGTTGTTAAAGATCTTCCTAGGCTTAAGGATCAAAAGCCAGTCAGGTTTTTTTCTTCAGTTGTGGTAGGATTTGTGCATTTAAATTGCTGTTGCTTGGTGGCTGAGGGATGATGTAGGAGAATAGGGAAGAGGAGCACTGGATGAGTGATACAGAAACCATGTCAGCACTTTGAGTTTTTGGGATGTGCATCAGGTTTGTTGGACTGGTGCCCAGTGTCCATTTCTCAATTTGCCATTTCTCAGTTCTTTTTTGGGGTACAGTTTTCTATTGATACTGTGAAACCAAATTCAGTATGGAATTCACAAAAGCAATTTCTCTCCTGCTTGATGACCTTTAGGATGCTTTTCTCGTTTTTTGTTTTGTTTTTTTTTCTTGTACTTTAGCATTTTTCACTGTTACTTAGCTGTAGGTGAGGCCAAATCCATTCCCTAAGACTATAGTACCTTCTGTTTACGATGCCACCTTAAGCCAGTGGCCCTTCGTGGGAACCACATGCCTAAAACTTGTTATAAGTCTTGATTCTTGTCCAGGAGTTTTCTTACTGTAATACATGCTCAGCCTCAGTGCCGTGCAAGGCTAGTAGAAATTTGTTAATCATGTCAGAGATCATTTTTATATTCTTAGTTCCCTTATGTTGCCAACAGATACAGAAATCAGAGAATTCTGTATTCAGAATGTTTCTCACAAGACAGGAAGAAGGAATTAGGTCACCTGAGTCACTTCAGATGTTCACCTTGGCAGTGAAATAAAGGATGAATCTGTAGAATAAGTGGAACTTTTACTAAAGCGCTGTGCACAAATAAATCTTTTATATCCAAGATCTTTGCAATTTTCTAGGTACTTGTGAAAAACAAAATATTCCTTTAAAACTCAAAGAAGTAATTGATGCCATTTTACTAAATAGAAATTTACAGTTGATGGGACAATTGTATGTTGTAAGAATGACAAAGCCTTACTGATTACTGAGTCTGGTGCTAGGAATATTGTCCAGACACTGAACTATTCAAATGAAAGAAGGTTAAAACTTACTGATTTTACTCAGGAGCTGGAAGTAATTATATTTTTAATTCTTTTTTTTTTTGGTGACCAATCAGTAAAGTAGAAAGATGCTTATCTACACTAGTACTGTTTGGTGACAAACTTGCATGGACTTTGTGGGGCTGGGCACTTATATAAAATCTGTTCATTCTAAAAAGTCTGTAGCATCAGGTGTAATTATGAAACACCTAGAGCTGCTTAGATTTCATTGTATGGGACGAATTGCTTTTCTCATGTTTTTCAGTGTTTCAGCCAAAATCAGAAACAGCAGAAATGCACTCAAAGAATTGTGAAGCAAAGTCAGGTCAAGCTCTACACTGAAAAGATACTTCAAAAAAAGCTCCTATTTATGTAAGTTTACATAAAAAGGGTCAGTTGTAGACTTTCACATGGAAATGTTTTTAATTGATCAACTTTGTGCGCTTTAAATTTCCAAGCGAGGTCTGTTCTAGTGATAAGTAATGACACAGACCTAACAAGTCAGAACATGTAGAAAAAGCAGAGGAGAATGGAAGTGGAGATGGAATGACCATGTCTCCTTCATCTTCATGTCTCCTACATCACAGAAGTTCCTCTGAACCGCTAGCATTTTGGGTGGACAGATAACATTCCTTTCCTTCTTCTTCCCTGCCTCTGGAGGCCTTATTTTTGTCCTGTTGTGGAAAGGCAAAATCTCTCTCCTTTTTCACATTGGCAAGAACCAGCAGAGCATTGGATCTGTTGTTCTATTTTGGTATTTAAGTGGACAGCTGGAAGAAGTAAAAAGACCTTAAAATGTCATGCATTAGATATGTAAAATAAGGTGGTAGGTGGGTGAAATAAACAGCAGAGCGGGGCTAGACAGGAGCGGGGAAAGGCTGCTTTAGAAAATGAAATGGCTTTTGGCTCTGGAAGAGTGACATCTGAGTGCTGGTCCCAATCTGCCTGTGGTAGCTGGCTGTGCATATGGAATACTGCCACTTTAAAAATCTATTTACAGGTGCCATGTCTGTACGGACAAATTATTTTCTACAATTGCCTATATTCTTTTAAAGAAAAGATCCCCAGGAGTCCCTCGGATGATAATGCAGTGGAACGACTGAACCACACAACGCAGCATCTCCCTCCCCAGAAGCAGCCATTGAGGTGAGGTGAGCTGAAGCTGCCCCAGCCACAGCAGGTAGCTCAGCACACTCGCTTGCCTCAAGTGTAGCTTGCTGAATGGATACCAGTTCCCTCCCCCTTCAAACTACCACGCCATCCCACCACTCTGCGTGTGCTAGCTTGCCCAGCTGTATCCTTTTATGCTTCTTATAGATACACAAAAGCTTTGTGTGCTGAACATTAGTTCTGCTTCCAAATTATGCATGTTCTCATTAAAATACAGATACATACTCATAAAGCCTGTAACTGGAAGCCCAACTGGATGAGCCATTGGGCTATGAGCAAACTGGGGAATAATACAAGAGAAAACAGAGCAAAACCCAAACTGCCACCTTCAGAAGGGTGTGGATGGCACTCAAGTGCAGAGGACTAGAGCACCGCTCACTCCCCATGTATCTCTCTCAAGGCAATTTGAGTTCCTCTTCATTCTACCCTGAGATTAAAAGAGATCAGAGTGTCACACTTTGCTTTTAGATGCTGTCACCCAATGCCTGTAGTTTACTGCATGTGTACACACATGCACACAACCCTGTCTTTGATGTTCGAGGCTTCAAATTTCTTAACCTTGTGTAACAGTTATAACCAACAAATACAGTAAAGCAATAGCTAGCAATGGTAAATAAGAATGTGCTAAGCCAGCTCTATGTTTTATGCCTTTCCACAAAGGCAAACCAGCCTGGAAATGCTTCTAGAAGTAGAAGTGTAAACATGAATCTGGCTCTGAATGGTCAGAGAATTTGTAAATAGCTTCTCAACAACATTTGTCATGCCTGTGCCTTCATCAGGAGATAATTACACCAGTCCAACGTTAAGCGCACGATGCTCTGAAACAAGCTCTGGCTACTATATAACTTCTCTTTCAATCTTCTAATTCTTCTTCCTTCTCCTCTTAGACCAGGAGGTGATGGGCACACTGTATGCTTCCCAGGTATAGTCAATGAGTCAAAATATTTTTTTGTGATCTGTATAAGTATTTTGATTTTTGCCTACTCTGAGCCTCTAAAATGCTACTGTATGAGACTGGAGTCTTACTTGAGTCAATGCATATGAGATCCTCCAGTACTGTATCAAGACAAGAAAATGGAAACCTACCTATACAGACATATGATGCCAGTCTCTAATTACGCTAATTTCTGATATTTAAATATAGTATTTTGTGGTAGCAGAGTGTGCTAGAGTAGTTGGAAATTACCTGACATTCAAGACTGTGCGTTCCCATCAATTCAAATCTCTTTTCCTCGTGTGAAGAAAATAGCTTTGACAGTTGAAATGAGTAATAAATAGAGACTTCTCTGCTCTGCAGATTGCAGTGTGATATGGAAATATCCCTCCAAAAAACATTAAATGAACTGGTTCTTGAGACTAGGAGTAGGACAACTAGGCAGATCTGTATGAGCTAAGGCAGTTTTGCAGGTTTCCTTAAGCAGAAAAGTTTTGTGATCCGAGATAGTTCATTTAAACCTAGCTGGGCTTTCTCTGTGCTCAGCTCCAGAAAGCTGAGGAGGAGGTTTTATTTCCCAGATGACCACAGTATATGTACTGTTTAAGCTAAATTTTTACAGCACTCTTATTGATACACAAATATTCCAAAGAGATCATTTACCCAGTCTCTTTCAAATGTTTGTATTTGGATGAGATAAACCTCACTCTTTTCTCTTCACTGAATGCAGAGGGCTGAGACTTCTAGTTTCAAGAGGGACATCTACATGTTAAAGTCTAAGGCAAGGGAGATAAATCCCCATCTCTATTCTTTCAGACAGCTAGAAGAAAACATTCACTTCTCTCAGCACTGTGCTAATTCTAAATGCCAAATGTGCAAGGTAATCAGAAGCCTAAATTAATATACAACAGAAATGAGCACAGCTGATTGGTTGCTGTGGTTTTGTCTCCCTCTGATGGTTGGCCTGCATGAGCCTTTGGGGGGATATCATCTCATTAGTACATAAGACATTTAGATCCATATCTGTCTGAGTGCACTGCTGAAGAACCGTGTAGAGAGAGAGTCCAATGGAGGCTACAAGGATGATGAAGGGACTGGAACATCTCTCTTTCAAGGAAAGACTGGGACTGTTCAGTCTGGAGAAGAGAAGACTGAGAGGAGATCTTATGAATGTTTACAAATCTCTGCAGGGTGGGGGTCAAGTAGAAGGGGCCAGTTTCTTTTCAGTGGTGCCCTGGCATAGGATGAGGGGCAATGGGCACAAACTGAAACTCAGGAAGTTCCCCCTCAACATGAGGAGAAACTTATTTGCTGTGAGGGTGATGGAGCCTGGAACAGGCTGCCCAGAAAGGTTATGGAGTCTCTTTAGACTTTCCAAACCTGCCTGGATCTGTCTGTTCCTGGGTGATTCTGCTCTGGTAGGGGGGTTGGTTTTGATGATCTCCAGAGGTCCCTTCCCACCCCTGTCATTCTATGATTCGATTATTCTTTAATTGTATAATTCTGTGATTGAGCTCTGAACTGCAAATTACGTATAGCATTGGACTACATCTTGCCCGGTACGAGCCTGTAAGTCTTAGAAGCCATTCCATCTCTTTGGTAACCTTACTAAAAACATATACAGAAGGTGTCTGTTGTTTCCAAGTAAGTCCAAAGCTGCACAATTGCACATAACAATGCTGTATCCTGAGATTAAAAGATTTAAAAAATTTGTTAATGTAACTCCCAATATTATTTCTAAAGCCTAGAGAAGAGCATTCATTAATCAAATAAACTGTCACCTCCAATGACAAAGCTATTTACAAATGTCCAGAAGAAGACCATTAACTGTTAGCTATCAGGAAAGAAAGTCACCGTCTTCCGCAAATCCTGGCTCACATTTCAGTCAGCAATAAATAAGGCACTGTGAGCTATTTGCTTTCAACAAAAAGTAAACTCTAAACTGCAGGTTAACAAATCTTAAAGTGAGATGAGGGTCTAAACCAGACATAATTCATGAAGTTGCCCAACACAATAAAAATAAAGGAAGATGCTTAAATGTAAATCAGCACCCAGAAACTAGTGAGGCCAGTTAGAAAAAGTTCAGCTACCCAGTACAGTGTTCAGATTTCTCTAGGCAGTGCGTGCTACCTCTGGGTCTCTTTCAGTGATCTACTTTGAACCCCTTTCCAATTCTACTAAAGGACCTACATCTCATTTTCTCAGCATTTGAATGTATAGTACTTGCATTAGGTAGCATAGGAGGGAGTAATCTGGCCTCATGCCTGTTAAAATAAAGAAGATGCACTTTGGACTTTAAACTGTATCATTAACTTTGCATTTCCACCAGTTTGTGTGGTAGTAACTTGGGGCTTTTCAGCAGTTGGCTCAGTGCCAGTGCAGAATCAAAAGTGAGTTGTGTACAAAGAGTGAAGCAAGTGTATCTGACCTGTGTTACACAAAAATTAGTAAAATACTTTGAAAAAAGTTCCCAGAAGAACACTGTGAGTTTTGTACTATAGCCCACTGGATATTGGCAAGACCCTGATTTGTCAGAAAATGTAGGAACAGTTTTAAGGGCTTTAATTCACTCTCCGATATTGGCCAATGATAACAGAAAATTCACAATCATAGAAATTAGGGAGGAAAGGGATTTATTTGACCTCCTTACACTGCAGAATAGCTTGATATACAGAGGGAGTTCCTGTCTCATTTTGATGTGAGTTACTTGTCTGGGAGGTTATTTCCCGGTCAGTGTTTCTTCACAACATGTTCATGCTGAAGCTGTCTAAACAGGTCTCTGAGAAGCTAATGAATTTTGCAAGATTAATATTCTGACAGAGCTGTCAGTTTGTACCATGCTGAGCAAAAGGACCTGACAAAAACTGTAATGGTGACCAGCTTCCCAACTTCTGACATCAGGTCCTGTGCTCTGCTTCCACCTTCTCAACGATCCTTGTAATGATGTTCTCCAACATCTGAGTCAGGAACTGCTGCACTGGACTTTTTTACAGGTCCTTTCAGTCAAGCACGTGATTTGAAACACTGTAAGCAGCAGAAGCTTCAGAGAAACATGCATGAACCCTGCAGCAGGGTCGTAATGTGATCTCTGTAAATCTCATCTTTAAATCTCTTACCTAAAGAGAAGGTAACCTCAAGCATGAAGGTTAATTATTATTTTAGATCATATGTTACAAAAATTAAATTACAAGGCTGGAAAGACTTTTTATCCACCAAGGTGTTTCTTTTCTGGGGACTTTTGCTGAATTCTTGTCCCTAAAGACTTTCTGTTGTTTTCAGTTGAACCATCTCTGGTGGAGCAAAGTAGCCTTCATAAAATATCATCCAGTCTCCTCCTTTTGGGAAGCAGTTCATCTGGAATTCCTTGTTTGTCTCCTGTATTGACTTTAGAGTTACTGTGTGATTTTTTGGGGATTTGGATAAGTTAGTCACTTTCATTTTTCAGAAAGTAGAGATTGTTGATGTGCAGAGAAAATAGGTGAATATAACTTTGCACTTAACTGGCATCGGCAGGAGACCACAGATAATACTTATGGTTTGAGAGGATGCCTTTTGAAACTCTATGAAGTTTAATATATTAGTTCAAAATCTATTCCTAATGTCTCTTTTTTACAGTTTGGGATTTTTTTTTAAATTTATTCTTTGAACCTATGAGAATTATAGCAAAACATTAATTTCGCTATTTTTCTAATAGGCTATCATGATCAAATACGCTCCATTTCTTTGTTGGATGAAGTCTTTATGAATAACAGTTTTTAAAAGCTACATTTGCATTCCTGCATCGAGGAAGCAGAGAGTTAGAAATAGTAAAACTAGGATGAAAATAGGCTCACTGGAGATAAGCCTGGGAGTGACATACCAATGTTTGAGGGACTGTGTGCTAGTGAGGTCCACTAGTGAGGCTTGGATGAACATACTCTTCACTGGGTAAAAAACTGGCTGGATAGACAGACCCAAAGAGTTGTGTTGAACGGAGCTAAATTCAGCTGGTGGCCAGTCATGAGAGGTGTTGCCCAGACTTCAGTACTGGGGACAGTTCTGTTTAATATCTTTATCAATGATCTGGATGAGGGGAAAGTTTGCAGATAACACTAAGTTGAGTGGGAGGGTTGATCTGTTTGAGGGTAGAAAGGCTCTGCAGAGGGATCTGAACAGACTAGATCAATGGTCCAAAGCCAACTGTGTGAGTTTCAACAAGGCCAAGTGCCAGGTCCTACACTTGAGTCACAATAACCCCCTGCAACGCTACAGGCTTGGGGATGAGTGGCTGGAAAGCTGCCCAGAAGAAAAGGACCTTGGGTTGTTGGTTGACAGCCAGCTGAATAGGAACCAGCAGTGTGTGCAAGTGGCCAAGAAGGCCAACGGCACCCTGGCCTGGATCAGAAATGGTGTGGCCAGCAATACTAGGGAAGTGATTGTCACCCTGTAACTAAGTACTGGTGAGGCCTGGAATACTGTGTTCAGTTTTGGGCCCCTCACTACAAGAAAGACATTGAGTTGCTGGAGCGTGTCCAAAGAAGAGCAATGAAGCTGGGGAAGGGTCTAGAGAACAAGTCTTATGAGGGAACTGGGGTTGTTTACCCTGGAGAAGAGGCTGAGGGGAGACCTCACTCTCAACAACTGACTGAAAGGAGGTTGTAGTGAGGTGGGAGTTCTATTAATATTTAAGAGACATGCAGACATGGCACTTCAGAACATAGTTTAGTGGTCATGATAATGGTGGTTAGACAGTTAGACTTGATAATTGTAGAGGTTTTTTCCAGCCTTAATGATTCTGTCATTCTAAGAAATGTAAGGTCTTTGTAAGCTTATTTCGCAACAGTATTTAGACAATTTTTGGAAATATATGAAATATCAACATATAATAGATAAAATACCCTTTGAAACAAGCTGTTGAGATTTATCCTATTGCCTTTAAGAGTAGGTGCATGTGACTCATATCAACCTGTTCCACAGTCAAGACTTTCAAAGGTGACTCAAGCTTGCTGCTTGTGATCCTGCTCTGAGGGAGAGAATATGTTTAGTGCTACTTGGATTCAAACATCATACTATCTTCAACTAGTGTGGAGTATTGTAGCAGCTTCTATTGTCCTCAATTACACTAATTTTTCCTCTCCAGTCTTTTGTGCATATTCCTGACCATTAAGGGGAAAAGGAGTTACCAGTGAGTAGATTACCTGTACAAATCAAGATGCAGAATTTAATTCATTAACTCCTGCATGTAATTTCAAATTCAATGAATCTTTATTTATTTTCAAGCGATGGAGAACCCACTATGAGTGTAGATAATGTGGCCTTGTCATTTGTCATCCATCACTGGGAAAAAATATTGCTGTGTTTTCAGTCTGAGTGTGCCTAGCTGCAGCTTCCAAGCTTTGAATATTGCTAAGATATTATTTTAACAGTGGTTTATTCTTCTACAAAGTTAGCCTGCTTTTGCCACTTAATCAAGCCACACCATTCCCCTACCCAACCCCTATTTCTCTTTCTCGCTTTCAATCTTTGTTCACTCCTTGGATTGCATATATTGTCATGTACTGTCCTCATTCATCTGCTGTCCTCAACACTACCTACACTCAGCATTCCAAATTCAACTCTTTTTCTATGTGAACACAGTGCATGAGCCAGTCTCTCTGTTCCAGTATAGTAAACCTCTAACTAATCCTCAGTCAACTGCTGCCTGAAATTTTGGTTCTTCTGAAAAGTTCCCAACCTTGGCCAGAGGCAGCCTGGTAGATGCTGTGTTGGAAGTTGCATTAGGCTCTTGCAATGGAGGTTTGTGCTGAGACTCAAGTTATACTGGAAGACACTGCAAGGGAGGAGCTCTATCAGACAAAATGGATGAGAACAATTCCTGAGCAACACGTGCTCCACTGTCATGCTATTTTCTGAACATGCCGTCAAGGTTGTTTTTTTTCCCTTAAGCATTGTTGCAATGTCACAATCTACCAAGCAGTGTGGTAACCTACCAAGAACTAAAGCTTTTTGTCTCCATCCATAAACCTGTATTGTGTGAGTTGCAGGTCTCTGAACATGGGGCAAACCATCTGTTGAGTTTTCAGGCTTCTCTGTTCTGTATTTTACAGAGACTGAACTAATTCCTTGCTTGCTTCGGGATCCAGAGACCATCATAGTGGCCTAAACCCACATCCCCTCTAATCCTCTGTGTCACGGTGCTGATTATGGCTTAATATTTACAGAGTTTCAACAGCTGATTGTTCAGGATGCAATAGACTGAAAAGCTGAATATGGCCAGACAGGGAAGAAATAGAAGTTTGAAAAAGTATAAAAAGCAGTGGAAGTCAAATGACATTCTTTCTCCTTCTCCTCCTTCCTCCATGCACTCACAGATTTTGCCTTCTTAAGCACTTTTACACTGACTTTTTTTTTTTCCTTTCCCCTTTTTATTTCTCTCTGTATATACTGAAAGGAAAAAAAGGTACACAGCCATTTTTATGAGAATGTTGACTGAGGGTGGTCACCATCTGTGCAAACTGTCTGAAAATGCGACTTCCTCTTTGCCTCCTTTTCCATCCGAGAGAAAAACCTCACTTCTTAGATAATCCAGAAATATTATTATCCATTACCCTCATCACTATCCTTCCCTATATTGTCCCCTTCTCATGATTGGCATTTTCCAGTCAAAACATGCTTCTCTGAGGGGTTCTTTAATAAAATAGACATCCTGTTTAACATTTGAGGAGACGACTAGTTAGCACCAGAAGCTCTAATGTGATTATTTGGGTGTTGCTTAATGAGCACAGCAAATAATTAAGTTTGCCACTTATTTACAGCATGAAGAATTTGCCCCTTCTCTTCCTTGCTCTGTTTTCATCCAGTGCTGTGTGTTAGACCCTTAGAAACCTGAAGGATGACATCTAGAGCCATAGGGTTTTGTAGTTCAGCATAGATAAATATCAAACTTGCCTAGCTAAAACTGGGCAAACCTCTGATATTTGCCTCTTATAATAACACTTTTCCAGGTACAACTTGTTTGGTTGAAGATAACACTGCCCCAGGTGCTGTCATTCCTCACTAGATGAAGATTACAGGGCATTCATATGGGGGCTTCAAGAAAAATCAATGAGCTCAGTTCAGGGAGTTACCAGTAACTTCTCTAGGACGAGAGGAAATCGGCTTAAGTTGTGCCAGGGGAGGTTTAGGTTGGGTATTAGGAAAAAAATTTTACTGAGAGAGTGGTGAGGCCTTGGAACAGGCTGCCCAGAGAGGTGGTGGAATCACCATTGCTGGAGGTATTAAATAAGAGGTGTGGATGTGGAGCTTCGGGACATAGTTTAGGGATCATGAAAATGTTTAGTGGATGGTTGGAGTTGATGATCTTGAAGGTCAGTTCCAACTTTAATGATTCTATGATTCTATGATTCTATAACCTAGCTGATTTTACCTGAAGAGGGTTTTAGAGCTCTGCCAGCAAGAATCTGTGCCAGAGAGGTGCAGTAAGGGTGCTGAACAGTGGGAAAAGACATAATAATTATCTGCACAGCTGCTTGGGAAATGGACATCTGCCTATAGTCTTAACTTACAGATAAATGTCTTTTGGATCTATCTGTGCCTACCGAAACAGTCATTGCCATCCTAGCATCATGATTTTGCCCACATGGGATCTGGCAGCCCTTCAGAGCAGCTCCCTAACCCAACCCTGGCCAAAGGAGGCAAACTTCAGGGCAGTGCTCTGCCAGCTCTTCTGTCTGAAAAAAGACAAAGTCTATCAATCTTGAGAAAAAAGGAAGCAGGGAAGTCAGCCTGTTTATCTTGTATTCATTACTGACAGAACTGAGACCATGGTCAACTGGTTTAGTTGTGTTTAGATTAGTGGTTTGCTAATGCAGGTAAATTCCCACAATGCAGGCTGAGTTTGGAGATCTCTGTCACTTAAAATGATTCTGATCTTAAATATGCTTAAAAATGGTGCTTAAGTTTATTTTCAGCCTTCTGTAATTTATTAATGCCATATTTTTACATGGTTTTATCACACTGATGCTAACAATGGCCTTCACACTTCCATGGTAACTTCTGTGTGAAATTTTATAAATTTTATAAATAATAGTGCATAGTAGCTTGACTTCTCAAAATGTGGGAGGAGAGCATTGTGGTTCTGGATCTCGATATGAGTTATGAAAATAGCCTAAGATATTGGGATTGCAACTTCAGAAAAGTTCTCTGAAGAAGAAAGTTGCAGAGACAAAAGGGAGGCTTGTAGTATTTGTGAGCATTAGGATTACTCTGTGATCCTCTTTCAGGTGCTCTTTCTAAACCAGTCACATGTGTACAAAGCTGCGACAACACAGTGAGGAACAGTTTGCAAAATATGAAATGAACATTTGAGATGATACTTTTGAAGCATGATCTTTGCATTTTTTTGGCCAAGGTTTCTTCACAGTGGCCTTTCCTCAGGGAAAAGATATTTTTTCTTCAAGGTTCTTCATTTTTCTGCTTCCTTTCACATTCTTGGAAAGTGGTAATGGCTACTTTTGCAATGCAGTTTGAGTTCTGTGGCTGAAAAGAACTAGCTAGAGAAGTTTTTCAGTGTAGCATATTTTAAAAAAAAGTCTTATTCTAAGCCTTGAACGTCACAACATCCATCTGTTCTGCTGTAGGTGAGGTTGCTGTGTTGTTACATGAAGGAGGTGGGACTATAGCTGGACTCATGGTAGATCTTTCTTACCAATATCAGAACATCCCAAGCTCTCCCTGGTTGCATGGCCTCCTGTACCTGAGTCAGCTTGTCAGTTAGACAAGCAAACAGTCTCCCAAACTGAGGGATCTGATTTTGCTACGTTAACGGTGCAGAAGAGAGACAGTAGAACTGGGTGGCAAATGTGTGATGAAGGGAAATTGCATGACTGTCTCTTTTAAATACAATAAGCCTGACAAGTTTGAACCATGTAATTTAGCATCTGGAATAGGCGGGTAGTGTGTCATCTACTGTCAGTCTCATTGCTCAACAGTTCTGTCTGAACCAACAGTAGATTTTTTTTGTACCAACATACTTTTATTCCCATCACTTGGTCAGTTTTTCTTTAGGAAGCCCCACTCCTGCGAATCCTCTCACCTACCTTGGGAAGCGCAGATGTGTTCTCATTAGACTGAACCAGCATCCCTTAGCAGCACAAGTGAAGCTTGGAGAAACAATGGCCTAGTTTTGCTTACCCTGATGTAAATCAGGCTCAAGCTGCCTGACAGCAACAATCTGTCTGCAATACTGATACAAAAGTAAGATCAGAATCAGGCCACCTGACTTGAAGTATATTCTCTGGTGTTGAGGGCTATCAATGGCAAGTTTCACATTTCATCTGAATTAATATTTAACTTTGTGATTGCCAGACAAACAGAGCAAATAGTCATTAGTCTTTTCATCTCGGCAAAGTATGACACTGACTTGAACTTAAAAGATGTGCTGTAGCATTTTATGTATGCAAAACCGAAGCATCCTACCCAGCACTGAAGCTGGTTAAACAGTTACTCCACTGTGTTTCAAGAGGGACAAAGGTAGGGGAGCGAGGACTTGCTGAATGTTTGCACTGTATGAAAGAGAGGGATCTGTTAAAATTGCAGCTGACACAGTAACATTTCTGAATCAGAAAAATATATCTTGAAAAATGGCAGAGCGTTTGTCACTTGGCTACTCCCCTGCTGCACTGCTTTGAGATTGGTATCTCAGAGTTTTCAGTTACATACCACCCTGAAACCACATTGTTATCTTCTACAGAAACAAACAAACAATTTAGCCTGACATATAGTTTAATGTGTCAAAAAAAAAAAAAGAAAAAAAACGGGAAAAAGAGAGATGGTCAATGGCAAGTGCACCACTGTAGTAATAAAATGTCTAGACAGCAATTAACATCCATTTCCCTTAAGAATGCAACTGTGTCATCAGCAAATCTTTACTACTTTGCAAGGGACCAATCTAAATATGTTTAATCATTAATCAATTTCCAAAATCTGAATGGGATTTGCTTTTCATGGGCTTTGTCTGCAAAACTGCAGTCACTTTATGAGGAAAAAAACCCAACAACAAAACTAAGGGGGGATTATTTTGGCCGCAGTCCAGCGGGTGAGCCTGCTTAGAAGATCACTGGTGCTGTGTCTTGTTTGGGAACATTGCACTCTTTCTGCATACGTTAGCACTTTCAGTTTCCTCGATTCTTTTCTATTTCCTCTTTGTCTGTGTGTATTCATAGCAAGCAGCAGTGGCTGAAAGCACCGAGTGGGATTCTGCGCACAGACTGGTCCTGTAATAGCTGGCAACTGTATCTGTCTTGTGAACTGGCTTTGAGAAATACCTCTTTCCTCCCTCCTTTGAGTGGCACTTCTCTTCCCCCAGAATTATTCTCTGGGCCAATGGTGAAGTCTCTCACAGGTCACTGATTGCTGCGCTCGCGTGGGATCACACTAAACTTCCTGCCGAGTACAGGGAGCAGGAAATTACTCTTTAGCTTCCTACAATTAAACAAAAAAATCACTGTGCTCCCACTACACACAACTACCAAAAGGTTTTTAAACCCATCAGGAAAATAATACTATATATAGCGTAAGTAAGGAGGGAATCTCATCGACAGGACCACGATCGCTACAGTAAACACAAACTACTTAAAGTCCACCAGTGCCAGCAGTGGATTTACTCTGCTTTACAGTATCATAACTGAGCTCAGCCTCAGGCTCTGCCGTGTTCACTGAATACATCAAAGAACTTCCCGAAGAGGAAAATGGCACAAGCTGATATCTTTTGGAAACTCCTCTGTTTTTTTCATTTTGAGAACTGGAAACTTCTCCTTTTAGCTTATACACTTCAGAATTCATTGTTTTTGCCAAACAAGTAAGAAATGTGAGGATTACTGCAATGGAGAGATGGCATTTCTGGAACACACTGTTGTTTGGCAAGGCAAAACATTTTCTGCTGCACCCTGGAAGTGACACAGTCAACACTAAGCTTTGCTTACAGGTTTTGTGAAGTTTATTAATAAAGAAAACAATTTTGACAGATTGCTGGTTTCCCATATATAATACAAGCTCCATATGAAGCAAAGATCACAGCTATGTAGAAAAGGATACACTGCCTTTTTTTACCTACACTATTTGGGTAACTGAATTGCACATGCTGGTGCTAAAAAGAAGACAGAAAGAGTGATGTCAGCCTCTGGGCTGAATGCTGTCCACCAGCACAGCCTCCAAGGGAAGTAAGGACTTTTTCAAGTAGATAGTGTTCAAAAAGAGTAGCCCTTGATCCTTCCCCTTCCAGAAACAACCATTCTGACGGAGGTGTCAGAGGATGCAAGTCTAAATTGGAGAAATAAACCCTGACAGCAGATCACATCGCCTGGCACACCACACCGCAGCTGGGCTTGAGGAGCAGAAGGGAGGGCAGAAGATGCAGAAATCAGGCCTTCCTGAGGGGCTCTCTAGCTCCATCTGACTGGTGCCACAGCTGTGTGCCAAAGATGCCTTCCTCTCTACGCAGCTGGTTTTCTTTCTTGCAGCAACCAGGGCACTTAGGGGAATGAGGGTAGTTTTGAGAGGAGGCAGATATCTGTGTGATGTCTTCTGGAGCTTGTCTTGACTTGGGATTGAGAAGTAATAAGGATGTACACAGGGAGTTTAGAGTTTGGAAGTATTGTCAAATCCACAGGCTAGAAAATGTAGTCCCCATGGTATGATTGAGGGATAAATGGCATTCCACCTTGAACTGATCTGCAATTTGCCTTCAGAAAACACAGAGGAATGGTACTGCAAAACCTTGTTGTCCCTGGAGTACAGTATTTTATATCTGAGTTTGGTGTAGATGAGTGTTCCTGAAAAAAATCAAATCATTTCTAAAAAAATTGTTCAGAAAATGCATTTGGACAGAGAAAAAAATGTCCATCAGTTCTTCTGAATCTTTATTTCCTCTCTTTGGATCTTATGTCAAACTTGGTGGGGTTTTTTTTGGCATGCAAAGGACATCACCTCCTTAAAGATCTTTGAAAAATTAACATAATTGTCCATTATCTTAGTCCCTTATTCTTTGCCTTTCAATATTTGCTCCTCCTAACATTTCACAATATATCAATCTCTGATCCTTGGCGCTAGTACAATTCATTTTCCACAAGATGTTACTGAGATTGTAAATAATGCCACAGCATCAAGGGGCAGACAAGACGGAGCCTGTCAGATCTGGAAGTCGGCCCCAAAGTTATAATTACAGCAGAGTGGTGTTAGGTGAGTTCTTTGCATCCATAGATTTAATTGACATCAGCTACTGGGGAAGTAAAGCACGGGGAAAAGAAGATGGAGAGTGATGGGGGTAAAGAGTGTTACCAAATATGTCCTAGGTTGTTTCTGCAGTTCCCATTACTTAGCTCATAAGCCATCGGCAGAACAGCAAGAGGCCCTGTGCTTAAAGAGCAGTGTTTGGCAAAGATGACCTTTTGTATTGAAAGCATTTTAATTGCAAAAATTCTGAAAATGACACTCTTGTAAGCTGAGCTGGAGGAAAAGAAAAACTAATTTTCACATCTAATTTTCAGAGAGGTCAGGCTGCTCCCATAGACAGCTTAGGCTCATGGCTTTTCAGTTGGCCTTTATACATAGCAGAATTTTCAGGGCAGGAGTAAACTAACTCTGCTCAGGCTGAGAGCTCAAAAAAGACTATGTGAACATGGCAAAAATATCTCTCCACCGACACTAATGTGGTCTGCAAACTACTGCACATTTATGTTTCCTCTCACCTTTTCCAAAGCACTTTCTTTTCTGCAAATATTAGAGGACTCATTTCTATCCTCTTATATGGGGCAGAGTGGATTTTTATGTCACTGTTTCAGTGAGATTAATAAGGAAATATTACTTACTAAGGGCCCAAGTATCAGAATCTGGTCTGACAGGATCTAAATATCAGTGTTGTGAGTAATATTGTCTACATGCACAAAAATACCAAACCAGACCTCAGTCTGCTTTGGTTATCTGATGTTTTTGCTCTGAGATCTTATCTCAGAGTTGAAGATAGAAATGACTTGCAGAACTTTTCTTCAACTGTAAAAGTTGAACTGTGAAGAGTTAAAAGGCTAGGACTTTGAATGTGAAAACAGTCTAAACTTTCCTAAAATTCAGCTTAGATTTGGATTCAGGCTTAGGCCCTAATATATGAGGCTAAGATAGGCCATCAGTTGAGGCACAGACCCTTCCAGTGTTTTTCATGTTTTATATCAGTGCTTCAAATAAGATTTAATTGCTAATGAATATATTTATCAGTAGGCATAGAAGTGGTCAGAAAATATCGACCAAATGATGCCTGGAACTAAAGAAAAGATAAAGAAACTTTTTTTGCAATGTGGTTTGTGTTTCTTTGTTGTTTTCCACACTGTTCTACAATTTTTTGGCAGATTTCATTTTACTTGCCCAGAGGATTTCTTACACAGATTGATGAGTGTCTCTGTGGTTAAAGAACGTAAAGAGTCAATGTGACCTCTCTCTCAGATGCCACTGCTCAGTAAGAATGTTACATACCTCAAATTCTTCTCAGTTGTGAAAACCAGTACTCGGCATTGTTTGCAGTTTTTCATAGGAACGAGTGGAAATGGAAATGGAAAAGACTCACTAGATCATACAGCCCTTCAAAGAAGATGTAGAAGATTATTTATTTTACAATAGCTGCGTATTTTTAGACAATATTATAGAAATTAACATTTTAGAGATCATGAAGAGTAAGATTCAAGTCCGCAGCTCTTTCTGAATGAATGGTCAAGATTCGTCTTATTTTTTCTTTCACAAAAAGCTTTGTAAAGGTTTCTAGAAAGTGGAATACATCAAAATACCTATTTTCAAATGGAAGCCTCTTCCTTTTGCTTCAGATGAAGTGGAAGAGTCATCTTCATATGAGACTGTTTCCAGGGATATGAAATGCAGTGCTCCAGAACCCTAACCAGCCTGCAATATAAACCAAATCTCATCCCAGATACCTCTGAATCAAGCTGACTGAGGATTTGAATACAGATATTCAGGCCAATGTCTTAATTTACTGGGTTGTTCAGTGCAAGAATTGTACTTCTATGGAACAATCCCAGGAATTTACTTCTGGGTAGGCACCTGTCTGAAAACAGAATAAAAATATGTTACTTTGGAAATATTTGATATTCCTGAGGTCTTACATTGAAGATACTCAAATTTCATTACCCAGTGTCAAAAGAAACCTTCAAGAATGGGTGGAGTAAAACTGTGGATATTACCATTGAGTATTTTAAATACATAGATGATTGACAATATAAAAAGCGATATAGAAAAATTATCACACTTGGGTAGCAAACCCCAGTTTTCTGGCATGTCAAAACCCAGAAAATTAATTTGTCAAGTTGAGGAGACTACTATGTACTTGTGAATTTCATCATTCATTCTTTTACTTGTATGTATGGCAAATGGAAAAGGAAATGTGGTATTTTAAGATTACAAACCTCACTGGAGACCCTAAAGCAATGTTCAACTTCTGTGCAATAGGTAAATATAACCTTTTTACCAACCTGTCCTGGTCTGAAACTGAACAGAACTAATTCTGTTCAGTGATTTTTCTTTTCAGCTCAGCCTCTTCTATCTCCCTACCCTGGCAGCAGTCAGCAGCCTGTTTCCATGGGCAGTGATAATATCTGGCAGGGATAACGCTCCATGGTCAGAGTCACTGCCAAGGATGGGTGTGCAGACCAAGGCCACTGCTGGAGGGTAGATTTAGATTGGACATTAGGAAGAAGTTCTTCCCCAGGAGGGTGGTGAGACACTGGAACAGGTTGCCCAGAGAGGTGGTGGAAGCCCCATCCCTGGAATATTTTAAGGCCAGGTTGGATGGGACTCTGGGCAACGTGCTCTAGTGGGAGGTGTCCCTGCCCATGGCAGGGGGGTTGGAATTCAATAGTCTTTAAGGTCCCTTCCAATCCTGACAATTCAATGATTCTATGATCTTGTGCACCACGTTGGGGGTGCAGAGAAATAAAAGGCCTCACCTGCGGGAAGAAATGGACAGAACAAGCGGCCCTAGGCTGACCAACAAGGTGTTCCATCCCATCTAAGAAAATCCTTGTTCATATGAAGCTTGCGGGCTCTGAAGTAAAGTTTTTGTCTCAGGTATTTTGAAAATACTATGTTTGTAAGAAAATACTAAGGTACCTATGAAAATAAATAATGTAAGAGAAGTTTGTAAGTGAATTTGCAGCTTGGTTTTTAATTCCAGTAGATTTCTCCTTATCTGAACAGAATATGTTTAGGAGTTGCTATTATAACTTTACAAAATTTACTGTACTTTCACTGGAAAAGTAATCATCTTCTCAAGTTGTAATTTATTTTTTCTGCAGGTATAGTCTAATGTTCTCAGCTCGTAAGCGTGAAGAGAACACATTTTAACACAGCTTTTCTTTCAAAGAAATGCATCTGTAACAGATAATTCAGGAAATTTTGCTAAAAGGAATCTGTCTGATGGGATAAAGATCGGGCTGAAAACTCAGACAGGTAAGCATGACCTATGGCAACTTAGGACTGCAGAAATCCAAGGTTGATGTGGCAGGTGTATGGAATAGAGTGCTGCAGATCATCATGTGCTTTTTCAAATGGAGTATTTTTTTCTTTAGACAATTTTAGAAAATATCCTCTAGCATTTAACAAACAGAACCTGTAAAGCATGTAGATAACAAATAAAACTCAAAATTTACTACATTTCTAAGTTTAGTTCTCTCTTTTTTAGAGAAATGGGAAAACATTCTGGATTAATCAATAGAGAATAATAACCTAGCTATAAAATTGCAGGTTACTTAATTGTATATTACTTAAAATATTTGAGGAGATAATTTTTTGTTGTTCATTAAATTCTTTAAGACTTTTTCATAAGGGGATTATTGGATGACAGAAGAGGTAGACAACAGACATCAGCAGTGTCGAATGAAGCTTGCAGACATCGTTTATGTTTCCATCCAACTCCATTAATTTAAGAGGTATTAGAACACATTTAAAGACTGACTTCATCCTCTTTTATTTTCCTGCTAGTGACAAAAGAAAAATAGGCTCATGTCGTATGGAAAGTTTTGTTGGGCAGGTTCATAACTTACGGGGAAGACGTATGCCCATGTTGTAAATATTAAGTTTCTCAGCTCAGTCTTGGTGGGTGATGCTCACCCCATTTCTTTTGGGGCTCACAGAAATCCTGTTTTTATGGCTTTAGGTTAAATTTCTGATCTCTTCTGGCAGTAGAGCACCCCAACTATGCAAGTCCTGTACCTACCAAACACCAAAAATTCCTTTGTGTAGCTTATATTGCAGCTAGAGCCTCTAACAGATGGAGATTATAAGGAACATATTCAGATATGGTGCATCTAGTCTGCCCAGGTTCTGAAGGAGTTTCTTATAGAAAGGTAGATCATGCAGTTACTGCACCTCAATCCTTAGAAACAAAGGAAGAAACCTTATTTATTTCTCCATTTTCAAAACTTAGAATTTTCTATTAAAATCTTCAAGTATTCATCATTAAGCTTACAAGGGTTTTACACAGGTGGCTTTCCTGTCTAAATGTTGAGTTTCACTGAAATGATCTGTTTTAGCTCTGGATCCTTAGATGAGATTGTGTAGTATGTCTGTCAGACAGATTACATGTGAACAACATAGAAGGAGAGTGAAAAGTAATAATGGAAATAGTTTTAAATACAAGGGAAGGTCAGATCTGGCTGGAGGAAAGTAGCCAAGAGGAAATATATAACATACATTGTCTTGTATTAGAAATAGTATGGCCAGCAGGACCAGGGAAGTCCCCTGTAATAGGCACTGGTGAGACCACACCTTGAGTACGGAGTTAAGTTTTGGGCACCTCAATACAAGAAAGACATTGAAGTGCTGGAACGGGTGCAGAGAAGGATAACTAAGCTGGTGAAGGGTCTGGAGAACATATCTTATGAGGAGTGGCTGAGGGACCTGAAGCTATTTAATCTGAAGAAAAGGAGGCTGAGGGGAGATCTTATTGTTCTCTACAACTGTCTAAAAGGAGGCTGTAGAGAGGCAAATCCTGGTCTCTTCTCACAAGTAACCAGTGACAGAGCAAGAGGGAAAGGCCTCAAACTGTACCAGGGAAAGTTTAGACTGGACATTAGGAAAATATTTTTACTGAAAGGGTTGCCAAGCATTGGAATAGGCTGCCCAGGGAGCAGGTTAAGTGATCATCCCTGGTTGTGTTTAAAAGCTGTATAGATGTGGTGCTTCGGGATATGGTGGACTTGGTAGAGTAGGGTTGATGGTTGGACTTGATGATCGTAAAAGTCTTTTTCAGCCTGAATAATTCAATGATTCTATGATTCTATGGTTCTATAATTCTATGATTCTATGATTCTGTGATTAGGGAAACAGTCAAGTCACAGTATTCAGAGGAAATAACAGGAGAGAGTCACTCCCACAACAACTGCGACAGGACACTAGTGACAGAACCTGGAAGATTTAATGAACTTTTACTGAGGAGCACGTACCCACAGTGGGACACTGGCTCTACATATATAATTTTATATCTGGAGACCTCAGGCTTATCACTATGAGAATGGATTTATCTCCACCAAATAGGTGGCTGGCATACAGCACAAAGAAAGAGGTGGCAAACACTGTTCTAGAACTTCTTTCCTTCATGGCTTATAGCAAAAGCTATAATCGTCTTGGTGCCATCAGCCAAACAAGTTTTTGTCACTTGGAGAAATGGTAAAATCTGTGGAGGCAATGGTTTTAAACTAGAGCAAGGGAGATTTAGATTGGACATTAGGACGAAGTTCTTTCCTCTGAGGGTGGTGAGACACTGGAAGGGGTTGCCCAGAGAAGCTGTAGAGCCTCATCCCTGGAAGTGTTGAAGGACCAGTCTGGATGAGGCTCTGAGCAACCTGGTCTAGTGGGAGGTGTCCCTGCCTGTGGCAGGGGAGTTGGAACTGGATGATCTTCAAGGTCCCTTCCAACTCAAGCCATTCTGTGATTCCATGCTTCCTACCCTACCTGTTGCATGAGAGAAAAATGATATTTTTCTTAGTATGTCTCTAGGTCTTCCCTATTATGGCAGCCTTAAAGTGTGCTAATTCAAGCATCAAGCTTTCCTTGATGCCTCTGCATGCCACTTTCAGAGTTCTTCATGGAAGGATTAAGGATTGATGCCAAAATCTTCACATCATTCATCACAGCACTGAAGTAGATCCTGTCCATGGAAGCAGCAAAACATAGTCACTTTAATTGAAAGTGAAATTTTCACTAGACTGGGAGATGCACAGAATAATTTAGTTGAAAAACATAACACTGAGATATAAATTGTTGCTAATAAATAAACTTACATGCCCTCACTGATCTTCTGCCCAAAAGGCCTTTTATTGTCATGAGCCACTAGCTGTTTTGCAGGTCATAACTGGGATGCATTTACAAGTATCCTTGGAAAGACTTAACATCAGTGTTTCTAAACCTATGCATTTGTGAAAGTTAGTGTCCTTCTGTGTAAGATGCCAGCACAGATTTTGGGTGACACTTTGCCATGACTTGTTCACATGACCACACCGCTCCACCTGACCCCAATTTGCATATGTGATTCAGTCCCCTAAGAAGAATATTTGAAATCCTTACTGTCAGATTGGTGCTATCCAATCTAAAATGAGAGAGTTTAACAAAAAGACAATCCTGTTTTCCATTTCTCTGGAAATATGTCACAGAACTGTGATGTAACATTAGTTACTTAGCTTGAAGTGATGCTTTTTCTAAGTACCAGCACCATGACTGATTTGTTCCAGTTCTGAAATTCTTTACCTACTTTCAACCTATTAATGTCCTATGTTTGGAGGGTCTCACAGTTCACTGAACCAGTTCAGCCTAGACCTAAATCTAAATAAACATGAGGCTGTCTCATCTCTTACGCAACTCTCATGCACAAAATTCCCAATAAAAGCCTGTAGGATCTATTTAAGTTACTGCCAGCCATAGCAGTAGAAAACATAAGCAAGTCCTGAGGAAACTCAAGCAATAAACTTGCAAAACACACACAGAAAAACCCTGTATCAAGCAATCATTAGGCATTTCCTGAAGAGTCCTGTCTACCTTGGCCACCCATGAGCTCTTTGCCTATTATTCAAGACAGCTGGCCTAAAAAAGGGATCTGGCTTCTGCTTATATTTATTAAATCTGCAGGAAGGGCCCATCAATCACAACAATGGGTTTTAAGTGTTTGCTGGGTGAGAGGAGAGTCCCATAAGCAGTCTTTGAAGTGTCTTTTGCTGAAGGTAAACATCTGAAGAACATAAATAGCTGCTCTTCTTTCCAATGAGTGACCTTGTCAAAGTGGGTAGAATGGAGAGACGGGGGAGGGGTGCCATCATGAAAAGGAAAAGCAATAAAGGATTCCTTATGACAGCAATTTGCACATTTACTGCTCTTTGATATGTTAACTAGATTTTGCAAAATGGAATTCTTTGTCTTTTAGAGGTCCTTGGGCAGTGATAGCTCACAGTCAGAACAATGTTTTGCAATAGGCCTGATGCATCTTCTAATTAATAAGGTAACTTGGGCAACCTCTGTAAATCAGTGACATTATCATTATAACAGGACACAAGTGAATAGTTGTTTATAAGGAAAGAAAGATGCTCATAACAGCAGTATCGTTATTTACTGAGCTCATTGACTAAAGTGAATTGTATTGAATACAAGGGGATCAATAGGTTATGGGCCCTGTCCACTAAACTTTTACAAGCCATTTATGAACCTTTGATTCCAGAAAACAGCACTTCTCCATTCAGAAATCTGGGAAGGTAGCACTGACAATTTCCAGTTTTCATACTCAGCACAGGCTAAGACTCTGTGATACAAATTCTTCAGCCGTATTGAGAACAAACGGGCAGGTCAGTAAGTTCTCTCAAAGGAACAATAAAATATTTTGGAAAAATAAAATATACAGGCATGGATGTGTATGAGCACTGTGGGAAAACAAGTAGCTAATAAACTAATCTAGAGAAAAAAAAAAGAAAGATATTTTATTTCAAAATGCAAATCAGGGCAACCCCATTACAAAATGTGTTGGACTCTGAGATGCAGACAGCAAACTCAAGATTCTTTCTTGGAAGTAAACTCACTTGTGATAGTGCAAACTACATCACGGTGAATGAGCATTTTCACCTGCTTGGATATAAGCAAAGGGAGCTGCATTTCAGCAATAAGACAAGTGATTCACATAGATGAAGCAGAAGAATTTAGGGATGCTGTCTTTATGGAGTACTGTAATAACTACATGAAATAGAGCAGTGAGAGTACTTAGCTCTTACAAAACAGTGCTGCCTCTTGTTTTAGTGGGTCTGACTCCTGGTGTTCTGGAGGGGGATAAGAAGGGGTTTTTTTTCTGCACAGAGCAGCAGTTCAAGCCATAGACAAGATCAGAGCTGTTATGCGGTTGTACCACTCATCAACAACCCTTGCCGAGATTAAGCTTTCTTACTGAGTCTCTTTTCAGTCATCTGTTTTCCATGCTTTGATCTCCCACTAGCTTTATTTCTGTTACTTTAAATTCCCTTTCCTTCTTTTGTTAATAATGAGATATTTACCCTACCTTCTTCAGTTCACAGGCATCAATACCATGCAGTGAGGTTTAGGGTGACGTGAGAAGTTGGGAATGAAACATCACTGAGACGATAGAAATAAATATTTCAGAGCACTATCCCTACTGTAAGCCTGGACCAGTCCTGTACCAGTTCACTTCTGGGTTTGACTAGGAGCTGGATCTGGTTGATAATTTATTGCTTCTACCTACACAATCCCACACATCACAAAGCTTGTAGCAGGAGGAACCAGACAAAAGCAACACAGTCTCACCCTGTTGAGTGCTGGAAGTGGTTTACCCCCCACATTAGCTCCTGGTAAATGGTGAAGGACCATTCTACACGTGAGCCTGCTGGAGGTCCTCCTTGAGGCTGGTGAGTGTGCTGAGCAATGCTGAGGCTGAGCAAGGCCAGCGTCCAACAAAGTTCTGCCTCTTCCCTCATCACTCCTGCATGGGCTGCTTGTGCTCAAGTTGCGAGCAGTCCTTGTTCTGATGGGAAGAAGAGACTTCAGCAGTAAAGCATGCCACAAGCAGGGGAAATGTTTTCACCTACCAAGAGCTGGGCATGAGAATGATAGTCTGAGCACTCACAAGTGTCTAGCCACACTGAGGGACTGTGGCTTCTTCTCAGCACCCTGTTTAGCTTCATCAGTCATGGATCAGAGATACAGCCAGAGAAGTTCTTGGTTTTCCTAATTCCTTCTCTCCATTTCTTAAAGATTTATCCTCGACTTCTTTCTTGAAATTTGGCTGGAGACTTTTCACTTCTTTCCTTTCCATGTTCTGAACATGCATCTATCACAACATGGGCTTGTGTCACCTTCTAGGAAATTGTCTATTATCTCTCTCAGTATTATATCTTTCTATGATCTTCTCCCTGTGAAAAACGTTGTGTGGATTTTTTTTTTTCTTTCTTTACTCTAGCTCTTCTTCCATTAAGCATCTTTTGCTAGCAAAGGCAAGCTCTAAGAAACATATTCCTTGTTCTGGGAGAAAGAAGAATTTATCACTAAAATAGAGATATGCATAAGCCAGCAGCCCAGTATCTGTGGCTGGCTGAGTAAAGATGATGGGTCTGAGTACCCTTTCCCATGAGGTTTCATCTGCCTCTGAATGTTGTGCCTCTGGCCTAATCCACACCATTAAAGGCAAAGCCACGTAAAACTCCTGATTTTCCATGAGCAAACAATATAAACATCAGGTCACTGTCTGCTCTCTAGTTAGAGAGGTATAATTCCACTGAAGTCAGATTTACACCAATATCAGCAAGAGGAAAATTAGGTTTCCCCTATAGTTGTTGTTAACCTTTATCAGCATCGCCCAGTAGTACTGAGATGGTAGCATTAACAAATACACTACAAGGCAGATCTTCAATAGCCATTCTCTCATTTACTTTTTGCTGATTTATCGCCTCACTAATGACACAATAGATTTTCCCATTAGTTTATTATTATTATTTATTATTGGTATTAGTGTTATCCTGAAAGAAAATGAAAATAGAGAACTGACCTCATCTCAGCACAGCGTATTATTTTCAGGAGTTCAGAAACACTGCACAAAATGGACAGTTTCCATTTCACCAATGTTCAGTCACTGGCATTTGTCTTTTGTATCCCAGAGCAATTGCATAACTCTAATATTGACCTTAACCAGAGCCCTTTGTTTCTCACCCTAACAGCCAAAAGCATTAAAAATGCGTGTTTACTTAATTTGTCCTGGCATGCAGTGTAATTACAAGCAGTTTGTTTTCTCTGTTGTAAAATATGGGCTAGAGAAGGAATAAAGTAATGTGGAAAATTAACATTGTGATGTACTGTATAGTGGAATAACACTAAAAACACTTAGCTGTGTTAGTACTGGAGGTGCTATTTGTGTTGTGTGCAAGAGCAATAAAGAATTAAATGCCTCTTTCCAAACTATATTTGCATGATTTTCAGCTGCAGTAAAATTAATCTGAGCTGCCTCCAAGTACGAAGGAAAAAAAAAAATCAAAGCACAAATAGAACTGAGCAGTGCTCGTGCAGCCTGTAAAGTTCTACTTTTCTGTGTTGTGAATTCCAGCACACCATTCACTGATGTCTGTGAGTCTTACAGAACTGGACCCAGCAAATACATTTAAACTTTTCTACCATTCACCAAAGCTGTGCCTTTGGTATGGTTATGGCCATGTCACTAGGACCTCTCTGATGTGACAGCAGGTCTGGCCACAGAGGAGGTGAGTGTGGCAAGGTAGTTTTCTAGGATATTTTCCTTCTTTATGCCTCTGGAATAAATATTGCATCCAAATCTAGCATTACTTCACACCTCTGCTCATTCCTTCTATGAAAGATTCACTTTGTCCCGTCTCCCTCCTTTATAAATCTCCTCTTTTCTTCAGAAGTACTAAGTGCTGTTATAATTAGAAAAATACAAATATCAGTCAAAGCTGTTAGAGTTAGAAGAGTATTACCTGCTTGTACCGAAATTGCCAAGCGCAAAAAAAGCCTGTTCTCTGCCAATATTTTGCTATTCTGTGTTTTTTTTTTTCTCTGCCTTCCCTTTCATACTTTGTATGGAAGAGTTTAGATGTTGAAACAATATGAGTTCCATTTCCCACAATTTATGTACATTTGAAATGTCAAAAAATTGAAACAAAGGGGGAAAAGCATACCAAATCTCTCCATTATGACTGTTAGAGGATTTTTTTTTCATTTTTAACTCAATAAAGGTTTTCCCTCAGAGATATTTGTTGAAAAAGAGACCTTTCAGTGAAAGCAAACATTTCAGCCCTTTGTTGTTTCCCCTTTTTTTTTTTTTTTTCCTGTGGAGATCTGCCCATGCAATGAAATGCACTGCTCTCCTGATGTGAGACAGCCACTCTCTCTTTGCAGAAAGGGATGCTCAGTCTCGTTGTTCTGGCCTTTGTGCAAAACAGTTTATCCACTTTGTCATCTGACTCACTTATAGTTTTTTAATAACAAGTTGGGATGAACCTGGAAGGCATGAGAGATTTTAAAAGCCGTCAAAAAGAAATCCAGTGTTAGCCTACTGCAGAGTGGAACTAGGAAAGTCATTAGATTAACCTCTCTTGACAGGTCAGGCTCAGCAAATATTCTTAAAAATAACTCTTCCAGTAATTTATGACCTTTGGGGAGTCTAATCAATAGTGTTAAGAGGAGAGGCAGCCAGACAGCACTTCCTAGTAGGAGAAAGTTTCTTGTCTTTGTAATGTTTGCATTCTGTCTGCTTGTATGCAATAAGACTGACTTGCTAGTGATATCATACCCCTTTTACTCCATCAGTTTTGGAGACATACATTTTTATTGTCAATTTACCGTCTCCTCTGTTATTTCATATGATATCTAATTCCCACAAAAAAAACAACCCACAATGCACAAATGTGATTACAAAGTAAAGGGAAAATGTACAGTTTATTTTCTTCCACGCTCTCTCTAACCTCCTTGGATCACTTGAGGGAGAATGGTCCTCTGCCCCAGGACAGTCTAATGCAAAGCCTTAAACATATCCTTCATTTTAATGCACAGCGAGCTACTCATAGTGCTTAATTAGGCACATTCTTACATCTCCCTAAGATCAGCACCTAGGGGAATTTTATGCTATGTCTACGATTTTTTTTTTTATTTTATTTTGTAAGATTGGATGAACTATGCAAGATTTGTACATGCAAGTGACACCAAGATTTCTGCATTTGTTAATAATTGTAATGCACTTTATCACCAGTGAGATTTCCTCTAGCTTTTTGTATACTAAAGAGCATTGCCCTGACTATTGGAAGACAGAGCCATCCCTTCAGGGTTCAGTATTGAAGTACCATTTTCTGAAACTGGAGACCCTCAGGAGGATACATTGATTTCAGTGGGGCCTCCCACTCACTGTCTACATGCACATGCTCCAGCCACATGGACCTGCCTGAGGCAGGACTACTGCCCATCCTTCTCTGCAAGGACTTGTAGGGACACAGGAAAGGATACAGCGTGTCACACTGTAATGTGATGCTGCACTTACTTTGACAACACTCAGAGAATTACTGGATGTTGGTTTTCCCAATGTCCTTGGGCTGGAAGAACAGCTTGGAAACTCAAAAGAAAAAAAAAAAAAAAGATTTAGAATGAAAATCATCATGTTCATGGTCTCTGGCAGAAGTTTTAATACACACTACTTCAGGTCAGCTTTGAGTGTCTAATTCTTACCACTACAGCTGAGAGAAGATACCATTTTTCTCTAGAGCTAGGGTGAAACTGAAAGTGACTTTTTTTCCCCCTTGTTTTCCACCTTCATTGCAAAGGGGTAACCTAGACAATGTCAAAAGTGATTACAGAGCTCTGGAGGGCAGTAGTCAAGGGCATGGGGGCTCAGCTGGTTTTCTCCTCCGGTTCCTGGAAACCATTTCCAGGAACATTAAGGACAAGAAAATCAGCATGGTTTCACCAGGGGAAGGTCATGTTCAACTAACTTGATAAACTTCTACAATGAAATGACTGACCTGGTATATGAGAAGAGAGCAGTAGATAGTGTCTACCTGGACTTCAGTGAGGTCTTTGACATTGTCTCCCATAAGATACTCATAAACAAGCTGTTGATGTAGGGGGCTGGATGAGCAGGCACTGAGTTGGGTTGAAAACTGGCTGAATGTCTGGGCTCAGAGGGCACAAAGTCTAGTTGGAGTATCCCAGGGGTCAATACTGGGTCCAGTCCTGTTTAACATCTTCATTAATGGTCTGGATGATGGGAAAGAATATAATCTCAGGAAATTTGGAGATGACAGAAAACTGGGAGGAGAGGCTGATAGGCCAGAGGGTCATGCTGCCATCCAGAGGGACCTTGATAGGCTGGAGAAATGGGCTGACAGGAACCTCATGAAGTTCAAAAAGAAGTGCAGAGGCCTGTGCCTTGGAGGAATAACTCCATGCATGAATATATGCTGGGGGCCACTCAGTTGGAAAGCAGCTCAGCAGAAAAGGATCTGATGGTCCTGGTGGGCACCAAGTTGTCCATGAGCCAGCAACGTGTCCATGCTGCAAAGAAGTCTGATGCTGTCCCAGACTACATTAGACTGAGCCAGTTGGGATTGTTTAGTTGAGAGAAGGCAAGGCTCAGGGGGGAATCTTATTAGTGTTTATAAATATCTGATGGGAGGGTGCAAAAAGGAAGGAGCCTGACTCACACTCCATCTGAACATCAGGAAACACCTAACTGTTAGGGTGACTGAGCACTGTCACTGACTCCCCAGAGAGGCTGTGGAGTCTGCATCCCAGAAGATTCTTGAAAGCCATCTGGATAAGACCATGGTCAACTTGCTCTGAGTGGCCTTGTTTGAGAAAAACAGGATGACCTCCAGAATTCCCTTCCAACTTCAACCATTCTGTGATTCTGCAATTCTGTGAACATGCAGTTCTTGGAATTTTATCATGAGTGGAAAGAGTAAATACAGAACTATGGTTCAGATCTCCTTTCTTTATACTTTGTGGCATAAAATGTCTGTTGCTGTCTACGGAACATGGAAGTTTTCCTCTATAAGCTGTGACATTGATAGTTGTACCATCAAAATCAGCTCCTGCCTAGGCTTTGCCATACTTCTATCTGGGATTTTCTGGATAAGTATGTGCCTTTATAGTATGCTCTTTATAGTCAGACTGATGACTCAGAAGCAGCAGATCTATTCCACAGGCATTGCACAGATACTGATCATGTTCACATTAAATCCATGGCACGGATGGTCTGCATGTGCACAGAGGATGTCGTCAGGTTTTCAAGATCTGGGCTGTAACTCAGTCAGAGGAATAGGTCTGTCTATATGCCAGGAAATCCTGAAATGATACAACAAACCTATCTAATTTCCACTCAAAAAACCTTGGGTTTTTTATCCTCAGATTAGTTTTCATTTTGTAGTTGCATTTAATAGAGTAAAACCATACAATATAAATAATAATTTAACTTGTCATCTGTGGCACATGTGACTTCTGGGAAGTCTTAAAAACTCAGTTTATATGAAGGATGCAATAGTTTCTGTCAG
Source organism: Baryphthengus martii (assembly GCA_013396935.1). NCBI lineage: Eukaryota > Metazoa > Chordata > Aves > Coraciiformes > Momotidae > Baryphthengus > Baryphthengus martii. The sequence goes on from VWZK01012162.1 coordinate 56,212, forward strand.
CGTACTTACAAGAACTGGAGGAACCCATAAGCAACTAGAAGAAGTAAACAAAGAGGCATAGAAATGCTATCTTTCTCCTTACATAATGATGTAGGGTGCAATTAAATTTTATTATCCTTTGGAAGGGATAATAGAAGTCAGTTGTGGCTTCAGAGTTAGTCATATCATCATCCTAAACATATGGCAACAAAAAAAAGATCAGTGGTATCTACTGTCTTCTGTAGCCCAAGAAAAAACCTTCTCTTTCTGTACTTTGGATATACTATAGGTCCTATGTTTTAGTTGAAATCCAATCCAATGTATTTTCACATGTAAAATTCCTGTTTTCTTTTGTGGAGCATTTGCAAGACCAGGTCCTAAAAACATTCCCTAAGAAGGGCTGAAGTGAACATTGTTCAAGCTTGTTTTGCAGTTCTCTAGACTACTTTTTTTTCCTCTTTTTGACACAAGATTAATCAAATCTTTAGGTCTTCTTAGAAAAAATTCTCATCTTTACAGTCTGTAGTCAACATAAAGTTATCATCTTTACCTGACTGTGTGCATCATGGATTCATATTCTTACACAGTATTTGTCAGGTACAACACTCATCAGTGTTTTCACTGTTTCTATCATGTCAAGCTGATTTCATAGGCCAGCAAGTAACTGTTGTGGTTTAGAAAGTTGAGAAAACAAGAATATATTCCACCTCTCTGTGTCTTAGAAACATCCTTCCTCTCCCACATCTCCATGCATAGGCAGATGAATACACACAATTTTAAGTTATTTTCCAATGCTTTTATTTTCTCATGTTGAAATAGCAGCAGATCTTAGAAAATTAGAATGCAATTTGTTTGATTTTTCTAAAATGTTCACTTTGGTATCTCTCACAACCAAGGTATTGTTAAGTTCTGAGGAAAAACTTTGCCTGACTTCTTCTCTCAAGGAGATAAACTCTTACTCTCATTCAACGCTGTATTTCCTGTGCTCATTGATAGTACTTTCCAAGGCACATTTCCAAAGAGAAGATTTTATCTGTGCAGTGCAAATGTATGATTCTGAAATTCTGTACTCGTAAGTGGCTACTGACTGATGTTGAAAACAAACTTTTCCATATACCGGCGAATTGCATCTTTTTCTTTAATGTATTTTTTGCACAAATGGTGAATAAGCTTGTAGCTTGTCTCTGCAAGACCTGGCACATGCCTTATGTCTCTCCCCTAACTGATTGACGGGAAGGTTCCATGCCATCCCTGCTGATGAATGGCTTTAGTAGTTGTTGGTGTTTTCTTTCCTGGCCAAAGAAATTCAAAACAAACAGATTAGAAGTCACTGGACTGCAGTGTTTGTGTTTACAAGAGGACATACCACTGTCTGATGAAAACCTACACAGTTGGAGATAAATGACTGCAGGTGGGCACAGGATACAAGAAGTAAATCCAGACAATGCAATTAACTTGGGACCGCTTTTTTCCCCCCACTTTATTTTTTTTTTTTTAATATTTCTTTCTTTATTTTTTTCCTGTTTAGATTCTGGCTCTAGACAGAATATTGTATTTTGAAAAGAGGCAGCAGTTATTGGTAATTTTAACTCTTTAATTTTCGGGTTACTTCTGCCCCCCCAGAAGTTCTTGGATGCCTGGGAAAATTGCTTCAGCCTGTTTTGAAATCAAACGGTTATTTGTGCAAAGATTGACACTATTGAAACCATTTGATTTGAATGTCTTAATTTGAAAATAACCTGGAGGCATTTAATAGTCTTACTTTTCTTGTAAGTGTTTGATTTACAGCTGCTAAAAAAAAGGTTTCATCACATATGAAACTTGGGGCATCTGCTTTGTCATATCAGAATGACAATTGGGTAAGATGCCAGGATGACATGGAATAACATGAAACAATCCATCCAGCTGCATGGAAATTGTTTAAGTGTTTCTCTTGTCTGCATAACAGTATCCATTGGAAGAGAAAAATCTGTGCAGACCATGAAACAGATGTTATCTTATTCCCTTTCTTCTGTGAATGCCCATAGGTGCAAAAAGCCTGTGACTCTTCAGATTCTACCAGCACTTGTACAGCAGCATTTTTAAAATGAGAAAAAACTCTGCAGTGACCAACTGGAGTTTCTGTTGTTCTCCACTGAGAGCAAGTGGAAAATAGCGGCACAGTTTATAGTTTTTCCTTTCTTATTATTCCTTGTTATTTTACAATACTCCCTTTGTAGGGCGAGTAACCTCTTCCATTTTTGTGCTCAAAAATAACAATGCTTTTCATTCCATAAATCAATCCTGAAGCATTTTCAGGTGCTATATCAATATCCAGATAGTTTTTGTGCATGAGAGATTTATTGACTAAGCCTGAAGTAACAGGGCAAACAGTAAGCTGGAAATGCCTGGATTCCTTAAGAAAAATGGCTTCGAAGTTTTGAAGACTAATTTGAACGCCTGAGACAACTTGAGTTTGCTTCATGTCATTTGAGTGGATACCAAAAGACACAAAAACATACAATGTAACCAATTTTTTTTGCATTGTGGAAAAGACCATTCATGACATGTATAAATGCAGTTGTTCACTAATGAGTTCCAAGAACATGGACGTAGATAAGATCCTGACCCAAGGTATTTACACCTCCACAAAGGTCATCAGTATTCTGTAGGAATACTGCTAAAATTACACCTCAAACTTTTGTTCAGTAAAATACAAAAACATTTCAAAATATCTACCACTGAAATACAGTTGCTTTGAGCTTTAACTGGCAAAAGTAGCTGCTAAGTGCACAAAGACAGGAAGGACAGGAATATTACAGTATCAATTTTATAGAGAATTTTGATCAAATCTTATCTAAAATTTGGCTCAAACAGAAGTGGGCTAACATTTCTTCTGGGTTTTGTATATGTGATGCATATATTGCAGCTAGCTGTGTATAGATCCCTACAAGAACTGGTGTAATGCTAAGATACTATTCTACTGGAATGCCCCACTGTTCATTTGTAGGTACCTTCATCTTCACTTCACAGAAAATCACACTGTCTGTATTTGAGCAATTCTGAAAATTTTGTACTACAAATAACACTATGCAAAGATGTCAGTCCAATTACATTAGGTCCAGGACTTGACTAAACCAGATGTAAAATGCAGCAACTATGCAAAGCACTACATATACAAACAGTATTCAGCATTGAGTCAAACTTGCTGTTACTTTCTCAGTTATTTTACAGAAATAAAAAGTAAGTAAACAAGGTGAAAACCACATTGAAATGAAAACTTCAGGCTCTAACTGAGCAAAATTGATTCTTGAAGGATAAAGTGGGTGCATGAGAAATTCCTCCACTGCAAAATACTACATTAACTGGAAGAGAAGTTACACTTGCAACCAAAAGTGGAGAGAACATATCAACATATCAACATTTCAACATCCCAAACAAAATTTCATCTAAACATTTGAAGCTATTAGAAATGAAAAGGCAAGTGAAAAGAAAATCCATGATCGATAACACTGGAAAGCTGATATTAAAACAGCAGTCTAGAATTTGTTTAAAAGACCCATAGATCCTACAACATCTAAGAAAATAATATTAGTAAAGTCTTTTGTACTGTTCCTTGGCTACAAAGGTCCTTGAGGATCCTGCTTTACTGTGTGACTTAGCTGAAAATGAACATCAGTACTCCTTCCTCTGTACTAGGATCATATTTAGAGGAATTTTCAACGTCAAGACTTAAAAAGAATTGTTTTCTGTTCTTGATCAATGGCTGCAATACAAATGAAAGGGTAAATACTGTAAATTAAGAGCTATGACAGTTGCTGAAGTATAAGAGATCAAATGAAAGAAGTAATATCAAATGTAACTCAGTAAGAAAAAACAAAATGCATCCTGTGAATGTAAATAGATATGATCGATCAATCATTTATGGTGCCACTTGGTCTTCCTGAGGTTGTGGTTCTAGCAAGGTCAACAACTAGATCCAAGGGCCCTGATTAGGAATCCTAGGTATCCCTTTTCATTGCAGTACACCCAGTGTGGATTGTAAAACACCTCGTTCTAACCCTATGCTTGATTCAGAAATGGGTAGGTCTATAAGGAAGGTGGTCCTCACCACTTTGTTCATTTGTGGGATTCTCCACTGGGCACTGAGATAAGCAAAATGCATCTAGATTTCACCCACAAAACATCTTACTGCTGGAAATCCCATTTACACTATTTTGTGTTGTAATCCTATTTTTATACCCCTTGCACACCTCAAAGTTTCTGCTTTGAATGAAAAGATAAAATACACTTCCTTACTTAAGCAAAACTTCCACAGATTGTTTTCAGCCAAAGTTTTGCTGAAAGGAAGATGAATATAACTGAAATGAATGTAGCTGAAGACCTTACTAGCTTTGAATAACTTACTAGTCTCTTTAAACTGGTCTGACTATATTATAGAGGAGGTGTGTGGAAACAAGAATGAAATATTCATATATAAGCATTTTTAGAAATAACTTCCCATTTCATGTAGTATATTTTTATTGTGGGCATGCAAAAACGTTATTAAAATTAAACTCCTTAGAAACTGTATTTTGACTATGGAATTTAAAACAAACAAGAATAAACCTGAATGCACTAAATCAGTGCACTAAATATGTAAGCTGCATGCACTCTCTTAATAAAAATCTGTTTTCTAAAATATGGCTAAGTAAAAATGTCCAAAGACTAAAGGAAGCAAAAAGCTTAGAAAATTTAAAATTCTCAATACTTTTCCAGCTTTAGTACAGGTTTCTTACTAAGACTAAGCTAAATTTGAGAAACTCTAGGCTGTCATGGTCACAAAACAGTCTTCCTTTATTAAGGAAGCAAAGGTATTTAAAACAAAATTAAATTACCAGGAAAAAAGAGAGGAAGATTTTCAAATTGTGGATGTTTCTTTCCCACAAAAAAAAAACAACCAAAAAAACCCAAAAAAACCAAACAAACAAACAAAAAAAAAGCAAGCACTTCCTGATATTTAAGAATAATTTAATGACTTTCTAGTCACAAGACAAAAAAAAGAGGGTAAAATGATTATAATTGTCATTTCAGGAGAAAATGTCCATAGCTTGTGTCCAACTCTAATTTGTTTTGTATCAAAAGGAGACAAGCGATCAAGTCGAGCAGTTAATCATGTACTTCTAGTTATTCAGACAAGTGAAAGCGATCTGGGAGACATTGTCCCCAGGACCATGGACAGTTCCACGGCCGGAGGGGTGCCGAGAGAGGTGCAAAGTCCCGGCCCGCAGAGAAGGGGATGGATCCCTGCGGGGACACAGCTCATCTTGGGCCTTCTGGTTGTACGCACATGTCCACACACACTAAAATAATAAAAATAACACTCATCTTTTATCTTATTACTATGTAGCCTAATTTTTCTTTTGTTGTTTAATAGTTCACCAAAAATGACATCTGACTTGTACTCACTTTCCTCAGATTGTAATTTATTTTTCAGTTATTCGTTATCTATTCTCTCTCCACTTTAAAAGAACCAATACTATAAAAAATTTTCTGATATTTTGGTGTGTCTGATGTCACTTTTCTGTTCTTCTTCCTACTCCTACACTGCATTCTTCTGATAGTTGTTAGACTGTCTTTTCTGTCCTTCTGACGACTCTGCTCCCCATCACGCATAATACAGAAATTTTTGCACTCTATTCTTCTTCTTTGTTGGTCATAAATATAAATGATTTTCCCAAGACATATGTTTGCTTCATCTAATCTCTCACTGCATTTTCTCTCCACCTTGGAATATCCCTCCTTGAAATATCCTATAAATGATGATTTTATTTTTATAACTTAAAATACTGCTATTACTCTTACCACACATTCTCTGCCCCAACAAGAGCGATAATAAACATCAAGTTGCCTTACTTACTGGAAGTGGTGAAAAAAGCTTGAATGCATTTCAAAGCACAATATTGCAAGAAATGAGGAAAAAACCATGTTGTATGTGGAAGGCCATTTCTAGACAGTTTCATCTGTCCTAAAGAAGACATTAAAAAAATCTGAACCTAGAACAAAACTGGTTAGTGGGCTTCATCTCAAGGTCTGCTGCATAGTCTGATTGTGCCTTGAAGGCAGAATAACAGGTAGAGGGACAAGTGAGAGAGAAAAATGAAGTGAAAAGAATGAAGGGAATTAAGAGAATCTTTTGCTTCACTGAATTGTTCACACAGCTTGCTGAAACTCCGTAGAGGTTATCACCTTTTAATAGCCATCTCACTCTTCAGGAAATGCGGGACAGAGAGTAACCCCCTATACTCTAATTTTAGGGGGTATATCCCTATATACTACATATTATCACATATTTATAAGAAAAAGTGGGATTTCCTCTGCTAGTTCATGTTAGAGCCTAGTTCTTATGGCAGTTCAAGCTCTAAATTCTTCCACACTAACGAAGGGCTTAAGTAAATCTGGCGAGCTGTCGGTATCACCAAATTCAGTCAAGTTTTTAAGCACACATTTAGCAGTAGCACATGTGCTCTGTGGAGTCAAGACCTACACAATATTGCACTCTTTTGTATTTATATACTTCAGCAGTTTGCAATATAATGCTAGTCTGAAAACGTGCAGGTAGCAGAGGATTTGACTGTGCCTTATACCTGTGATCCACTGGTGTACATGGGTGTGTTGCCCTGCTCAGAGTGGCAAACTGGAGCATGGCAAACTGTAACAAGGGCCACGTTTTAGATTGTATTTAAACAAGTCTTTGAAGGTAAGAACAGTGAACACAACAAACTTTCTTTTCTTGTAACAGGTACGTACACTTTCATTTTGGAAATACACTGTCAAGCAAATAAGCTCTTTTACATATTATGTAGCAGACTTATAAAGGTTGATTTTGTAACTGAAATTTTTGTAGTGTTTTTTCTTTTTTTTTTTTTTTCACGAGGAATTAAATTCAATTTCATTTACTGCGTGATCACAACAATTCAACCTTTTTTTTTTTTTAGGCTATAAGTAGCTGTTAATTCATAGAGACATTTAACAAAGATACTACAGATATTTGAGAAGTATGCTAAAATGAATGTTCACAAAGCAAGTAAATATCAAATAATAAAATGTAGTCCTTGCATGTCATGATTAACTATTCCTGGTAAAAATTAGTATGATTTTTTACCTTCTTTAACTGTCTACACAGTTTCCCATCACAATCACATATCATAAACTGCAGTTGTTTCAGGGCTATTTTTTTAATCAGCTTTCAAATGAGAGGTGTCATAACTGAAAACATATTATCAAAGCTATCCTGTGGCTGGAGAGAGGGTAGGCCCTTTCCTATCTGATGCACAGGAAGAACTTTATTGTTCTAGAGAGAGAGGAGAGGTTAGGGAAAGTTTGATTTTATCCATGTCAAATGTAACTGGTGATGAGAAATTGAAGTCAGGTCAGAAGAAGCTGTTACAGAATCATAGAATCATTTATTGTTAGGGGTTGGAAGGGACCTCTGGAGATCATCGAGTCAAAGCCCCCTGCCAGAGCAGGATCACCCAGGGCAGGACACACAGGAACAGATCCAGATGCATTTGGAAAGTCTCCAGAGAAGGACACTCCACAGCCTCTCTGGGCAGCCTGATCCAGGCTCTGTAACCCTCACAGCAAAGAAGCTTTTCCTGATGTTAAGATGGGACTTTCCATGTTCCGATTTGTGCCCATTGCCCCTTGTCCTATCACAGGGCACCACTGAAATTCTATGATTCTTTCTCCCCACTTCTTTTGTACTACAAAACAAATCTTGCAAAATCACATCTACTAATGACATTTTAAGCAAAGATGAAATATAGAATCTAAGTTCTAAAATAAGAGCTCACTATTGAAAAGGTAAAACCAAAAGTCAATTTCTCAGCTACATTAAAATCAAGTATTAAGAACTCTTTTCAGTCCTTTTTTTTTAGTAGTCTTTAAAAGTGGCAGTGATATTGAGGTATTGTCATTAACATTTTTACCAATCATAGTTTCATAAGCCTAAACTATTACAAACACTAAAATTGAAATGATCCTTTTTCATCCTTTTAAGTGGATACCATATCAGCAGAAGCTTAGGCTTTAGGTTTTTTTTCCTCTTTTTTTTTTTGATATTCACTAAAACTAATATTGGTTTGTTCTATGCTTACAATTGTTCACGCATTTCTAGAATTGAATTTGAACTTACTGGAAAGCATTGTTTTAAATTAAGTGTCTATAGTAAAGTGGGCAAATAAAACGAGGTAGGGAAAATAATCTGTACATAAAAGGAAAGAAAAAATAATTCACGTGTTCCCTTGATTATATGCCTGGTTTGATGAGACCTGAGTTTAAATCATTAAAGCTGGTAAGGCTGTACTAGAGCTCTGTTGAAAAGTGGAGTTTAACAGTCCCTTCAGGGAAAACAGTTACTGTGCAGTGCGTAGTTCCAGGGATTTTTGGGGATGGCTGTGTGTGCAAGTAATGTGACTGGGAATGAAAATGTTGCCTTTCATGGCTGTGGCATTTCATGATTCCTGTTTGGATTATCTGTCTCTGTTTTGTCTGTGAAAGGGTTGAGACTAATAAATAAAGAGCACCATATTTTTTTGGCCTTGGAACCAGCATATTGGCTTGTTTGTAGATACCTCGTATGCAGTTATATATAGAAACTATCAGAACTAAGCTCTCACTTCATACATAAAACAAGCAGATTCTGTCCGAATACTCACTGTCTGCCAGGTCAGGAGAATTCTCCCTTTCAACAAATTTGATCAAGTCTAACAAGCTGTGAACAACCTTTGGAAAAATTTTGCAGTTGATAAAAAGAATAGGTAGGTGTGACACTGAGTGAGACCAAGGTATTTCTAGTAGCCCACATTGTAGGAAGTCACTGACATGATGATTTCAGAGGAAGATGCTGTTTCTCTCTTACACACTTGTTGTTGTCTCTTCAAAACGCTTAAGAAAATAGCAACAGAAGAGAAGCAAGGAAATAACAATATCACCTAGGATATCTAGACCCCAACATTGTTGCCCTTATGTTAAGGAGATGGTAAATGTAAATCTTGTTGTTGGTGTATAATTCTTATTTTAGCACACTAGAGATATGTATGGTCTGCATTCGCTGCAGCAGATTCAGTGAGAATGGGAATTTCTGGTAGCATTTAAAATGACAGCAACAGATACCAATTAGGCTAAGACAGACCCAAACACAAGATACTGAGTTAGTTATCTGCTTAATACAGTCTCTGGAGTTCAGTTTCCATATCTGTGTTGTCCAAATATTGTGCTATGCCTTCTGGGAATGTTATATTAGTTAAGTTCTGTTAGAGTGGCTTTGGTAAAACTAAATAGGTTCGATTCTTCTTCATGGAAATGGAAAAATGGCATACTAAAGGTAAAATTTGGTTTGGATTTGAGGTCAAAAGAGGAGCCTCACTGCAACTGCTCCCTGATGCCTGCACTGTGGCTCCAAATAGACACAATGCTGACTGCTTCAGCAGCCTAGAACTGCAGTGCCAGACTGTGCTCCTCACTGGAAGGTTTCTTCCTCACTGGAGGGTTCCTTCCTCACTGGAGGATCCAGTTTTCTAGGTTTCCTAGAAAAACAGGACATGGGCAGATTGTCTTCATACTCTGACAGTCCTTAGGTCCTTAAGTGGCTCAGTGGGGACCGATGGGGACAGTCAGGCACAAGTCAGAATTGGCTGAGCCCTCATGGTCAAAGATGTGTAATGTTGGGGTGTATAATGACATTATGGAATCACAGTGGTTCTCCTTATCCTCATATTCTGTGCCCATAAGCTACTGTGCTTTGGATTGAAAACTAAAACTGTTTTGGCTATTGCTGAGAAGTTCTGGAATAGCATTCAAGTTTTGGGGTTTTGGATTGTTGGTTTCTTTGTTTGGTTGTTTTTTTGGGGGGTTTGGTTTGTGTTTTTTTGTTTTTTTTTCCTTTAATTTCTTTCTTTTTCCTACACTGCATCCTCCAGTGGGTAGGCTGTAGGTGGTCAAGAGGCTGGGAGGGAACACATGAACAAAGGGATATGACAGATCTTATAATGTCATGTTCAACAATAAAAGCTGGGGGAGAGGAGGAGGAAGAGGGGATATTTGGAGTTATGGCTCGATGAAGCCCTGCTTTCCAGGAAGGACTAAACATCTGCCTGATCTTTGTATTTGAAGACTTTGAGTGAGACTTGAGTCATGTTCCTGTTGTTTATAATCAATCAAGAAATGAAATCAGTCAAGACTTCTGCCTTATATATCTGCAGTGCCTGTTTTATGCGGCCTGAATCACGTAACTAAACCAGAAACATCCGTAAACAACGGGTTTTGCCAAGTTCATTGTCTTACACTTACTCCTTTGGAACATTTTTTTTACTGAATGGGCAGAATTGTACCTTATTAGCTCAGGTTTGATACTGGGGAACTGCAGGGAGGTGCACTCTCATGAGGATTTTATCTCTGAGAACAACTTGGTGAAGACCATGAGCCATGGAATCACATGAAAGGTGAAGAGGGCTTTCTATGGGTAGGTGAGCATTAGAAGAGTTAGTCAGAAGCCCTGAATAATGCTGGCTGTTTATGTCACTGCTGTGTCAGCTGGGCACCTCTTTCTTCTGCTCAGCCCTATCTGTAGCAGAAAGAAGAGCATGGCTGTAAACTGATTTCTATCCTTGCCCTTTTGGGTGATCAGCAAGCTAAGAGTTGAGATCACAAAGGCAAAGATTTCTAATGGAGCAGCAAATAGAACTCTTTAAACTCCTTTGGAAATCCCATCATTAGTCTGTACAGTCGTTTTAAAATAACATTATATAGAATCTGTAACTTTGAAAGCAAAGGAGACTTAGGCAAAGCCATTACCATTAAAACACTGATTATTGCACTTTTTTTTTCCCTGTAAAAACGTCAAATATAAAAGTAAATTTGTGCATGTTTTGACTCAAAGCAAGTGCATTCCAAATGCTCCTGTTCCAGTCCTATCTTAGCTGAGCCCTGTAGTGCATGTGGCCCTCCACCAGAATATCTCACAACCCTGCACAATGTTTTATCTTTACAAAAAGATTATAATGTAATCACAAAATATACTTATAGACCATCCTGGCAAAACAAACCTACCCCCAGAGGTACAGAACATTGCCCAGCATTAGGGGACTGTGATAAAGGAATACACGTGCTGCATATTTTCTTGCTGACCACATCATAACACTTTACAAAGCACATCTGGCTTCTGTCAAATCTTGGAAAACAGCAGCCTAGAAGGTCGCCTGTGATTACAACAGGGACTATGAAAACCACCTTTGAGGAGAATTAAGAGAATATCCAAAGCTCAGTTTCCATATTTTCAGCATGAGGCCACTACCTTGTAATCACCCCAAAGATTCAGTTAATTTTGCTGATGCTTTCAAGAGGACCAGGGCAAGGAGAACTCCTGGTGTGCTCTGTCTGGCACCATCAATGTGACTTGGGCAAGAGTGGCACTTGCCCACCTGCCTACCTTCTCTTCCAGAAGTTCTTTACAGAACAGTTCTTCTAGAATTTCTCTAGCAGAGAAAAATGGCTTGGATTACCAGAAGCTGGCTACCAAAACCTAACGGTTCATCAGTCTGAGTGATTACTTTTCAAACTGGAAACAAACTGCCTCCTTGTTGGGAAAGTTTAAAGAAAGCAGGCAAGTAGTTATAAGCTGGAGAGGAAGATCAGTGGGTAATGTTTCAGTGAGCAGCTCTCCAGAGCTCTGCCTTTCACTGACACCTGTAATTATCAAGGTGTATTTTGCTATTGGAACGTCAGGTGTCATTGGCAGAACCTGAACCCGCGAATAGACTAAAGATCTCTCTGTGCTTTTGATCTCCTCTGCTGTGTTTTTATCTCATAGATCCTTTTCTTCTTCAGTACTTAGAAAAAAACATGGAGCAAGTTAAACCCTATGTAACTCTGTAAAAGTGTATCATTTAATGCTTGATTTGAAGTGGTATGAGAGGTATTTGAAGAGTATTAACATTTTTCAGAGAATGCTTGTTTAATATACCTTAATCTGGTTAAAACAAAGCATTTAAGACATACAGAGAGTTTTAGCACATTGGATGATACAAGGGGAACATCATTTAGCTGTTTTCTGGTGAGGAGAAACTGTGCTGGGCAACAGAATGGACCTTATAATGAAAATAACTCAAAATATTGGAGGAAATTGTTATAATTTTATGTAAGCCAGAATGATTTCTGTCTTCTTCCTAGAAGTCAAAGCCATCTGAGTTCTTGATTACCAATTCACAGTCAGCAAGAGGATATCATTTAGCTGTTATTTTCTGTTTTCATTTTATTGTCCTAGGAGAGGCACACTTGTGGTATTGCCATTCTACACACAACAGACATAGGCAGTGAAGTAGCCAGAAATGTTCCAGCAGAGTAGAGAGTGAGTGGCTCAATTAGCCCAAATGCTGTGCCATGCTAAGACAGACAGACAGACAGACAGACAGACATCATCACATGTTTAATGACCTGGCATCTACAAGAGGCTGTGACAGCATTCCAGACCAAATAGAATTAGAATCACAGAATCATGGAATGGCTTGAGTTGGAAGGGACCTTAAAGATGATCCAGTTCCAACCCCCCTGTCACAGGCAGGGACATCTCCCACCAGACCAGGTTGCTCAGAGCCTCATCCAGCCTGGCCTTCAACACTTCCAGGGATGAGGCTCCACAGCTTCTCTGGGCAACCCATTCCAGTGTCTCACCACCCTCAGAGGAGAGAACTTCTTCCTAACCTAAATCTCCTCTGCTCTAGTTTAAGACAACTGCCCCTTGCCCTGTCCCCACAGGCCCTTATAAAAAGTCCCTCCCCAGCTTTTCTGTAGCCCCTTCAGGTCCTGGAGGCAGCTAGAAGGTCTCCTAGGAGCCTTCTTTTCTCCAGGCTGAACAGCCCCCACTCTCTCAGCCTGTCCTCACAGCAGAGGTGCTCCAGCCCTTGGATCATTTTTGCGGCCTTCTCTGGATCCTCTCCAACAGAGCCATGCCCTTCTTGTGTTGGGGGCTTCAGAGCTGGGCACAGAGCTCCAGGTGAGGTCTCACAAGAGCGGAGTAAAGGGGCAGAATCACTTCCCTTGATCTGCTGGCCACACATCTTTTGATGCAGCCCAAGACACGGTTGGGGGTTTCTGGGCTGCCTGGGCACATTGCCCACCCATGTTCAGCGCTTCATCAGCCAGCACCCTCAAGTCCTTCTCCACAGGGCTGCTCCCAATCCACTCATCACCCAGCCTTATTTCCTCTTTCCTCCCCCAGATCTGTCAGATGCAGGGAGTCCTCTTCTTCCTCGCATCTCCCTGTCTGAGCAAATAGCAGGTTCCAGGAGGTGGTGATCATTATTTTGGGCTGCGAGGACGCCTCTATGTACATTGCAGTTCTGTCCTTACCTTGTTTTCCTGGACTACCAGCATGAGTGGTGGCTCATACCACACGTGAGCCATGTTCTCAGGGAGCCATTGTGAAGCAGTACTAGACCAGTCGCTTCTCAGTGAGTTTCCAGCCTGCCGCTGCCCTCTGTGTCCCTGTAAAAGGCTCCAGCTGTCCAAGTCACCACCCTCTCCTACTTTACCTATTTTCCCAAGTGACAGATTCAATTTTCTGCTCTGGTTTGATATCCAATCTCAACATGCCATCATTTCATGTTTTTCAAAGCATTAACTGGGAAGACCAAAGAAATAATTCATTTGTATAATAAATGCAACACTTTTTAATGAAAAACTTACAGGGCACACACAATAACCTGTTTCTAAAATGAAATAACTCTGTTCTTTTAAATCCCCTTTCCTAGCCAAGGCATAACAGGGGTTAGTGCACAGTATAGACTAATTGCCTACATAATTTCATTTTATGAAACAAAGCGCTTTAAAAAAATTATAGGGTTATAGAAAAGCATGTGAAACCACTAAGTCAGCTTTGTTTTTCAGCCTCATTCAACAGCGGCAGTGGTTTCAATGTGGTGTGAACAGTAAACAATTTCTTGGGGGAAAAATATGTCATAACTTTTGGTTTGGGTACCTGCCTATGTGCTGGTGATATATTCTCCTGCCCTATTATAATGTTTGGTTTCAATTTTATTTTTTTTGCCCCTCTTTCTCTGCAAGAAAAATTGTTTTGTCCTCCTAACCCCAGCCAGTAAGTGAAGTCCCTCCCCTTTGCTGGCTTGGTGTCTTTCATCCTTGAACCTGTGTTGAGCCAATCATTTTTCTGGCAGCAAAGAGATGAAGGGAGCTCCTCTGGTGCTTCTCTCGGGTCACGAGGCAGACCAGCCGAGGGAGGGCTGTGTGTATTGCTTTGCTGGGATCCTCTCTCAAATCCTTGGTGTCACAGTAGTGCTAGGCTACAAGGACAGCCCATAAAAGAAGTTTTACTACTGGCTGGGCAGTAAGGTCTTTTTTTTTTTTTCCCCTTCCTGTTTTTCTGTCCCTCAAAATAAACAACGGGAGGGGGAAAATCAGACAGCAGGAGGCAAAAATACAATGAGAGCTGCTGTTGCTGGGCTGTAACTCTGCTTGGATTACTCTGCCTCAAAAATACGTATCAGCCAGTAATGTCGAGTGGTGGCAGGTTTAATGTCACGAGACCACGATGACTTCAGACGCCCTATAAAATGCACAAACCAGAAGTTGCGGTGGATATATAACGTCTTCATTGCTCAAGAGAGCCTTTCCTCAGCAGGCTACACACCTGGGTGCAAAACAGATCACAAAGGCCTAGATTTAGCTTCAAGATTTTAGCTCCTACAACACTCTTCTCCAGATAGTACAGAAATAGATTTATTACGTATATTTACCCAACATGTTAGGGTGCACTCCCTTAATTAAAAGCAGAGCCAATCCCTGATAGCATCATATTGCTGGGACAAAACAAAATGATATTATCCACTCCGGCTCTTATCCCGGCTGCCGGGTACGTAAAGTGGATTAAGAGGGGGAAGGGCAATTTTGAAAAATTGTGGTACAATAGCAAGCCTGTGATCTCACCTGATTGAATCTTATCAGCTCTTAACATCACTGGTGCTCACTCTTTCTTTTTTTTCTTTCTTCCTCTCCCTCTCCCTCTTTTTTTTTTTAACATATACTATATCAACAAGAAAAAGAATCTTACCACAGCACTTATTGTAATTGTTTAACCCATCACAACACGCAGATCCAAGAGTTGCGATCTGAGAGACAGCTAACACTGGAATCTAGAAGTTGCTCAGTTATGTTTAGCATAAGATCGAGGTAAAAAAAATAAAACAAAACACAGAAAATCTGATTACGGTAACACGTGGCCCAGTGAGGGGCAGATCTCACGTAATATAAAATCAATCCACCTAAATCTCTTTGTAGCATGAGCGATTTCTGAGCTGGGCAATGAAGCTTTAGTGGGAGATGCGCTGGCCTCGCTCTGTGTGTGTGACTGTGCCTGGGGTGAATAACCTGCCTGGCTGCTCAGAAGGGCTAATTCTCTAATACGTGTGTATTTTACCTAAACCCCTTTTGAAAAGTTTTTGGTTTTCCCCTATATGATTAAAATCGTGGTTTGCAGTGCCAGAGCCAATTTCTTGTTCTGGTGGTGAGGCTGCAGCTTGCAGTGCCGCAAATGTCACCAGCGAGCCATTTGTTCGGGCTGCACTGCATGCCGGTTAAGCTGTTTACTTATGCAATGGTGGAAATGTGACCTGGCTATTGTGGTGATTAACAGAGTCAAATATCCTCACATTAACTAGTGAGCTGGGCAATCAGGCTGGATTATTGTTACATTCAATTTAAATTACAGTGGCATGACAGGTCCTGAGGTATTTAGTAACGGATTTCACAGCACAGATATGCTTCACGTGTAATGAATAAACTCTGGAGAGCAACAAAAGGGGGGAAAAATAAAATAAAAAGGTATTTTATGATCATTGTGAAAAATTTATGGAGTGTAGCTGGCATGAAATTCTATAAAATGAACTGGCTCCAACCAGTCCAACAACAAAGCACACACTTTTCTTCCTGCTGCTTATGAATTATTATTACCGAGTCCTCCTATGTTTACTCATTAGCATTGAACCCTTTGCAAAACTGTGATTCAAAATTGAATTCTTCTTAATTGAAAATACCCCCAGTATGCTGGGAGAAAAAAAAAGCGGGGGGAAAATGGCAGCAGCACCACAATAGGCCAGTTAGCTCTGTGATAGTCAGAGGGGGTGAATGCTCTGAACTTGAACGTTATTCAGAATTCACAGCCAGAATAGACGAAGGAAAAAGCAGGTTTCTCTAAGTTGTTCTCCACACTGACCTACATATAATTTAAATATTTAGCCACTGGTGTGCTGCTGCAGTGCGTTAGCCCACTAGCACCGTAGTGCATTAATCCTGCTCTCCCTATGACTTGCTGACTTTGACCTGTTTTATGCTCTGTGACTGAATAACACATAGCACTTTGCTTGGGGAGAAAAAAAAAACCCTAAACAAAACACACTATGATCTCAACACGCATTGGTTTCAATTAACTTTTAACCATTTGATTGCACTAATTCTAGGCTGTTAGTTAGCTATTGCAGAGCTGATTGTACTGATTTTGAACAGAGTAAGCTGAAGCACAAAACAAAGCATGTGAAGAATGAATTTTCACAAAATAATCTCCCTTCTTTTCATTTGTTTCATTGTTTAGATGCAAATATTTTTGCAGAGGCTGTTTATTTTTATGATAAAAAAATGTCCCGATTATTTCAAGCAACAGAAATCATCAGGATTTCACCCAGTATAATTCAGCATTTATTGAGGCTTAAGAGAGTGATGCTACAGTATAGAAGTGTTGCAAAATGACTTATATTAACAGGTACAGAAAATTTCAAATAACAAGTGTCAGTGATGAAAAGATTCTGGTTGACGTGTTCACATGCTGCTTGGTGGACCTGGATTAGGAAAGAACTAATGAATCCCTACATGGGAAACTTTTTTTTTTCTGATCTTGTACATATCAATCATTTTAAATGTTATGTAATGGAACTGAGAATACAATTAGACTTCATTTAATTTCAATCAGATATAAAGCCTTTAAAATCAGGGACCATTCTACAAAAGAAAACCAGAGAAGAGAGTGACATCTGTGCTATGGTTTTCAAAGAAAGCTCTCTCTGGTAAGAATTATGCACTCACTAAAGAAAACTAGTGGATTTTATCTTTCTTAACCTCAAGATGCAGAGTCCACTTCCACCCTGGTCAGAATCACTAACAGTCCTCAAAATCCAGTCCTCTGTGAGCTCACCTTGCACCTCCTGGGTGCTTCTCCATTGCAGGGAGTCACAATGAAAGGTCTTGTTCAGATGTGAGATTTAAAATACAGAGCCACAAGGAGAACAGATGCACACTCAAGCTGGTCTATGCTGATAATAAAGACAAAGGTATTTCTTTCAATAAACAGATGAAATCTGGTATGTTTGGTATGTAATAATGCAATTTCTTATTCTGCGGTACATTCATAAAGTATTGGTGGTAAAAATTTTCAAGGAGAATATTCTAAACTCTAGAACTTGCAATTACCGGCCACATGGCCCAGAGATTCCTGCCGTGCTCTGAGCTCCCAGCAAACTGCAGAGGAACTGCAAGTGTTCCCCACATTTCTTGTGTTGCAATCTGCTTGGTACATCCTTTTTGAAAAATGCAGCTTTCTATATTGTCAGTGGAATATCAAGGTCTAAAGCAAGAGAAGGATTTTAGAGCTGCAACTCTCATCCTCAGTCCTACCAGCCGTGCTCTTGTGCTACAGTTGTGCGCAGCTCCCCATCTGGCAAGATGCAGCTGCTGAGCTTTCTGCTGCTGGTTCCTGCACACATCTCAACACCTGTTAAAGGGATTACACAGGGAGAAACATGTATTTTAAAAACATTTATTCAGAAGAAGTCAGCATGCTGTGGATGACTGAAATTTTACACTTCATCAACCGTAGTGTTGTAGTTACTGCTGTAACACGTTCCCTTCCCATTAGACTTTCCCAGGCAGTGGCATTTTGCTAAAAGATGTTCATATGCTGCCCACTCCTCTCAGACCAGTTTGTCACAGCACACTGACTAGTCTGAGGAGAGGGCAGAGAGAATCTTTGCCACTCAACGCTAAGTCCAGCGTTCAGCCCAGCTTGTTTATGTAGGCAGTGATAAGAATGGATCATTTTGCCATTTCACCCTTAGGCAGCCACCATTGCTGGAGACTTTTAACATCCTCCCTCCCTATAACTGTCACACGAGATGAAGTGGGAGGATACAGGACAATATGGTTCTCCTACCAATCAATAGTCTCAAAAGTATGTGCAAGAGTCATCTGACCAGAGAGTCGCTGCTGTGTAGGAGGCACGGATAGAGTGCCAAATAGCAGATGCTTATTGAAGATTCTAATGATTTTAGCTGGAGAATGGATCCCCAGGTCCCTTAATTCTGCAGACTCTTCTTTTAGAAAATAGCAATAAATAAATCTTATGCTTTCCCTCCATTCAAACTTATCTTTAGGGCTTTTCTGCCTCCCCGCGACATAAAATGATAGGATTCCTCTATGCAAATCAAGAACATTATGCATTATCTGTCCTCCTGTTTCCAGGATGTACTCACTCAACCCAGGACTATCCTGTCACATCAGTAAAGTTAGTAACCTCAGGTGACCAAAGCATTAATACTTTATCTGTCGGAGCCATTGGTGTATCACATCTACTGTCTATAGAGCACAATACAAAGGGGTCCATGTAAGAGGCAGGAAACCTGCAAGCATGGTGCATTAATACTCTAAATTATGCACAAAACATGCATGATGCAGAAATATATTTGTGCCCCCTATTTTAAATGACTTCTCTGCAGTAAATGGCAACAACCTTCTAAAAGGGAGCTACAGAAAGAGTCTACAGCAGTCTCATTTAGAGCCCAGTGACTCACTTGGTTGACTGAGATAGTTGCTGAGATTGCATAGAGATAGACAGTTAAAGAAAATGACGGAAGTAAATTTTCAATGAAAACATAACCTTTTCCATTTTGCTATAAATTCAATCTCGAGCATAAATCAGTATCAGTTACATGCATTAAACCACCAGCTCCCCAATTGGGAAGACGATTCCCTCCCCCTTGCACATTTTAAAGGACATGACACTACGTAGGGAGAGCAATAATTTCCCGAAGATTCATGAGCAAGGTAATTTGACATACCTGGTGCTGCCTAAGTTTAAGTTGCTATAAATAAAAAGGGAAAGAGTTTGTCTATGCTGCTGCGTGTGTGGTGCCGAGGCATTCGGAAGAGTCAGATGCTGTGGGCATCTAGTTCATATGCTCTGAAGCATCACATTTCACCAGGATGCTTGGCAACAGAAAAGTTTGCAAATGTTGTACAGTATTTGGAAATAGCCTGGAGTCACTGCAAACATTTGAGAAGGTGACAGTAATGTCTTTAAATGGTTTCTTGTCTTAGCAAGGGTATTTCTTATCATTTATATAGTAAAACCATTCTTTGGATGTCAGCAGAATGGACTGACTGTTGGCTGAAGACTGAGTTTGAGGACTGCTTTGGTTTGGATTAGATCCAACCTAGCCCATGGGAGGAGGAGTGAGGATGGAGGAGGGGGAATTGCACCAGGTTTCTTAATTAATCCGGATGCTTTGCTCATTATACCTTGAACTTCCTCAGAGGACAGGAACAAACTAGCTTGCTCAGAGTAAAATGAGTATAACATCAACAAAAAGCAAAAGGAGGAGGGGTGGAATTATTTAGAGTCGTAAGCCTGGGTTTGAACAAACAAAAAGGGCAAAATCTTAGGAGTGTGTGAACTGTGAAAAGTAGTCACACAAGCACGTGCAAACATCTGCACGTGTGTATGTGTGAAGATATACATGACAACCCCACCTAAATGCAGTGAAGGATAAAGAACCCTTTACTGTTTCTTTTTGTCCTCAGGAACAATCAGATGAGGCAATACTTGGTGTCTTTCAGTGGTACAGACTCTGCCCCTGCATCCCAAGTGGCTACACAAATTCTCCTGCTAAAAAAAGAATGAGGATGCTGAACAGATGAAGTTATCCTTTTTTCTACCTACCTGAAAGAGAAAGTCTCCTTCAGGAAGCCTGATTCACAGAACCCAGGAACTGTCTAACATAAAGCCCCTAAGATCAGCAAAGATTTAAGTGATCCACTCTTCAGGGCCAGGAGCTTTGTTTGGAGATGAAGAGTGGTTTTCTCTTAAAAAAAAACAAACAAAAAGAAATAGGAGAGGGGAGATGACAGTTGCCAGAAGGAGATTAATGGAATTCACATGCACCTGCACAAGTAATTCCCATGTATTCGCTCATCTGGCCATCAACAAGTAAAGCCCAGGACTCTTTTATCTGTTTTCTCTGACTTAACATGTTAGTGAAAAGACAATTCTGCTCTGGAAAGCCAACATCAGTCTAGCTAGAACTGCACTCTTCCAGGAGCTTGATGTCAAATAAAAGTGGAGTAAAAGTGTCTTAGACATGTTGTTCTTCTCTGCTGATTGCTGCTGAAGAACTAATGAATATGAGTGGAAAATACAACATGGGGCACATCAAAGACAACCTTCTCTGCTGCAGTATTGTCCTCTGTGCTGTATGTCTTGGATTTAAATGGAAAAATTAAAATAGCTAACACGATGAGATTTCTTGGCCAGCAAATGAGGACAACAAAAGGATCCCATGCGTGTGATGCCTTCTAGCCTTTTCCCTTTCTGGAACTGTGTGGGTTTCAGATAGGCAGATGTTAATCACCAGCACAGCAACAGGAGTGGAAGAGGAACAGTGCCCCTTTCACACAGACTGGCTATGGGCCTATGGACTCTACCCTCTGCCTCTAAATTCTGAAACTTTTTTACTCTCGGTTACACTTTGCTGGTTTGCTTTTCTTACTCCACATTTTCCTCAAGAACATAGTACTGATTTCTTATTGGTATAATACAGCTGGTTTCCTCACTGGGGCCACACTCTGCCCATTTGGCTCTGTGAATTTTCCCTTGGAGGCTGCACCAAAGCCTCCTTGATGCTATCTTATGTGAAAACCCAAAGCTGCTGAAAAACATCACACCTGGAGCAGTAGGAAACTACCAAGTCATGATCATTCCTCTTTGAGGCTGGCAATAATTGTCAGCCCCCTTAAAATCTATGAATAAGATTCTCTGAAAATAGTTGTGTAACTGTGAATTCTGTAGGATCCATTTCAATCATACACTCGTGTAGATCCATTGACTCAAGTGGAGTTGGTCCTGATTTACAGTGAGAAGAGCCAGGACAAGCATTCCTTTTCCTTTTTCTTCCTTTCTTTCTTTTTTTTTTTTATTTTTTTTATTTTTTTTTTGTTTTTGTTTTTTTTTTTTTTTTTTTTTTGTTTTTTTTGTTTGTTTTTTTTTGTTGTTGGTTTTTGTTTTTTCACTGTGAACATTGATCCTACCCAGAGCATGGAACCATGAATTTTCCTCTATCTGCCCCAGACTTGATTGATTTTACTATTTCACAACAAAGTAGCTTTTAAAGTCATGAACAGTGTCTCTTCCTGCAGTAACCTGCCTTTCATTTCCACTATGAGAAGCACATCATTTGATAGAAACCCACAAAGTAGGTTCTGTAGTGGAAGACTCATTCCCTCTCCTGCCCAACCGCAGAAGTAACTCTGCGCTCCAGGTACACCTGAAGAACCTCTTTGGTAGCAAAGGTCACACACTGATGGCTGGAGACATTCACTTCAGGTGCTTAAGTGCAACAGATAAACAGGGACAGTTCTTTCTATTGCAGGTCAGCTGTGGGCTTTGTGTAGACATCTATAGCACAAAACTTCCTGCCTACAAATCTTTTCAAAACAGCATCCTGCACATGGAATTAAGTTTTTCTTTTAATATGTTTAGAAAGCGGGGTGGGAAAAAAACTATGCTGTTGGAATTTATAAAACTTGCATATGGCTATTCGACATCCTTTTCACGTCTTTCAGTCCTCCACTCACCTAGGGCTGAATTTTTTTACGCACTTGCTAAAACCTTTTCTCTACTGTATTGTTTTCATTTTTATATATTACTACAATTTCAATCTGATGCTGCTGAAGACAAAATTTCTTTTTCCTCAAAAGCCTAGGATATTTTGTTTTCTCTGACTTTATTTAAAAAAATGTTTTTTAACCCTTAGTAATTTTTCATCTTTCCTTCATGCCTAGCTCTTTCCTCTACATTGCGGGAGTGTCATCAGTGTGGCCCTGATGTGAGAGCTTGGTAGCAACTCTGAAAAAGTTTAAAGATGAGTCAAAATGAATTTGTCCAGCCTCAGTTCCGATATTAATAGTGAATGAACAATGCCTTTTGTGGCTAATAGATGAGTGATCATCTTGAGAAGCTCCTCTTTTACAGAGAAGAAAATGTTCCCTAATGTTGCTTTGACATTTTAAAAAAGTGATATTTAACATTGCTACAAACAATTCGGTGTTTAAAAGAACTGATTAGCACAGTTGTTGTCCATCACAGTATGCTACGCTCCCAGTGTTAAAACATTAGCCAAGTGCTATCCTATAACCATTAAACCACCTTCAATTTCAATCAGTTTTCCAACACAGCCTGATTAGCAAAGTTCTGTTTACCCAAATGGGATAAGGTGACTGACCAGATGTTCTGATTTTTAAAGATCTGTTGGTGTCCCAGCGATTTCCGCTGGGACATTGAATTGTCCCAGATTTTCCTGCTGAGAGCTTGAGCAGCACAAAAGTTGCTTGCAAGGTAAAGCCCCTTTAGCCACTAAGGAGTTTGGAAAAAAGGATTAATGAAGGATCCCCCTCTGAGAGTTAAGATTCATCCAGTGTGGCTCAGATTAATACATGAGTTATTATAAATAACTGTGAGAAGCAATAGAAAAAGAAAAAAAAAAGGAAAAAAAAGAAGAAAA
>VWZK01012164.1:0-61184 GCA_013396935.1 Baryphthengus martii
GTTTTAAACTGAAGGAGAATAGGTTTAACCCGGATCTTAGAAAGAAGTTCTTCAATATGACGGTGGTGAAACTCTGGGATAGATTGCCCAGAGAAGTTGTGGATGTGCCCTCCCTGGGGGTGTTCAATGCCATGTTGGATGAGGCCTTGAGCAACCTGGTCTAGCTGAGAGGTGGCCCTGCCCATGGCAGGGACGTTGGATTAGATGATCTCTGAGGTCCCTTCCAACATAAGTCATGCTATGATTCTATGATTCTGTGTTTAGAATATTGTGCCTTCATGCTGGTTTCCCTAAAGATGAGGGGGGACAAAACCAAGCACAACAAAAACAAGATGATATTTCCATCTTGAAAAAAAAATAAAAATTTCTGTTGCATTATACTGGTTTTGTGATTCATAGAGAAAACAACAACAAATTCTATTAAACTTTTAGATAGATGGTGCATACTTTTGATCCTCAAATAGAAAAGTGAATAAGAAATTGGTTAAATTCTACTGTTCTATCCTATTCTATTCTATATTATGCTACAGTGATTTTTCCAAATTGTAATTTCTGGTGTTGAGACCAAGGTATAGCAAAGGAAAGAGAAAAAATGTCATCTGACACTGCCACTACACAGATTATACTACAGCCAGAAGTGGTATACCATAGATGTAAAAGACAAGGTTGACATGATTTTCATTCCATTGGAAGAGTAACACAAGATTTCATTTGAATCACAAGGACTTTGTGTATGAATGTCAGTCTCTCCTTAGTAGAGATTTAAATGCCCTTAAATTAGTTGTTAGTATAAATATATATACATGGGAAACATACACTATGTAATGTTAAATTGTTATTTTATTTAAATCAAAATACACAGAAATTATATATGAATAAGAATATAGTAAGACACAGTGAAGTCCTGTGTACTTGCATTTTATGTTCAGTCATGTTAGATGCTTGTTGAAGCCTTCATATTCTGGAGACAAGGTATTACTTCCTCAGAATTTCTAAAGAAATAACATCAAAAAGTGTTATATAAGCACCTCTTTTTATACTTATTAATAGATATATTAATTCACAGTCAGGATACAATGTGTTCTGCCCAAAATCTGACTTACATGTTACAAAAGTTTAGGGGTATATTATTCTGTCACATTTCATTATGAATTGCACTCCATTGCTTGTTCTGCTTGCTGCCTACATTACGTGCACATGAGACTGTTCCTGGGATCTCTATGGAGTACCTGAAAGTATGAAACACTCTGAGCAGTCCAGTTACCACCTCATCTAGCAATACAGCTGAGGCCATGTGTTACCTGCTCCAGCTCCCAAAAATCTCCAGCATAGCAGAAGGCTCAAACTGAGCCCCTCTACATTCAGCACATGCTCTAAGCATCACAATCTGTTGAGATGTCTAATGGGATGTGACAAGGCAATGTCGTAGTAAGGGGAAGAGACGAGAAGTGCAAAGCAGAAAATACTACATGTGCAGCATATAGACAAGTATGTACCAGGTTAGGCCTATGTGCTCATAGTATGGTAAAGTTTGGACATGAAGTGGCTGATCTGCTTTGAAGGAGGCTAACCTCCTTCAGCTTCCAGTAGAGCAGGTAGCAGCCATCCTGCTCCCATGACAGGGGGTACAAGGATCCTTGAGTACACTAGAGTAAGTTGCAAAGACAGTATAAATGTCATACTTTCTCTCTGCCTTGAGTCCAAAGATAGAAATAATGAACCAAGTAAGTATTCCAATTATGTACACAAAAATAAATAAAATGAACCCAAATCCCTGATTTTTTTCTTCTCAATAACATTACTTTTAAATAAATATGGTTTTATCTTTTTGTTTTGGTTTTCCTTTTGAACTTTCCCTAGCTAAATTCTCTGTTGTGAAACTGTCTGTGTAACAGCCAGTTTATGAAGCAAATATTTTCTGAAGGTTTCTTTGCTCATAACTCCATGTTTCTACTGTGTGGTTCCCACTGTGTTCAGAGAATAGCTATTTAGGAATTATTTGTAAGGAAGCAAAAACTCCATTACCAGTTTCTCCTAACCAGAGCAACCTCAAGTTTCTTTTGCTAACCGCTCAGGTCAAAGGGCACATCTATCTCCCAACTAAAAACTTGAGATTTTTTTCTTTCTTCCTCTCTCTCTCGCTCTCTGAAACTTCTCAGAAAGTCTATATGACAGTTCTGGCAGTGTGAGGTGTCTGATGAATTGCAAAGGCAGGTGACAGGTTGAAAAGTTGTGAACTTGTTCCCTGGTGAAATTAAAAAGCCAAGCTTCAGCTCTGTGAATTCTTGTATTTTTCAGTTTTAGAAAGTAGCAGCCCTCACCTTGAGCTCTTTTGCTTTCCACCACTAGTGTTTCATGCTGTTGTCACTTGAAAGAACACTTCATAGTAGTTCAGGGCTTAAAATTTAATCTGTTTAAAACTGTTGTAATCCTGCAGGGAACAGTCACTGTGTTACACTACATTAAGTGACCAGAGGGAAAAAAGTCTAGCAATAAAACACAAAAGACTTTCTGTAAAGCAGATGGTGTTTGTGTGTGATTCCTAAGACTGTGTGAACTTCTTCAAAGGCCAGGTGACACAGATTAATGCTGAACATATTTTTCCCCCTTCCTCCTCACCCAAGCTGAACGCCACATTTTCTTCAGACTAAACAACCCCAGCTCCCTCAGCTGCTCCTCATAAGACTTACTCTCAAGACCCTTCACCAAGCTTTGTTGCCCTTCTCTGGACCCACTCCACCTCAACGTTTTTCTTATACTGTGACAAACTGCACCCTCAGCAAGTTTGATAAACACATAGAGCTATATGGTGTGATCAATACACTGGAAAGAAGGGATGCCATCCAGAGGGACCTTGGCAGACTTGAGAGGCAGGCCTGTACAAACCTCATAAAGTTTAACAAGGCCAATTGCAGGGTCTTGCACATGGGTCTGGGTAATCTCAAACAGACACACAGACTGGTGAGTGAGTGGATTGAGAACTGCCCTGCAGAGAAATACTTGAGGGTATTGGTGGATGAAAACCTAAATATGATCCAGCAATATGCACTCAGAAAGTCAGTCACATCCTGGGCTGTATCAAAAGAAACATAGCCATCAGATTAAGGCAGGTGATTCTCCCCCTCTACTCTGCTCTCGTGAGACCCCACCTGGAGGATCGTGTTCATCTCTGAGGCCTCCAACACTAGAAAGACATGGACCTGTTGGAGCAGGTCCATAGGAGGGCCATGAAGATGATCAGGGAGCTAGAGCATCTCCTCTTTGAGGACAGGCTAAGAGAGGTGGGGTTGGTCAGCTTGGAGAAGACTTCAGGGAGACCTTATAGTGAGCGGCCTTCTTGTACTTAAAGGAGGCCTTCAGGAAAGATGAAGATGAACTCTTTAACAGGGAGTTGTTGATGCCCTCTCCTTGAATGTATTGAAGGTGAGGTTGGATGGGGCTTTGAGTACCTCATCCAGTGGGAGGTATCCCTGCCCATGGCAGGGATGGTGAAACTAGATGGTCTTTAAGGTCCCTTCCAACCAAAACTATTCTATGATTCTATGATTTCCC
Source organism: Baryphthengus martii (assembly GCA_013396935.1). Lineage (NCBI taxonomy): Eukaryota > Metazoa > Chordata > Aves > Coraciiformes > Momotidae > Baryphthengus > Baryphthengus martii. Next base: position 3,553 of record VWZK01012164.1, read on the forward strand.
TCAATCTCCCTTTTCCCTATAAGCAGATTTCCATGGAGAAGTGGAGTTGACACAGTAGATTGACACTGATTGCACATACTGAAGCTTGTCTGTTTTGTGAACTGTCCAGAGTAAATAAATTAGACACAACTAAAAGTGCTTCATTCACCAGTATTTCACCACTGAATAGCTCTGCTTATTGTAAGAGAATGCATCGTTCTAAAACAAGAGCAACACAGTAGAGAGCTTGTTCAAGGATGGCTGGTTTTTAAGGAAACTAATGGAAATACAACAGTAATGATACGTATTAAGTTTATTCCTTGTCTTTTGTTTAAAATTAAGGCACATATCAAAAGCTGCAATGCAAACCAATTTATTTTATGTGTTAAATTATAAATTTTAAAATTTACTATCCTGGCAACAAAGCTATTGATTTTGCTGTTATTTTGTATGCCAAACTATACTCAGTTTTGCTGTGCTATAAAACAGTGCTGCTTCTCTTTCTGCATTGTCATCTAAGAATCTGTATAGTCTGTGCTCATTAGATATAAGAAGTGAAAGTCAGACACAGCATAAAGAGTCCTGATAGTGATGGGAGCTTTTAAATTTTTTTAATTAGGTCTTGGAACTGAACTGAGTATCCAAATAATCATAGGAACTCACTTTCAATTTAATCACATTTCTGCAGAGATTTTAAGATTTGACCTTCAAGTCCACTAGAAGTCCAACAAATGATTTACTCTGCAGTTCTCTTTGAAACGAATTATTCCACTTCATCTCACAAGTAACATAGGGAAGAGCAGATGGACCAGCTTTGGGATGATTGAGGTGTTAGTGAACTGAAAGGTAATTAAGGAAATACACTGGTTAAACAAGCCTGTGAAAGTCAGAAAGCATTCCATCATAAAGTAAAAGGTCAAATTATTGTCTATCTGATAAATATGTGATATCTATTAAATGTCTAATATTCCCAGAAGGGAAATTATAATATTCTTTTTCTTTCCTATTCTTTTGATTTTATGCAGTAGTCATTGAAAGACTGAATAATGAGTTCACCTCCAGTGTAAGTTCCATGTAGTACAGTGCATACGACCAAAATATCAAAAAGTCTCTAATTTTCTTGAAAGTACAATTTCTTCTTGCATATCTACTACCATCTGTAGATGACTAGTGAGTGAAGGTCCAGGTATCTGTTCTGTAGCACTAATTATGATTATTAGAGGTTCATGTGCCAGACTTAAATTTTGATTTCAGTTTTAAAGTGTTTCTTAAGCTGCATGGTTAATGTCACAGCTCTGCTGACATTAATGCAAATTCTGTTGGTACTGAAAGTTCACTCCAGTGCACTTGGAATGGTCTGTACTAAACCTCCCCAAAAGTTATTATTCTAACTGAAACTGGCCAATTAGCCTTGGTTTGTAATCAGTGGAAGATAACCAAAGAGCAATTTTCCCAGCTATTTCGGATGAACCAGCTTTCTAAGGTGTTTTCGATTGGCTCTTCTCTCCTTCATATGTCGTATGCTGACTCTCCGATGTTTTCTTCCACTGACCACTCCCAGCTCCTTGGAGCAAATAGGCTCTCTGGGTGCACCAGGTCCTCCATCTCCCCAGGCGAACATCCTGTAATGATACACCTCTATTGTAGCATACATCGTCCTATTGATTATCAATCTGACCTTAGTAATTTGTTAATATCGCTTTATCCATACATAAACAAATATTAGCAATTAGTAGCATAATATGTTTAGTTCTCGCTCTATATCTTTAAAGATCATATATGCATATTACTGGTTCTATGCATCTTCCTACTTAAAATACTACAGCACAGGTGTTTGAGTAGACTTTTTCAGACCTTCGATGGGCTAAAGACATCTTGCTTTTTAGTCTGTTTTCTGTCAGCTTGTCAATCACTCTCAAGTTCTTCGTTATGTCACTTGCACAGCTACATTAATTAGATTTTACATTTTTACAGCTTTCATATCACTGCCTTAGCTTGCATTTATCTCTCTCTGCCAGCTACAGAGGGAGTTGGATGACTGCTTCGAACTAGATACTTAGCGTTTAAGCAGCTAAACTTGGAAGAAGATACTTCACATCCCTGACAGTTTTGATTCCCAGAGACTTTAAGGAAGGCTTGAGCTTTAGAAAAGAGGGAGCCTCCATCTTCCGAATATAAGGCAAGTTAAATTAAGCACTCAGAATCTGAAGTACTCTGAATAGCCAGTTTTTAATTTTTTTTTTTTTTTTTTTTGACAGCATTGATTAATAAAATACAGAATCAAAGAGATTCTTCGTGCATAAAATAGGGAAAGACATAAAAAGAGATTCTTCGTGCATAATATAGATAGCAACTAGTGCTATCTTTAAAACTTACATAAAGAAACACCACACCTGTTGTGAGCTGACATACTCTGCAATGTATAACCAGGAAGACTCCTCTCTCCCGAAAGTGACTGAAACCTTATGAAACCATTGTTAGTTTAGACACGTATTTATATGCATGTCTATATCATAGAACATATACTTCAGGGAAAGTAGTGAGTTTTAAAGGGAAGTCTGTGTTGTCGGGATATCAGCTGTTACTCTTGGTTATGTTAGAGGATTAATTATATCCTCTACAAAGGTCAATGCAGCAGGCAAAGATTGCAAAGAAACTGCTTTAGTGATGGCTATCTCCTGGATAAATTAACTGGTACTTTATCTTGATTATGGTTTATTCTATATTCCAAAGAAGCTTAAGTAGGTGAATGCCACAGCCAATAAATACAGATTACTCAGCTTTCATTGAAAACTGATCTTCTCCACAAGGGAAATCTATGGTAGACTTGTTCCTTAAACACAACGAAAATGTTTCATTTCACAGTGCAGACAAATGGGGCCTAGGTTTGGTACTTCATCAAGTCAGACAACTAATACAGTGAAATAACTCGTACTCCTAAAGCGCTGATTATACTTTCCTCTTCTTAGTGTATCTAGTCACATACCATTAAATAAATTAGTAGATCATTCTTACTTTGATTTCTTTCTTTTCATAGTTTTAAAAAAACCCGTTTATATAGAATTATGCTCTTCTAAATCCTAAATATGATATAACTAGAATGAGGAAAAGGAAGCGATTCATCTCTAAAAGGAATTAACCATGTTTTCTTCTTCAAATTCTTTGACACAAAGGTGACAGGATATGATTATATTCATAAATACGTATTTTAAGAAAGTTGAATGAAGAGTCTATTCATGCTTATGCAATTCTTGCATGGAATAGTACTTTGTGAAGAATAACACATGTTCTTTTTCTGTAGAACACTGACATGTCAAAATTAAGTTTGATTAATATATTCTCAACCACATGTATTAGTAGCAGTGACTGTTAGTATCACTATAACTAGGAATAAAAAGTGAGGAAAGTAAAAGACATATAGTCCTCTCCATAATACAGCTAGAAAAGAAAAACAGCAATCATAGTTGAAGACAAGGTGACTGGAAAATTGAACTCTAAGCATGTCATTGGGGATATTGGACAAGAAATGGTCTGTATATGTGACTGGTCAAATGGAAGACAGAATGTCTTCCCAGGCAGCAGGACAGAAACCACCATGAAAACAATTTTCACAGAGAGAGGAAAAAGAGCTATTCTCTGCTACTGAATATTTGATCAATATTGAAGTAGTGTAGAACAATAGTCCTACTCCTTTTTCCTCAATTTATGATCTCATAAAGTATAGGTGCAACTGGGTTGGCAAGGCATAGACTTCCCATTGAAGGTCTATTAGCTTTTACTCATATAGTAATTGAGGTCATTAATATCAAAGCACTTGAGCAAAATAAATAAATAAAAATCCATCTGTATTAATGGCTGTATTAATATAGAATCTAGTTTTAAATTTGCTTAAAAAATAACACAAAAAAGAAAACAGAGTTCAATATGCTAGCTCCCTAAAACAATTCTTTCCTTGAAAACCTTGGAAAAAAAGGGGTTTATTGTTGCTGCAAGGAGTATTTCAGAAGAGCAAAGAAATGTGTGTGTATAAGAAAGAATATTTTTTGGCAATATAGAATTTATAACTTTATATTATGTTAAGAAATCCAATAATAGAAATCAGTCAGTTCTACTCCAAATCCATAACATCAGCAAGGCACAGCAATGAATACAGATTGCTGCCTGACCATGCCTTCGGAAAAAATTATCTGTGTCCCTGGAGCAGGAAGCTTGAGTCAAAATTCTTAGAAAACATTGCAGTTACATCTTAGAAAACAGAGAGGTTAAGGGAATGACATCAAAAGCAAGACAAAAATATTCAAGAAGCAGATGAAAGCTGAGGAACTTAAACAGACATGCAAGAATAACACACTAGTGCAGTGTAGAAAAAACAGCAAAAGATAACCGTTATACAGACAGACAAAACTCTTGGACAACAAACAAAACATTTTTAAAAACCAAACCCAGAACTACAGAAAACTAATAAACACATGCATATTGCTTTAGGGCACAGAAGACTTCATTTTCTAGAGGAAAATTCTGATATAGTCTGATTAAACACATTAATTATGTTGCATGAATTAAAGAAAATGGACAAAAAAAAATATTTAGTAACAGAACTCGGAAAGAGAACTTTGAAAGAATTATAAAGACTAGATGTATCTTGTATAAAAGATAAGCATAATATCTTCACATGATCTTATCAGGAGTGATCACATAGCAAAACAATGTTAATTACAAAAAAAATAGCTTTGATGACCAGAAATTTTCTGATTTAAAAACTGAGAACATTTACATGTGTTTCCCAGTTATTTGATATAACTCAAATAGATGAGAGACTCAAATAGATATTTAGTTTAGGATTTTGTGCGTTTATTTTTTAAAAAAATCTATTTTAAAATCTATAAATACTGTAGAAAAGAGATCAGTATTACCTGAACTTACTAGCTGAGTCTAATTGTAATGTCTGTTATTCTTTCAACCCCAGAACTATGACTCCACTAAACTTCAATAAGAGAAGTAAAAATTCTTTTCTATCAGGGTGAAAATCCTACTGGATTTAAATGCCATCCCAACACATAGTATGGAGGTTACCCTGTATCTTTCACTGAGTCAAGCCCAAAGTGAACCAGGAAGGGCACTTTCCTGACCCTATAAAATATGTTTTTCTATATGAGCAGTTATAGGTTATGGAGAAATTTGGGAAAAAGTTCTGGCCAAAAGAAGTTAAAATTGATTTATCTATGATCTCAGATTAAAAGATTTATCAAAGCGCATGGAATTTTTTCTGGATTCCCAACAGATTACTGTGGTAAGATCTGACTATTTTTGTTGATACTAACCTGAAACTTGGAAAATAAATTTTTATCTAGAAATGAAACATCCTGATTCAACAAATTTTCATTTAGATTGTTCTTGTACTTGATGACACTTGTGACACTTGGCAGGCTGTAGAGCCCTGACAGCTCAGCAGGTCAGCAGTGAACCTTCAGCCATAGAATCAAGCCCAAGTATTTTCAGGACTGCTTTTCTGTAGGTAGATGAGATGCCATTAACAGAATAAGCTGAAGCTAGATGAGGAATTTATATCTATTTTGTTGTAATTCATCATGAATTAAAAAAAAACACAATATATTATTTTTAAAAGTACAATTGCACATACTTTAAGATCTAAAGTATCTCTCTTTCCTCCTCTGCCTTTACCTTGTTACACTGATCTGACATGTGACAGGGATTGTCTTCATTCAGAAATAAAGTACATGAATTCTTTTGATCAGACTACATTGCAGTGACAGAATAGTTTCCCATCTTAACTCTGACTGTGTCATACCAGGACCAGGCAAAGAAAGAATAACTCATCAGTCATACTATCTCAGGTCAAGTGATCTAATCGAAAGTATTTCACAGCTGTCTGATCAGAAAGTTACTGTACATAAAAGGCATGATTTACATCTCACAATTTACCATTGTTACAAAAGAAGGAACAGTTGTTTCTTGATCTGAACAGTAGAGATTCTAATGATGCTTTTATATGATAAACACCCAGCTCTACTCTTACCAGTTGACATGGTGAGTGAGCCAACCAGGGAGAGTTCCCTGCTAGATCTGATGGTTGTGAACAGAGACGGACTCGTGGGTAATTTGAAGACTTGAAGGCCATCTTTGGCATAGTGATCATGAAATGGTAGAGTGTTCAATTTTTGGGGAAGTAAGAAGATGAACTAGTAGAACTGCCACCTTGGACTTCTGGAAGGCAGACTTTGACTTGTTAAAGAGACTGGTTCACAGAATCCCCTAGGAGGCAGTCCTGAAGGGCACAGGAGTCCAGGAAGACTGGACTTTCTTCAAGAGGGAAATATTTAAGGTGCAGGAGAAAGCTGATAGGCTGAGACATCTGGGCTTGTTCAGCCTTCAGAAGTGAAGGTTTAGGGGACACCTTATTGGCTGCATGGCCGGGCCCAGAGAATTGTGGTGAATGGAATTAAACCCAGTTGTTGGCTAGTCACAAGTGGTGTTCTCCAGGGCTGTGTACTGGGGCCAGTTCTGTTTAATATCAACTATCAAATGCATCCTCAGTAAGTTTGCAGACGACACCAATTTAGTCAGGTGTGTTGATCTGCTTGAAAGTATGGAGATTCTCCAGGGGGATCTAGAAAGGTTGGATCAACATACTAAGACCAATAGTATAAGGTTAAGTAAGACCAGGTGCTGGGTCACAACAACTCCATGCAGTGCTACAGGCTACAGGGGAAGAGTGATTGGAAAGCTACCTGATGGAAAATGACCTGGGCATTCTAGTCGACTGTCACATGAACATGATCCAACAGTGTTCCCAGGTGTCCAAGGAGGCCAATAGCACCCTAGCTTGTGTCAGAAATAGTGTGGTCAGCCTGTCTAGGGAAGTGATTGTGCTCCTGTACTTGGCACTGGTGAGGTCACACCTTGAATACTGTGCTCAGTTTTGGACCCTTCACTACAAGAAAGGCATTGAGGTGCTGTGGTATGTCCAAAGAAGGCCAACAAAGCTGGTGAATGTTCTAGAGCACAAGTCTTACAAGAAACAGCTGAGGGAACTTCACTTTTTTAGCCTGGAAAAAGGAAGGCTCAGTGGAAACCTTATAATTCTCGACAACTACCTGGAAGGAGATTGTAGTGAGATAGGTGTAGGTCTGTTCTCCCATGTAACAAGTGATAGGACAAGAGGAAATGGCCTCAAGTTGCACCAGGGAAGGTTTAGATTGGATATTAGGGAAAAAATATTCACTGAAAGGATTATCAAGCACTGGAGTAGGCTGCCTAGGGAAGTAGTGGAGTCACCAACTCTGGAAGTACTTAGCAGATATCTAGACGTGGTGTTGAGGGACATAGTTTAGTGGTGACCTGGCAGTGCAGGGTTAGCAGCTGCACTTGATCTTAAAAGTCTCTTCCAACTAAAATGATTCTATGATTGCATGATTTTATGATAAGCAGTCTTAAGTTAACGAAATATTTGAAGGATGTGGATACACTTCTAGTCAGAATGTTAAATATTATTAAATTGGAAAAATATAGGGTTTGGGGGAATAAAATGATATTTTTTTCCTTATTCCACTCCAGCTTAGATTTGCCTCTTATGGAATTCTACTTTTATGTAATCTTTCTTGCTTAAGTATGACTCTCACTCTAATTACAGCATCATCATGATCATCAGCTTCATTTAACTCTCTTTCATTTCATTCCATTATTACTACTTAAAACTTAATTTCCTTTTTTTTTTTTTTAATATGTGGGTGTACTTAAATTCATTTAAAATCTTCCCTGTAAATGTTTGGGCTTTCTCAATAGGACTGTTAAAAAGACTTCTCTCTTGGTATTCCTTTTGTATTTATGTTGGGTGTATAATACCTGCAGTAGTTCTTTTTCCTCTTTAAGAAATGTTTTAAGGGGAAATCTTGTAGGAAAGTTTGAATTTTCCTTCTTCACTCAATGTAGAAAAACCAACCAAACAAAAATTCCTAAAATATAAAAATTATTTTCTGAATTAAAGAATAGCAGAAATTTGTTACATGTCCTTCATTTCTTGTGTAGTATTTATCCAGTTGTGTGAAATAGTTCCCTTTTACTACCTTCATTCATGCTTTCTTTATTACTGTTGAATATAGGTACACAATGCACTGAGTTTTCTTTTTTTCTAAATCATGCTTGGTCTCACGTAATAACCTTATGAGTCTGACCCTACAAGAGAAATATATAACATAATTTCTCCTTCTCTAAAAGGGCCCAAAGTGCTAGTAGAGGCCCCTATCACAAAATGAAAGTTTGATGTTATCGCAGTCTCACTCACAATGTGAATTCTGATAATCTAAATGATGACACCAAATTTACAAATATTAAAAAGTATGACCAAGTGGACATGCTAAGCCTAGTTTCGATCTACAAGGACCCAACTGCAGCCTACTGTCTTAGTACTTAGAAGCTTTTCTAGCAGGTCCCCATAAACCATTGCCTTTGATGGTCTCTGATGTATAAAGGTAAAAAGCATTCCTAATCTGTATGTATATATGTATAATATGATGAATAAATTGGAAAAACAATGTGTCGGAGAAGGGAGATCTACTTGAGGTAGAAGTCCTTACTGAGATAGGAGAGGTAAACTTTAAAAACAGCCATCTAATTCACACATCAAAATATAGAGAAAGCATAATTTCCATTACTTTGTAGTGAGCAGGTGATATGCAGTTGTGCTGAGCTCCCTGTTAAGGCTATATTTCAAAATCAAGCTAAACTCCTCTAACGTCCAAACTGTCTGCACACATGGCTTTGGAGAGGGTTAGAGTCCCCCAGAGATTTACTTATATATGCAAACACAGTCAACATGTCTAGTCAGTTTATATCTATTGACATAAATCATATAATTTCTTATGGACATACATCTAATAGGCCAGAAAAATAGTATAAACTCCTTCATAATGGCTGGTTGTGGCAGACAATAAGGGGGACATAACCTTGTTAAGCTGCAGGCCCATTGGTCCTGTGCTGCAAGTCACAAACTTCACTGCCAAATTACTTTTATCTCTTGTCCACTAAGGGTTGTAACACAAGCTTCCTTGTAAGAAGAGTTTGACTAGATTTCTTGGCTTTGTGGGACTATTCATTACTCCGGCATTTTTGTCACAAAGGCAGGAAAAGAGGAAACGACAGTTAAAATCTTTTGCCAAGAGTAAGAAATTATTTGACTTCTCTTCTTCCCTCTTGCTTTGGTTGTTGTTTATATTCTTGTCCTCTACAGTGTTTTGTGATTACTTCATCTTTTCACATTTTCTTCATAATCACTAAAGGTAGAGACATTTTGTGTTGAAGAAATTAGACATGAATGAATACAATACCTTCTAGAAGAGGAGTTGTTATTCTAGCATGACTTAATTTCATCTGAATTCTGCAGTTTATGTGCTGATAACTCCTGGCAAAATTTGCATATATTATGCTAATTAAAATCTCCTCATGTTAATCTGAACACAGAATTTTTCAATGGCCACTTGTCATCATTTTTCTGCATTGATCTACTCATATCTTATGGACTGCAATAGCCGGAGATGTTTCTACTCAAAATCCTAAAACAGAAATAAACAATCTTTTGTTTTATGATCAGGGGACAATCCGGACACAGAAGTGTAGCAGGTATTCTTAAATGGAAGCAATGACAAGTCGGTCCAGACAGAATTACATTAGAAGAATGAAGTGAAATACAATATATTAAATATTTATGGTGAAAAAAAAAACACCCCGATTTTCATTTAGTGAAAGCAACATAGCATCCATCTCATATTTAGAGTTAGAATATCACTGGTATCCCTGTTGAGAAGAACACATTGAGACACAGTTTATAGAAGCCCATCAAGAAAAAAAGGATATATTGAATTGTGCAAAAGAAGTCAGCTTTCAAAGAAATATTCTGTTCTCCAGCTGTTATTTCGATACAAAAAATAAACAAAGTGTCTATATAAAAGCTCATACTGTGTAATTCAGCTGCTGCTTCTAATAATGTGATCATGGCAAATTTTCTCAAATCACCACATGAAGAAAAAACAGTACACTTGCTTACACTGTGCAGGGCTACAGCTGATTGGGAGCTTTGGTGACCCCAGGGAGAAGCCATGGCTCTGCGTAGGACCAGGCTTGCAGACTGATACCTGCTTTGAAAGAGGACTCAAGACTATAGCACCGTATTAGGGACTACAGTGTCTGAATGAGGATCTTCTTCCCCTTTGAAGATATATATGATAACTTTATAAACACTTCAGTCATTGATTATGTCATCTCTTTCCCCAGCTTACGATCACCATCTTCAAAAAGCATGGCTTCTCAGACAGACATAAGTTAAAATCTTAAAACCAACTACCACATTTTGTGACATTTGTGGGCCTCTGTGAGCAGTGTGTGGCTGAATATGATCCCACTGCTCTCCTGAGAAGGCATTAATACTCTACAGGAAGAAATTATCCCCGTCTGAAATCACTGAAGGAAGTATTTGCCTCACATCTACTGATGATGTCATGTAGTGTTAACTTCCTTTGTCTTGGTAGGTTGGGATATTCCAGGAAATTTATTCAGCATTTATGGCCTCTGACTGACAGTTATTTACATTAAATCCAAAGTTATTTCATTCAGATGGGGTAAGATCAGTTTTGTTGAATATTATTCTTCAGCATCTCCACTTTTCATTACATATTTTGTCATGTTCCATTAAAGATACTCAACAACTATTCCAAATAACCAGCTTGAGATCTGACTCTATTGTTCATCAAAAGTAGTTATTAAATTAGCTTTGGTATTATTTGTGATTTGGGATGTCTAGATTAGGCTGATTTTTCACTATTTCAACCTAAGTAACTCAAATGTTTTTGAAATACTATTCTGCCTAAATTAACTATGTTGGTAAACTTTTCCTCAATGAGTTTTCAATGTTTTTAAATTGTCTAAAAATTTTGTAATAAAATAGTTTTATTAGGAATATATCTTCCATGTTTCTGCCACACCGTGTCCTCCTGAGAACATGTAACCTTAAACAAGAAAGAGATTGGACAGAACCTTTAAAGCTCCCTTCCAATCCAAACTATTCTACGAACTTTCTGCAATTACATTTCTATAGTTTACTCTGTTTGGCTCTAAAATGAGGTCACTGAACTGAAGGCACTGTCCTGTATTGGTTCACTTGTGAGCACCCAACTAATACGAGGTGGAGGGATGATCAATTTGAATGGAGCCAAAAGAGGCTAAACATCTTGCAACAGTGTTGGAAATGAGAATTCAAGATTAAGTTGGAGGTTAAAGAACAAGGGAAATTATAGGCAAGATGTTGGGAAAGCCTGTCAGTGAGGAAAAACTGGAAGCCGGGCTAGGTCAGTTTGTGTTTTAAAATGAAAAGCCCAAGGTAGATTTCCATCTTTAAAATATTCTGAAATTATTTTCAATATTAATACAGTAAATTACTTGTTTTGCTGTTATGTACAAATTCTTCTTATAGCAAAGCATACTCTTGTCACAGCTTTAGCAATCTTGAAGTTTATTTGTTCTTTTACAGTCCCCATTTTATGATTTGTCTTCTCAATGAAATGAGAAAGTATAATTTTGTGGAGGATAATTTATATCTTGTTAATGTGGCTGACTAATGAGACTGGGTTGAATTGCCTTTGTATTCTCCTCTCCCCTTTGCCTGCAAAAGGAGCTTAAATTGCACACTGAGATCACATGCCTAACTCATAGATGGCTAAATGAGATTAATTCCATTCCTGTTGCTGTTTTATTGTGCAGATCTACTAAGTATTGCAGGTGTGTTGAGATCCAGACCACAGAAAGCAAGCTTATGCCAAAGTTTCGTTTTGGGTTATTGCACAGTAACATACATCACCTCTCGGATGACCTTAGTATTGGTTTTCATGCTGCTGTATTAAGCAACCAGACGAAAAGTCCCTGACTTCATGGCACAACAAAGCGATGCGGAGGTTCAAAAAAAAAACCCAGATGTTCCCCTCCCTGTAAATGTAGTTACTGAGGCAAATGAAGTCATGCTGCTTTATAGCTTTCTCAGGATCCTGGTATCTCTTTTTGTGATCCATTTATATGCCGCAGCAAGGTTTGCTCCCTCTCTCTTGTGGTACACACATTCAATGACTATGATGTCCAGATTTAACAGAAGATGTAGGGCTTAGGAAAAAATTTAGAACCCAGACAGGGCTATATCTGGCTAGTAAACATTGCTTGTCAGTAATTTTGACTTTTTCTTATGTTTAGGGCTGTGATACCTCTCTAATGGATGCAATTGGTAAGAGTAATCCTTTATGAAATTCTAAAAGCAGATATAAGTAAAAGAACCCAACCCACATCCATTATTAATAATTGATGTTCATTCAGCATTGGCAAGCATTGATTATAGGCTTAAATGGAAGTTCTTTACAATATTGATTTGGATGCTTTTGACTTGAAACTGAAAGCTGCGTGCACTTAATGGAAGTTGGTCACATTTCTTAAATATTACGCAGTCATTAATTTTGTTTGATTCACTACCCTGTTTTTGTGTGATAGACTGTATGTCCTTGAGGAAATGTCAAAAAAGTGTTAAACGTTACAGCTTTTTAAAATAGACTAGGATATCAAATAATGGCAACAACTTCCAATAGGCTCTGAAATTCTTTTTGTAGTACATTGGGAAGAAAAAGAATTGTGGAAGAACTAGCTTTTTAGAGAAAAAAAAAAAAAAAGAAATGAAGGGCAGGGAGGAGGGAGAGAAGCAGGAAAGGAAAATTAGTTGTTACATAGTAGAGAAAGCATTCTGCCCATAGGTTTTTGCTGTTGATTCTACTGCATTATACCAGCGTCATAGCTGTTGTGACATGCCTAAGACAAGGAAAATACACAGCTGGATGAAGTACTTACCTAATTGTTACTACATTATTGGAGAGCCGTGTCCAATGGGAAGTGAATTCTAGGTCTTACGGATTATTCCATTTCCATGAAACGTCTGAAGCGCAATTTTCACTTGTTATTAAGCAGATCTTCAAGAAGTTTTTTTATTTGTGATAGTTTCAATAGTACCACTGAGTTTCCTTTAAGAATGACCTCCGTTTTCACCTCCAAAGTAACACTGAAAAATGTCAATGCATCGCAATGTAGACTAATCTTTACTATTGACTCAAAACTTGTTAAAAGGAAAATTAATATTTCTGAATATAATGTGACGTTTTTTCTGTAACTGAATTTCTTTTCAGAAGATAGCTAAAAAGATTGGAAAAACATACACAAAAATGCTTGAGCTGTTCAAATAATAAGTGAAACTAAAGCACTTTTGTAGTCATAATTAATCATTAAATCAAATGAGGTTTTCAAAAGGAATTTTGACAAATAGGATACATCTTTTCTACTAGTTAATGTACCCTGATGAAGTACTACATAAAAGCTGTATAAACACTTCTTTTTATGTAAAAGATCACAGTGAGAAAACTGAAGTAATAATTTCAAAAATACATCTCATAAAAGGAGTAAAAAGCTGGTAGCTTACAATACGTATCTAGAAGCATAGAAGAATCAAGTGACAAGAAGATACAATCACTGTGTTCTATCAACAAGCTATTTAGCTCAGCCTTCTGCTGTAAAGAGTTTGTCCTAATCTTTTCCTCTTCAGTTGTGAATATAATAGACTATACGAAAATTTTCACTGAATGTGATCCAGTAAATAACTGAAAATATGAGAAGACTAGCACACTGAAAACTTGGTTAGGTAAGACAGTAAGGGGTGATTGCCTATAACATAGAAGAAAACATTTCAGTTAACTGCATAAAAACATTTGAAGGGTTTAGCTGTTCTGATAACATAGACTTTGCTAATATATGGCCCATATGATTCTTTAATGAAGTTGCAAATGTGTAAGGGACAAAAATAAATTGCACTTATTCTTAGCCCATGAAATAAACTGCCATACTTGTACTACAGGGTACATGTAAATGACATACAAGTCAGTATTGTTTAAAAAAAAGATGTAACTTTTATACTCTTCAATCTCTTTTTTTTACCAGATAAGGGTTATGAAAACAACAGGAACTTCTTTTGCTTATAAGTCTCATTGACTTAAAAAATAAAAATTGTAAACTCCATGTCTGAGAATTTCCCTAATAACCCTAGTATGACAAGGAAAAGTTAAAATTAGCAAAATTAATTTATATTAATCAAACTTCTTCTAATTTAAATCCAATCTGACAATCAGCTTTATTTCATGGTCACCAGTGCTTCAGTCCTGTAAAATGCTCCTAAGTAGGGCTTTAAATCTTACAATACATTAAACACTATTCATATTGAATACAAGAACATTGCCTTAAGTAATTTCAAAAGTTTAAGTAATCCTTTTTTTCTCTCCCCAAATTTTGTACAACAGCACCCTGTGATGCAGCCAACTAGAAAAAATTTACTAGAAAAGTGAGGGCATAACATGTCAATAAGTAACACAGAGTTGATTTCGTCGGGGTTTTTTATTTTGTAGGGGTTTTTTTTGTTAATAAAAATCTGCTACTAAAGCCTGTAATCCAAGAGGCAGTGATACTTTTTGTGGTTTATTTTCCATGCTAATATGAAATGTAGACCAAGATGATTAAAATTCCTATGTTAAAAGTATCTCTTAAAGAGACAAATTGCTGCTTCTGTGTTTTTAGTGAAAATGTACAAAGGGATGCAGAAGATGAAGAAATTGAGAGTTTCCACTCAAAGGTCCACTCAGAGTTTGACAGTTGATCACTTTTGGTTGTTTCTTTTTCTCAGTGGTTGGGTGGTTGTTCTACAAATCAAAAACCTGAGTCGGTTTTTTAATAAAATAGGATTACCATATGTTTATGTCATGGAATTGTTCTTTCTTTTCTGGCATATATGTTCTGTAAGATTTTAAACCTATCCAGCACTAAAGATGTGCTCATTTTTGGCTCACAGCTGACCTGGGGCCTCATTCATAGTAGGGTTAAAAAAAATCGTTTTTCAAATTGAAATTAATTTAGAGCATTCATTTTGATCATATGGTGCTTCTGAAAGGCTAATTCCCTCACCAAAGTATACAAATTCAACAGACAAAACTCTGTGTTCCATATATCTCATGTTTTAACTTTAGCTATGAGTGTTTCAATGAGGAAGAAATCCAAAGTTAAGAAGTATTTCACAGTTTTGATGTATTCCACTGTTTCATCACTGAAAATTTTGCATCGGAGGCCTTCTGCATACTGTTTGTCAAACAAATAGCGTGTGAGTAACATATAGAACCTAAAAAGAAGAGAAAGTTCCAGGAAGAATAACTTTTTCAACAAATGTAGTGGCCTGGAGATGGAGAGGAATAGACCCTCAGCTAAGAATAAGATAACAAAGAAGAGTACTGAAGTTCATTAAGATGAGTGTGGGTTTTTTTCTAAATAAAATTAAAACCCTGAGACTTATGGGGACAATATATCCCTATGCCATTATGAAGCAAACATTAATTAATTAAAGCATATATATATATATATATATCCTTTTTGGAACTCATCAGAACGGTTGAAAAGTCTGGCTTCATTCACTCAATGCCTTAGTTTTTACTGCACAGGGTAAAATCATCATAGAAATCTTCAAAATGAAATAATTGAGTAGTCACATTAAGTAATAATAAGTCTCCAGCCCTCCTAGCCTTGTTGGTTACACATATAACAATCTCTCTTTTCATTAAAATAATTACATTGTAAATGAATGTATTAGATCTAAAAACAAATTGCAAGACTAGCTATTTTCCAACAATAAAAGACTGTTTTAATAAATCGTTGTATAACCAGAGCTATTTTTTTCTCTCTTAATTTAATACGCAATATTTCTTTCTCAATAAGTCCCTAGAATTTTGAACAATATTCATGTGCTGCTATTTGTGTTTGCAGTATTTGTGCTGCAATAAAGCCTTGTGGTCTCCAGTTGACAATGGAAACTTCGTGATAAATATATATTAGGAAAACAGGAAAGATCCTAAATAAATTACAGTTGGTGAACAAGATGGGAAACAGCTCTAACAATGATGAGGAGATGAATAGTCGATGTCAGCACTGTTTAAAATTAATCTTTTAAAAATATTTAAATAAAAATATATGCAAAGAAACACACAACAACAATAAAATCATATAACAATATTATATAATTCTATGATTCTATATTTGTTAATAGGAAGGCTATTTCATAATTTGGACTTTGAACTCTTCTACCTAAGAGTTGAAAACATACCTAGCACAGTTTTTGTAAGCAATAATTCTAATTAATTTCCCTTCTGTAGATTTAAATGTCTACTTGCTCTACAAATGCTGAGCTTATGGGGTCATGAAAGAAAACAAAAACCTCCGTTCCCATTACTCTTCTAATGTCCTGGGTCCAGCTAGAATAGAGCTAATTTTCACAAGAAGCTGGGAGAGGCCACAGCCAGGATAGCCAACGGAACCAGCCAATGGTATATTCAATATCATACTGATGTCAAACCTGCCATATAAGGGGAGGGCTTTCCAGGGTAAGAGCACCTGATTTGAGGGCTCAGGGACAGCAGTACTCTTGGTGAGCAGTCACGTTGTATATCACTCATTTTATACATTGCTTCATTAGTATTATTGTTATTACTGTGTTTCTTCTCTGTTGTGTTGTTCTATTAAACTGTCTTTATCTCAATCCACAGAGTGTTACCTTTTTTCTCCTGATTCTCCTTCCAATCCCACTGGGGTCGGGGGAGGAATGAGCAAGTGGTTGTGATGTGCTTAGCTGCCAGCTGGGGTTAAGCCATGACATTCATGGCTAGTGATTTGAAGTAGGAACAAGTAAGAGGAAGCATGTGGTGTATACAGTTTATTATCTCTCCATTCTTTACTGTAGAACAAGGAGCCCTGGAGGATGACAGAATGGACAATAGATTGGTCCTCACTTACTGAACAGAGAGTTGAACTGGTAAAAACAGTGTTACAGACTACACATCCTGAGATGAGTACATGACAGCCCAGATCTTCTTACAACCTTAGGTTCCACATAAACTGTTGTGAATGTCACGAGTTGTACATACCCCTGAGGTACAACTCTTTCTTAATCATTTATATGCAATTTGCCAAGGACAATACTGAAAATATTCAGCATTCATAAAATCCTAAAACTATGCTTGCAGTGGTCACAGGGTAGATAAGAAAAGAAATAGGGTTCTCTAAGCCTGATGTAGGCTTCTGAAAGATTGCTTTCCTAGAGGACACTTCCATGTAAATGCCAATGCACTGAAAATCTGGCCTATGTGCCCAAAGTTAGGAATGAAGCAAACCAGAGAAGATTGCTTATAAGGAATTCCTCTTCTTCCTCCTTCCTCGTTCCTTTGGTTTCATTGAAAGATTGATTGTGCAGTCTGGACTTAGCTGGACTTAACCAAATACAACATTTACGCATGATGTAACGTCTCAGTTTGCCTCCCTCTCCAGCATTCAGTCCTGCACCTGGGGCAGAGCAATCCCAAGCACAAATACAGGCTCAGTGATGAGTGGATTGAGAACAGCCCTGCAGAGAAGGGCTTGGGGACACTGGCTGATGAAACACTTAACATGAGCCAGCAATGTGTGCTGGCAGCCCAAAAAGCCAATCACATCCTGGGCTACATCAAAAGATGCATGGTCAGCAGGTCAAGGGAAGTGATTCTGCCCCTCTACTCTGCTCTTGTAAGACCCCGTCTGGAGTATTGCCTTCAGCTCTGAAGCTCCCAACACAAGAAAGACTCAGACCTGTTGGAGAGGATCCAGAGGAGGGCCACAAAGGGCTGGAGCACCTCTCCTATGAGAACAGGCTGAGGGAGCTGGCTCTGTTCAGAATGTAGAAGAGAAAGCTCCTGGGAGATTTTATAGTGGCCTTGCAGTATCTGGAGGGGGCCTACAGGAAAGATGGAGAGGGCCTTTTTATAAAGGCATATGGTGATAGAACAAGGGCCAATGGTTTTAAACCAGATCAGGGTAGATTTAGACTAAACATTAGGGTTTTTTTACTATGAGGGTGGCAAAACACTGGAATGGGTTGCCCGGAGAAGTTGTGGATGCCTTATCCCTGGAAGTGTTTAAGACTAGGCTGCATTAGGCTCTGAGCAACATGGTCTAATGGGAGGTGTCCCTACCCATGGAAAGGGGATTGGAACTAGATGATCTTTATGGTCGCTTTCAACACAAGCCATTCTATGATTCTATGATTCTATGATGTGCCTGTGTGGTGCATTCCAGAGCAGACCATTCATGCCTGCTTTTGCCTGCTGAATACAGGTAACTTTCAGTCTGGAAGCCACGTATGATGACTCTGATTTTGAGTTAATGCACTCAGTTAGTCATGTAGGGTCATGTAGTCATAGAGGGTCATGTGGGACTACACAAAATGCAAACGGAGCTATGTGTAAAGGAGATAAAGCAAGACTCACCAGGCCTCCCACTACAATTTCCTCTAGTAGATTTGTAAATAAAGCCTTACCTACCAGCACTTTTGATTAACTAACTTAAATATTCTTCACATTTTCATAGTCTTTTCATATTCAGAGCATACGATTCAAATTAGAGAAAAGCAGACTTGTCTTCATCCATTCGTACAGAAATGTCCTAGATTATTTATGTGGAAATAGTTAGCTCAAAATTAGAACTAAGGCTGTCCAAATAGATCAGCCTGCTATTTTATACTTCCAAGGATAATTAGTCCAATGGCAATTGTTCTTAACAATGACAACAATACCGGTCTCCACAATGGCTTGAACAGATGACCTTTCATTACTCAAAGTCTTTGATTCTCCTTTAATAGAAGGTGTTTAATGAAACACCTTCTAACATCGTATCTCCACAAAAGTGCATTTATTTTCCCAATATGTAACTAACCAGTGCAGATTTATACTAGATTACCTGATTAATGGTAATTATCTCCAACAGCATAAGCTTTGCCTAAACTTCAGGCAATTATAAAACTGAAGTCTGAAATATCTCTACTATTAGGTAACTTCAAGCAAGATCAGGTGAGATTCTCCCAAACCTGTGTAAATCATGACAGAAAATATGCTTTCTGCTGATGATCACAACATTCTTCAGGAAGGAAATTATATTTTCTCTACACAATGACTTCTCTCTTGCTGTTTTTTCAAACTGATATCCTATCTGAACTCTGCCATCTTCTTACTTTCACAGGCCTTTGGAAGAAATCCTGACCAGAATTCTGCATGTATCTAATTTCATGACATTTTACAAATCTGACATTCTTTTCATGTGGATTTAGTCCAATATGAAGAACTGATTAACCTTTTCAGACTGCATGAGGTTTCATTAAATTGCTAAACTAATAATTGCATCTGTATCAGATTGGACTTCAGGGTAAAGTTAGCTGTTGAAGGACCTTGACCCTAAAGTCTCATCTATTTTCGATTCCAATTTAATTAACACATTCAAACTTCATTGCTTAATTACATCACACATCACTGAATTTTGCATTTTGATTAGGTAGTAATTCTATGTTATTCTCTGGATCACTTAAGGATATACCCATGAAAAATCTAAACCATTCTGATGAGTTCCCAGAAGGACATATATGTATATATGTTTTAGACTCATTAATGTTTGCTTCCTATTGACCCAGAGGTATTTGTATTTCATTTTATGATAACATAGGCATTTGTATTGTTGATCTCTCTTCATGTTCTGCAATATGTTTTATACTTCTCAAAAGTTGTTTCATCTCTTTCACTGTGCAATAGGAACTAGAGTACAGCTGTATCAGTCTGATCAAACTTCATAATGGCACAGGGATATATTGTTCCTGTAAGTCTCAGGGTTTTAATTTTATTTAGAAAAAGAACCCACGCTCATCTTAATGAACTTCAGTACTCTTCTTTGTTATCTTATTCTTAGCTGAAGGTCTGTTCCTCTCCATCTCCAGGTCACTACATTTCTTGAAAAAGTTATTCTTCCTGGAACTCACTCTTCATTTCAGGCCGTTCTATATGTTACCATGTGTTATTTGTTTGACAAACAGTATGCAGAAGGCTTCTAATGTAAAATTTTCAGTGATGAAACAGTGGAATACATCAAAACTGTGAAATACTTCTTAACTTTGGATTTTTTCATCATTGAAACAGTCATAGATAAAGATGAAACATGAGATATATGGAATGTGGAAGAACACTGGCAAAACCAAAGTGTCTTGGACAAAACTTAACTTGCAAAGTATGTTTGCTGAGCATGAAATGCAGATGGTAGTCTGTGCCACACAATCAGGGTGGACATTCTTTTTATAAAGGCCACAGGCAGGAGCATTTTTAAGCTTGGATAATTTCTCATAAAGATCAAAGTAGTCAATCTTATTTCATGGTTTTCATTAGTTTAAAAAATCTATGATGCCTAAAAAAGGCATTCTAAATTTTGTACTGTAGAGTTCAATTCCAAGAATACCACATCTGATGTGCCACAGTGAGAACAAGTATTTCTGACCAGCAAGGCAAATATACTTGTAACTTCATTGAAATAAATTGCATTTGATTAGTTGCCATTTAGAGACTCCATAGAAATTAATCTCTATCAAACAATGCTACTGATTTTTCTAGTTTAAAGAAAATATTTTATCATCCCACATCTGCAGTTATAGTTGTTTCAAACTTTGCAACATTTTCTTTTCTATCATAGTGACTGGTGGTTTACTTTATTGAATAGACCTTGTTTACACCTATAATCTATTTTTTTTTCTAGTGTATCTCCAGGCTATCATGGTGCCTTGGAGGATGTCAAGCTCTGTAATTAAAGAATCTCTTAAGTGAAGAGCACTAATGGCAGTCATTGCAACTGTCAGCAGTTTTTCACTTTTCACATGAGGACACTGTTTGTTAATTGGATTAAGTCTGGTTCTGGCTGTAATCTTTGCAAGCAGTAGTTAAAGAAAGAACTGCCATGTCACACCTGGTTTGTGGGCTGGAAGGTGATGAACATAGCTAATAAAGTGTAATTTAAAGCACAACCCATGCACATAATTAACTATGCCTTATTTCCTTGATTAAAAATCTGCTTATCAATGATAATGGCTCAACTGAAACACAAGGTAATATTTTAAGGTAGAGTAGATACTTATATTACCTGAATAAGATACTGTTTAAATGTGCTGAGTGAGTTTCTTTTATGTGGCATTGCTGTCCCTTTTGACTAAACAGTCAGATAATGTTCAGGGCCTTGCAAGTTTGGGTTTTTTTTCTACAGTGGAAATATTGAACAAACTGAGACACTGTTTTTAAAAATCCCAGCTTACCTCTAAAGTCTCTATGTCTCAGAGCAGTACCATCAAATTTTGAGAGGCAGCTGCTCTGACACTCTAAGATTGTCAGCACCCTGCACAGAAAGTTTTCATTTCTCTTGACTTACTCTCAGGGTCACATTGTCAATGTTTAGAATCTCTTGATTTCTGTTGATTTTACAATTTCCTGTCTCAGTCCCTTTTTTTTCCCATGCACAGATGCTGATAAATAGATACCACTAAATCAATTACAATACCACTGCATTTGCAGTAAGAACAGCCTCTGGTCATGGTTACTTGTTTCAGTCATCATTAGCATTAAATTCCATCCTTATTGAGCCTAAGGTGAAAGACAACATAAATAAGGTTTATGATAACTCAGAGATCAAAGACAAGCTTTTGGTGAGCTATACAACCTCTGGCATAACAGTGTATTTGCACTGTTGGGTGATTTCTTGAATCTTTATAGTTACTAATAAGACATGGATTCAAGACTTATGTTCAATAGTATTGCAAAGGAGGATAATCAAGAACTGATGACTCTGCAGAGGTTTGGAAACTCACTCTAAACAAAATTCAATCTAAAGAACATTGAAGAGACAAGGATTGAGAAAAAGGAAACATGATGGAGTCTAGAAGATGTATAAACAATTTTGGTACGTAATTCAGCGAGAGTAGTGGGAGAATTTCAAGATGGACTGAGAGGTTATGGGCAGTAAGAGAATAACTAAGCTTAATTTGCAACAATCATTGTAATAGCTGGATTCTTGAGGGAACCACAGAAAAGCTAAAAGAGAGGACTTTACACCTCCCCTTTACAAACACTAAAATAATAAAAAGAATGGTTTTCATCTTGACTCTCTTTTGGTCCGTGTTTGCAGCTATCGGAAAAATTCTGAAAGAGTAGCTGTATAATTTAAAATATTACCGTATATTTCCATAACCTATCCAGCTACTGAGGGGCTAAAAACAAATCAGCTGAGGCTGGCTGTTTGTCTAGCAATTGTTGGAAGAAACTGAGTTGAATAAGGTGGCTGCTCAAGAGCGTGAGTGCCACCGTGAGCAGTGGTTCGGTAAAGTCATTCTGAGAAGTCTCTGGAAAGGCCTTGTCTAGCTGTCTAAAAGGGTAAAATAATTTTCTGTTTCTTATTGCATTGCAGAGAAGTCAGTTTCTGTCAAATACGGAAAGAATATGATGTAGAAAACAAATGCAAAACTGGTTCTTAAAGGGAGTAGTGTGCATTCTCTGAATGTTCATGGAGCTTAACAGTCCCTGTGTAAGAGGTAGAGTCTGTTGATGTAGTTATATGTTAGTGATTTGTCTTTATAATGCATTTTCACTTTCTGGAAATTTATGAATGTGTTTACACTAATAAGATTAGACATGACAGGAGTACACTGCCCTGTGATCTTCCATATTTTTGAAATGTAAGAGCAGCCTATAAAATAATTTTGGCACAGGCCAACACATACCCTTCCATTTCTTTAGTTCTTAAAATACAACTCAGGAGTAATGTCCAATATTATTTGCATCCAATTACTGTGCTCCAGGAAATGAGGTTTAATACTATGGATACAGGCCATTCTGTATCATCTGGCCTGACAATGAGATTCATTCCAGGCACATTCAATTTAGTGGTATGGTTACTTCCCTTGTATTTGGTCGGTCTGAGATAGTAGCCCTTATAATCCCATGCTTTGTGTTGGTAGTAGCTAGAACAGTGTTGATAACACACCCATCTTTTGGCTACTGCTGAGCAGGGTTCACACAGCATCAAGGCTGTCTCTCCAACATTCTCCCCTCCAAGACTAGGCTGCAGGGTGGGTCAGATCTTGGGAGGAGACATAGCCAGGACACCTGACTCAAATTGACCAAAGGTATATTCCATATCATAATGACATCTACTCAGCAATAAAAGCTAAGAGAAAGGAGAAGGAGTGGGGGTCAATTGTTATTATGATATTTGTCTTCCAGAGAAACACTACGCTTACTGAAGCCCTGCTTCTTGGGAAGTGGTTGGACATGGCCTGCTGAGTGGAAGTAGAAAATAAATCTTTTGTCTTCCTTTGCATCCATGTTCAGCCTTTGCTTTTTCTTTATTAAACTGCCTTTATCTTGACCCATGATGTTTTTTTCCATCTTATTTCCTCACCATGTCCTGCTCAGGAGGGGAGTGATGGAGCAGCTTGATGGGCGCCAGACATCCAGACAAGGTCAACCCACCACAACTCACACCTTCTTAATACTCAAAATCATGTCTTCTCAATCATAAATCTCTATTTAAAACTTTAAAGTTGAACTGTTAAGGAACGTTGAGATGTTTGCATTTCAATAATCTCTCTAGAAGCACTAGCGCGTTACCACAGAATTGCCATGTACTGTTAGATTTGCATATATAATATGATCTCTTGCCTGATGTGTATAGGGTGTGTCAGCTATCTTGAGTCATTTTGTCCCTAATTTTTCACTTTAAATGCTAACATTTCATTCTGCAATGCTCATCTCTGCACCTTCTAAGTAGCTTCTGCCCCACTGCAGATTTTTCTGTGTATTTTGATGACTTTGACTTGTGATTCCTTGCAAACAATTTTTTCTTTCTTTTTTTTTTTTTTTCCATAAAATGACAAAATGGCTTTTTAAAGCCTTGGACTAAGTCCTTTTGATAACTCAGCTATTGCAAATGCTTTGTCTATAGACCATGACTTGTAATTTGCAATGTACTGTGTAGGCAGCAGTTTTACAGGTACTTGTCAATCTATTTTGCTATATTCCTTGCCCTTGCTTTTTTTTTTTTGTCTCCAACTGGCTGTATTGTCTTTTTCATTTTACTTTCCTTTTAACCCCCAATATTCTCTTCTCTCTTTATTTAAGAAAACAGGAGATTTTACAGGTTAAATTTAACAGATTAAAGGGTTTCGTTCTCCAATACTATATATACAATGAAGTCTATTAGACCACACAAGATCGAAAGCTCTTAATTTCATTGTAATTTTATCATTGCAATAGCAGATTCTCTAGTGTTGGACTAATAAAGTGCTACTAAAGAAGAATTCTTACATAATTTTATACGATGATTATGATGTGCTTAGAGCATGCAGTTAGGCTTTCCTTAATATACTGAGACATTGGTTTTATGTGGGCTACAAATGTATCTATGTATGCACATAAACAAATATTTATAATATTTATATAGACAAAATTCAATGTTCCTTTGCTATAAAAGTCTCTGGTAAAATATTCTGTATTTAAAAGACCACCAGTCCATGAAAGTATGCTATCCTCAGTAACCATATTTTTATATGGTTATATATTACATCATCTTCATATTTCAGAAGATATGGAGTGCTCCTGCATAACAGGGGAAGAGCTAAAAAAATAAATTGTATGTTTAGTTTATTTTTAGTTGTTTGGGGGTTTTTTTTAGGGGGGAGGGAAGAAGTGGGGAACACAACACACGGAATCATTAAATTTGGCTTGGGTAGTTAAAATCCAGTTTGGATAAATAAAACTTCTCCCAGATACATGAGAACTATACTTTGAGATGTTTTCAGAAGAGAGATAATAAACTTGCAAAAGCAAAGCTGTAGGAGATCCAAAACTACTGGCAATTTATGTTTCAATAGCAAAATATCTGCTGTAGAAGAAATGAGTGAATTTTGAAAATTGTCAGTGAATTGTTTTGACACTTTTGGAAAAGGAATCAGTTCGTTTGGAAACTACATTTTTGTCATTTTATCATGACTGAAATACTTTCTGTTGATATAAAAAGTTACCTTTTTTTCTGCTTTTAAGAAGAAGAAAGCCCTCTAACAATTTATTTTTCAGTTCAAGGGAAAACTTGGTCAATAAAATCATAACCCCTTTATCAGCAAGTTTTAATGAAGTAGAAAATCTTCCTGATATACTGAATAATGTAAAGTTATGCTATAAAAAACCCCAAATATCTGGGTGGGAAATCTGTCCTTACACCCTTTGATACTCTTTGCTTATGGTTGTATGCATATTAAGTACAACAAATAGCTAGAATAAAGAAAAAAAAAAAAAAATCAGTCTTTGTGATAGGTTAGAAGAATCTGTGATACGTAACTTCCTCAGAGAGTGATATTGTGCCTTCATATTTCCCACAGAAAAAAAGGTCCAAAAAATGCAGTTAAGAAATACAATCCTACTAAAAATGATGGAAAACATTCTCTTTATGCTTCATAACCAGCTGAGTAGAACTCCGAGAGTTCACAAAATCCTTAAAGAGCCTGGATATTCAGGAATAGCTCATACCTTTCTGATTATGGCATTCAGTGATACATCACAGGTGCTGGTCACACAAGATAAGGAAATCCAGGTCTCCAAGAGTTGGTAGTTCACCTGCAAAACAGCAAATAGCTATTTCAATTTTGTCTCCGGAATGTATATAATTTCCATTTCTGGACATTGTAATAAAACTTTAAAGTATCTGAACGGGAAGAAAAAAGCCTCCCCAAAGCACAAAATCAGACAGGAAAAAAGCACAAATGGATTTCACAAGCTGCTGGAGTTTTAAACAGGTAAGTATCAATTTTGTCAGTGTATGAGTGATATGAAACTAATTTTCTCGTACGTCTATGTTGCTCCATCTGACGTACACAAAAGAAAAGACTGGCAGTAATTCAGACCTATCAAAAATCTTCAGCTGTTTTCAGAGGCTTCAAGGATGCTAAGTGACTAGTTCTATGTATTATCTTATTTTCAGGTTGTTTTGGGGTTTTTTTGGTTAGTTTTGTTGATTGTTGGTTTGGGGTTTTTTTTGTGTTG
The DNA here is from genome assembly GCA_013396935.1 of Baryphthengus martii. Classification (NCBI taxonomy): domain Eukaryota; kingdom Metazoa; phylum Chordata; class Aves; order Coraciiformes; family Momotidae; genus Baryphthengus; species Baryphthengus martii. The sequence continues at coordinate 29,574 of VWZK01012164.1, forward strand.
TTTTTTTTTGTTTTGTTTTGTGGGTTTTTTTGGGTTATTTTTGCTTGTTTAGGGTTTTTTTGTTTGTTTCCGGACAGTACTCTGCATTTTACCTTCAACCCATTTTTAATTTTTTATACAAATCACGCTTTTTATGTCACTTTACAAAAGAACCACCATGAGGCTGTCAAGTGTGTTTATGTTTTTAAAGTATTTTTTTTTGAAGTGTGCTTTTCAAACTGAGAATTTTTTGCTTATTTTCTCTCATAGTGAGTTTCTTTCAAAACTATCTGAAACGCTGCATACCTGAAAATGGTGAAGAAAAACTGATGAAGACTGAATCGTCATATTAGCCTTCTCCTCTTTTCCCCCTCATCCTCCAAATATCTATCCTGAGAAATTTCTAATAAAATCAAATTCTGGGTCAGTTTTGTAATGACCCAGCTTATTCCTCAAATCTGGTGAAGTATAATTTTTTTTGTTGGAAAACAATATTGGGATTCAAGATATCCCTTCTTTTAGAACCAGGAGCTTACCTGGAGGTTTCCAGCACTGAACCATGGCAAAACTGGGTAGCAGCTTTCTCACACTCTCTCTTATGCCCTTGATGAAAACTGCTGCAATGTACAAAGCCAAATCCTTTTCCCAGCATCTGGCATACTGTGACCTGGTAAGCACTAAGAAATGTGAAATGTGATAGAGTGGGAAGATTCCATGAGATTAAATGCAATGCCAAACATTGCTGGTTGTCTCTCTTTCTTTCTCCATATGTATCATGGGGTGGAACATAGGGAACAATTCTACTCTCTGTTTAACATAATAATATGTTTTCATAGTATTGTGAACACTTTAATTGAAAGGAAATGTTCCTAAGGCAATGGTGTAAGAGGTTTCTTTACCTCATAAAAAGTTTTGTGCTTTTTCCATGAAAAATAACATCTTTCACAAAAACAACTGGAATCATTAATTAGTCTCAATTTTAATTTAATAATTATATACATTTAACAGTAATTCAATTGCAATAGCTAGATAAATGAAGATAACAACATTTAGTTTAATTAAATTAGGTATAGTATTACTCCTTATTACCACTGTGAATGACTAACACAATGGAACTACAAATTGCTTGGCTTTACCATTTATTCATTTTTTTGTGCATGTAAATGTACATTATCATTAAAAGAAAATTATTAACAAGATTATGTCACTTTGTTAAAAAAAATATTCTTAATTTGAATTTCAAAAGATTTTCATACCTGAAAAAGATTAATACAAGACAGCTACTTAACTTTTTCAATCTTAAATCCAGGAATCCTACACTTTTGTGTAGATACTCTTAAGTAAAAGAGTATTATGTACCTTTTAAAAAATATAAAACTATGTACTATGGTCCAAAATTCTGTTTCTATGATTCTGAGTTATTCTGGTTCCATGAAAAAGTCCTTAAGTTTAAGATTAATTTTCTTTTTTTTAGAGTTTCACTTGGAAAATATACCTGGAACAGTTTCCTAAAACTCTGCTGTTCTTTCTGATAGCAGGAATGCACTTCAAATCCACATTTCACTTAGATGTTTCTTCTCAGATTACAGCTGTACAAATAGCACGTAAGCTTGTTTGCATATGTTCATGAAATCCAAATTTTGCTTATAAAAGAGACAAATGGGGAAATAGTTCAGTTATAAAAGAGAAATGAAAGGAACACAAAGAAGAATTACATTCTTATTTGCTATTCTCTTATAAAAGGGTAGACATATCCAACAAAATTGAACCCAAAACTTAAATTATTTTCTCTTCACAGTAACAGAGTGTATTTAAGAAAAACATGTAAGGCTTTTACTGCTAAAAGTTAATGTGGAAACCAACGTATCAGATTCTAGAAAGAAAATCCACTTTGAGTACATATTCAAAATAGCAACAGTTATACCTGCAAACAATAGAGAGGCTTTTCCTCACTAATAAGATGAGTAGAGAGCTCAGCCTGTGCATTGCTGCTTCTTTTCACTGTCTTTTCCAAGTTCTGGTCATTGTCGGATATATAACACTGCACTAGATGGGCAACTGAATTAAAATGGTGGCGTTATTCGCATAAGGTTTTGGTTTTCTCCTAAAAGTTCTTTCTATTGTTTATAATTCTTTTCAGATCCCTTTCAAAAAAATACTATTTCTTTGACAGCTTCTCAGACACCTGAGTGACAATATATAATGCTAGAAGAACATGATTGAAATGTATGTTTTGCCATAGGACACATCTAAGCTAGTACTTAAATCCAAGATTTAAGCTCAGGAATTACACTTTTGAATCTGTCCCTATTTACTGTGCTTTGGTTCACACTGTGGAACATGCAAATAGAATTATTTTGGATGAAACTAAACCGGGAGATGAAGTGAAGAAGTTTGCCACCAACAGACATTCTCAGCAGCCTAGTTTTGGTCCAAGCTAGAGCCACACGAAAACACAAGTAAAGCAGACTCTGGGTCTCCCAACACAAACTAGTTTTCTTTACAAATTGGCCCTGGTGACACCATAAAGCTTGCTAGTGTAGATTTGTTCACAAAAATGCCTCATTTTGTGCAGCTCTCAAAGAGTGAGTATAAAAACAGTGCAGTGACTCTGTGCATATCGAAAGATTTCTAATAAGGGTAATTGGACAATTTGACCTAAAGTCCAAAGTTTTGGTTATGTTTTCTCACTACTGCAAAGCTTGATGGTTGGAAGACATTTTACATGTAAATAAAACACGATCAAGTTTTTTTTTTTGGCAACAATAGAAATCGGAAAAAAAAAATGGGTTTGTTCTGTTTTGCTTTGTTTATTTTTAATTGAGTGGAGAAAAAAGAACTAGTGTAAATTATTGAAATTTTAGCACAATGGTCTAAGAATATTTTGCAAGGGAAAACTTGATTTTCCTGCTATCCATTGTCATACTGACTAGTCCATGCTCAGTCACTATCAACAACTGAAGAATATATATATTAAAAATGTAATAAATAAATGAATACCACTACAAAGTGAACGTCATTTAAAAAATATCCAACCAATGCCCTCACCCTTGCTAGTTTCATTTCATACATATTTATTTTTTTATTCCAAAGTTTACTTACTGCTGAAAATAGATTTCTTTGAAAAAGGAAAAACAAAAAACAACCCTACCAAAAATACTTTCTGATACAGTGTAGAAATTACTTGATTTCTTTGGAAAGAGCCAAGAACAGTAGGTATTATGTCCAGTCTTGATGTCTCTCTTTTGTCCTGGATTGTTTTTCACATTTTTAGCAATAACTGTAACGTCTCTTTTGCAGATCTGTTGTTGTTAGATACAAAAGCCAATCAATCATGGGACTAAAATTATTTGGATGCTGTGCTTCATTAATTTTGGTGACCATTGGTATATTTATCTATTAATCTATGGGAAGGTTGTTCTAACGAGTTCTTAGGTGTTTTATGTTTCTATGCTTAGAGGACTTCTTATCACTTTTATGTGATGGTGTTTTTGTAAAGAACTTACAGACAGAATCTACCAGTACAGGTTGTATTCTTTTCACAGTATTTGGTTAATTTGATGATCAAACTCTAAGACAGTAGTATAACACATGCTTGATGTGATTCTAAAGCAAGTAAATAAATAAATAAATAAATAAATGTATCTTGATCCTGGAAAGAAGATCTCTTTATCACAAAAATTCTTTTTTTAATCAACTCTAAAGTCACTTGGAGTTATTAATATGCAATTATAGTTTCAACAGCTGCAAAACCAAGAATTAATTACAACTTAAATATTTGATCTTACTTACATATATTGCTTTTAAATTCCCAGTGGAAGTGTTTACTTTAGGTGTAGTCCATCTGTTTAGATGCTATTCTCAGTTTCTTTGTTGTTTTTTAATTGCTTTAGTGTTTGTTTTTAAAAGAACAAGGAAAAGTATTACAATAAAGCTGGTAATTTAGGTATGCAGTTTTACACCTCACAGCATAAATGTTCTTTAAGCATTTTTTAAGTTGTGAGAGAGATCAGTATTAATATTCTCCTCAGCACAACTGAACTGTGATAAAAGAAGGGTAAGTGTTTGTGCATTAAATCAGTGACTAGAAAAAGAAAAGCTTCAGAAATGTAGCTTAATTGATGTTTTAAAGTTCTGATATATCTGGAAGTCTCATTATGTGCTGCTGTTCATTAAGAATCCTAGTGGGTTTATCTAGCTGTAGAGAAAAATCTATTCCTTGCTTCCTAGCCACAGACATAAAAAAAAAAAAGTGTTGAATACATATAATGAAAAATTTTGAATAATTATCTGCTTTTTGAAGGTCAAAGGATTCCTGGAATATCTAGGGCAGTGTGTGACACAACATGTCAAGCAGAGTCTCACATCAGAAAACAAACAAAGCATCACTGTCCCCATTGAGGTGAGATGTATTGAAGTGGCTGCATATCTTGCTAAAGGAATGACATTTTAACCAGATCTTACGAGCGCTGTGTGTCCCTCTGCAATAATAATAAAAAAAACATTCCACCACCCAACAAATAACCAACCGCCACTTATGTGCATGAAATTCTAACTGAAGAAAAAGTGGCTGACTTTAACGGTTCTTAAGCTAGTTAGTATTATTATAAAAAAAATACCCAACCAAAACCAAACAAAAAAAACAACAAAAAAAACAAAATAAAACGAACCACAAGAAACCAAACCAAAAACCACACCACTCTTAAAAGCAGAAACTCCAAAAAAAATACCTGTTCTTGAAAACAGTTGCAGAATAATAGACCTAATCAATAAACTAGAACATGTATTTGAAAATGAAAAGATAGCCGTATTGTGTATCAACGCGGAGCAGTGGCAACAGTACTAAATACTTTACTGCGTGGATACTATTGCTAGGATCAAAACAAAAGCCCTGGAGTCTATGCACATTTGAATTTGGCTCCAGAAATTTTATGCAAGGAAGCCTGAAAATGATGTGTCTCTGTCTATGTTACGTGATAGGAATAATTGCAAAAATATGAAACAATCATATTTATTCAATTATCAATTGCTTTCTCAGATTACATTCTTTATCAGTTTCCCTTCATTTCTGTGTTTAAAAATTCCTTACCAAACTGTGATTCCTAAGAGGAGGAAAAAAACATCAGGAATTCTTCTTCCTTTTTCCGCTTGAAATAATTCTAAATTCTCTACAAGACCTTGCTACAGGTCACCCCTATCTCCGACGATAATATATAATTGTGCCAAAATTATTGGTTTCTGATTGCATGTATCTCTACAGCATTTAGCACTACTGTGAAGGCATAAAGAAGATGACAAAAAAAAGCAAAAGACAAAAACCAAAGTATATTCGTAGTTTTTTTATCCTTCGTGCAGTTACATGAAAAGAATATTTTTAAACAAAAACAAGAGATGTGAAGTTGTAAGATTTTATGACTTAAAAAGTAGTTAAAAAGTTTTCATAATTATATCAACAGATAAATGGAGGACATATCAGCTTTCTGAAAATAGACTTCATCCTCAATATGGTACCTGGCAGGAGGTAAGTTCAGCAGGTGAGCAGCAAAATAAATATGGAAGTTTAGCACTGTAAATACAGATTTCACAGATGCTGCCTGAAGACATAACATCTTGAGCTATGATCCTCTTCCATTATGCAAAATAAACAAGGCTGTATGTGAATAATCCTGTGCTGCAAAAGTCCTCTGTTGGAAGTACTACTGTCGACTAAGAAGGTAATGTCCTTTTCTGGAAGCCAGAGTTAAATCATCTTCTCTACATGGTTTTAAAGCACTTTGTACTTGCAGAATGTGTAATCTGTTTTATAGAATTTAATTATTTTTATGGATAAGACAGGATTAGAGTATTCCCACGTAGAAGAAAAATATAGACTCTTGATCCACAATTAAAACATTGATCATAGCCTGTCCTTTCATTGGTCACCTTCTCCCTGTTGTATTACTTCACTCACAAACTTTACAGACCAAATTCCGTATGCACTGAAAAGGCTGAGGTCTCTGCTGGAGTTCCTAAGCCAGTCTACCCATTTGCATGCAAAAGTCCTAAACTGCTAACACTGGTTTTCTCTCATGTGGTCCATTTCTGCTATAGAAGCCTTGCTGCCTTGTGAGCACAACTCTATAGTAAACCAGCTCAGTAGATCTGTCATAGAGACCTGGTGAATACCTACAGGATTTTACTGAGACAGAGCCTTCCTATGCTCAGTATAGCTTTAACAATCCTTCCCTCCCTTCTACCTCCATCCTGACAGCATCCTTTGTAGCCCATCACAATAGCCACTCAGAGATAGCGCAACATGTGTGTCTAAGAGATACTCAGGAGCACCTCTGCATGCAAAGGAGGTTACCAGCACAGTTGGAGATAAGGGACTTTTCATCACACACCTAAGACAAGAGCACAAGGAAACAATTTGAATCATCCGTGTAGCACTTCTTTGCAATAATGTCTATTTTACCCGGCTGAATAATTTTTGTCACTGTTTGCCATCCCCAGATAATCACAGAATCACTGAATCACAGAATTGTAGTGGTTGAAAGGGACTTCTGGAGATCATCTAGTCCAACCCCCCTGACAAAGCAGGTTTATCTAGAGCAGGCTGCAGAAAATTGCATCCAGGCGGGTTTTGAAAGTCTCCAGAGGAGACTCCACAGCTTCCCTGTGCAACCTGTTCCAGTGCTCCATCATCCTCACAGTTACGAAGTTTTTCCTGATGTTGATGTGAAACTTCCTATGTCTCAGTTTGTGCCCATTGTCCCTTGTTTTATCACTGGGCACCACTGAAAAGAGACTGGCCCCATATTCTTGACATCCACTCACCATACATAAACACTAATAAGATCCCCTCTCAGCCTTCTCTTCTTGAGGTTAAACAGCCCCAGGTCTGTCAGCTTTTCCTGAAACAATGTTTAGTAAAGAGCTTTTTGCCATTTTCTTGCACGTACAATTCCTGCAGCCAATGCAAACCAATTCAAGCAGAACAAGAATGCTGATTTCATACCTTAGCAACAAAATTTATCATAAACAGACTTCCTTTAAAAATCATTTTTGTGCATTATTCGTCAACAGAAAACAAGAGCCTTATTTATTTCTAAAGACTAATAAAGTAGGTCTCAACATACAGCAATATTATTTTGCAGACCTGCAAACTCAACTGTAATTTCAATTGAATTTTTGTTATAATAGTGTTTATAAAGAAAACATCCAAGACAGAAGCTAATAGAAACAGAAGTTATGCTGAATAGATAAAGTAAAAAATAATTTGGCTCTATTTGACTCCTCTTAAATGTGTGTATCGAACATTAAAAATGTATGTGTAAATGTGTCTAATTGCTAAGTAGAAAAGATACACAGAGGACCAGTGCTGTTATTATAAATATTGCAAGCCAGCATTACTATTATACAGAGGCTGAGTCTCAGAGTTGCTCCAGGTAATAAACATTCAGACCATCTTGTTTTATAAATTATCTTTTAAATTCACCAAATTTTAAGATTGAAAGACGGAACTATTACATGGAAAATGTCAATTACTATCTAGGGGATCTGACAAATTAGTCTGAAATGGGAAATAGAACAAATTGTCATGAGGGAAATGTAGCCAAACTGGTAAACAAAATAAGAAAAGGGTAGGCCATCTCCACTATCAGGAGGACATCTCCCTACTACTATTTACCTGATAGGTAACAGCTAAAAAGCTCCCTAGAATATGCTGACCACATGAACTTCATCATCTCTAACACTGATGGGAATGGAGATGCTTAACTCACAAGTATAATTGTAAATTTAGGGGTCACAGAGTAAAATAAAATCTCAGCCATGCTAACCAGGACTCTCAGATACTTTCACCACCTACTTCCTAAACAAAACTATAATGCTATATGTGTGGGCTTACTGGTGCTTCATTGTTTTCACTCCAGAACTTTTTTCTACCTTTCTGTTCTTCTTTACGTTGTAAACAGTCTTTTGTTAAGGAAGTGGACCTGGAGTGTTTCTGTAGCAACAATATCCACAGCAACATCCACAGCCACAACGTCAGTCTATCTTAACTGGCTTTTTTATCTATCCCCTTTAACTATCATCTCTAATGATGGTTAATATTGTCCTAAAACATCAAATAAGTGAAGCTTTTTTCTTATAAAACTCTCCTTTGAATAGCAAAAATGAGGAAATGGGATTAATTAAAGGCTTAACATTCCATACTTCATTATCTTCATTTTTGTTATTAATAGCCAGTTAAGAAAATAATATATTTTGGCATTAAGAGATTGGCAGCTCTTTGCTCTAGCCACTGCTTAAAAATCCAAATCACATTTAACTGTTATTGTATAAAGCAGATGGTCTGGTTAACATCTTTGCCTATATAAGTTTGTTTATTCCATCAAAATTGGCTCTTTATTGTACTTCTTATACCTAATGTATTATTAAAATTAACATTGATGCTAGTTTCTGAGCTTCAGAGAAAATGATCAAGTATTTATGAGTAAAAATCAGCTTGTCCGCAATTGGTATTTTGCATAGTGTTGCTAAAAGGAATTAAAATATTCATAAACAACTTTATATCTTACAATTTCATGTGCACAACATTTTTAAATCATCATTATAAATACAATGACTCAAAACTAGAAAACGTATTCGAAAATTAAAAGATGGGCATATTGTGTATTAATGTGTTAATATCACTATGGATGTTACTAGATTCAGGTAACAGGAACCAGTATTTTCCAAACTGGAATTTCCTAAGGTTGTTTTTTTTTTACATATACTTTTTTTCATCAAGTTTTGTGTATGTGGGTTTTAAATGTTTTTAAATAGCAAGTCATTTATGAGCCAACAAATAGGCATACTGGTGCTGGCCTAAGCCAAAGCTCCTGTACATTTCTGAATCATGCTTCACAGTGACATTGAGTGCTGTACTAATGAAGAGAATTTTCCTATGTACATAATATTCTACTCTCACAGTGATCTCCCCCCCCGCCCCCGCAAAAAAAGGCAACTACTAGCAGAGCTTAAGGAATGTTGGGAACGCAACATTACCAAATCTGCTGAAAAGCAAAATCCTGTTTTGTGAATTTCTAAGTAAAAATTACTCTGAAATAAGCAAAAGGAAGTCTTGATCACACTTTAGTTCTGTGTCCTGACCATCACTCAGGAAGTGTATGAAAGATTTTATCTTTCATGTACTTCTTCCTTTGTATATTTCCTGTGAAAGCTTCAACCACATAATTAATTAAGGGAAATGAGCTCTATTGTTATTCATTTAATAGGCTTTAAAATCATGTATGCATTAGGTTTTCATTTTGAAAAAAATCTGGTGTGTTTTTTTTTTTTTAAAAAAAAAGAAAAGTGTGATATGTAGTATATTAAGGCTGTTAGGAGTTTTATTATTCCACTGTAACATTTTATAGTTTAACAAATTAAATGCATTCTTCAAAGCTTTGCTTAGTTTTTGCCATGAAACATATAACTCTTGTAATAATGCTGAATGAATTAATAATGAATGGACACTTAAAATAATGAGATACAATTTATTTCAAGTTTTAAACCTTAATTATTCAATATGAATCAATTCTAATAACGCTGGTACTGTATTCAGCAGATATCCTTGTAGATGTCATACACAAAGAATTCGTGATAGGTCTCAGTAATCTGATTATCATATAATTTAAGGTACACTTTCTTTAACTTGGTTCTGATGAAAAGCAGCATTTTAAAAAGAATTCAATAAATATTGTAGGACTACTTTTCAGATGATGCTTCAAATGTATTGCTCAACTCTGCAAGAAGTTCAGAGTAGCCCACAGTTAATAAACACCAGGAACTCTTAAGAGACTTTTACTGTAGTTTATTGCAATTAGGCCTACCAATTCTTGACCTCAATGTCAAAGCAGGGACAGCAATTTCAAGTTAGTTTAGCTGCCAGACCCACTATTTCCATTCAGAAGATAAACTCCAATTGACTTTTAGAGGAGCAAGTTCAAGACCTTTGTGGATAAATAAACATCTGTGAAGAAGAAGTTCTCTGATGCAATAGATTAGCACACTGCTTCCTTGGCAAAGAGAGGCAAGTTCTTATCCAAGGACTACATACACAAAACCCCTTTCTTTGCTTAAATAACTGCCTGCAGTCCTAGACTACACTTGCAGTTTCTTAAAATTGTACATAAACAATGAAGGTGACTCGAGCGTTAAAGGATAATTACATTGTGATTTGATTTACAAGACCTTTGTCTCAGTGTGCTCAAAATGTCATTGTTGTTGCATGTAGGTAGCAATCTTATTTATCTGAAAATCTGCAGAGGATTAAAGGGCAGGTTCGAGAATCTTGGTAATTAAAAATATTCAATAGGACCACACCTTAGATGTATCCTCTACGTATGTGCTAATGTTTCATATTGATTATGTGAATATTGGATAACACAAATTCAGCAGAATATATATGACCTACAAAGGTGCCAAAGCAGCAGTTACCAAAACAGAAGTTATCAAAACGAATGCACTGAGGCTGAAGAGGGATTTCTGAGAAGGGTGGTAATTCTCTGTGCTCTTGCTGACAGTATATCCATTGAAAGAAAGAACAGTTGCATTGTCACAACAGAAGTCAAAACAATTGCTCTATAATGAATCACAAACCTTTCATTTTCTTCATGGAGCCACTTATTGTTTTAAGACAATAAGCCTTGGACACAAGGCATAATGTGGACATTTTCCTTTTAAGAGGAAAACATCATGAACATAAATTCACTTATCACAAGATTACAGTAATTCAGGGGAGTTGAATTAATCATTAGCTGATTAACACATATAGCACCCAGTTCAGGAAGACTGTGCTAAACAGCATTATTGACAGCAGCAGGCAGCTGCTTTTCTCTTTGTGAGTCTGAAAGATTTCTGTAATTCCTATTTTAGATCACATTTTTCACTTACATTGGAGATAAACCAACAAATAAATTCCATGCTGTCTAAAAAAATCTTCATATATATCGTATACATATGAAATTTAAGCAGTGCTCTAAAAAGTGATGGTTTTTCATATTTCCAAGTTTCTCACGTGAACGGTTTATTCCATATAATCCACAGTAGTAGAAGTAAGAATGTATGGTACTGAAAGAAATCAAGAAAAAATGTGTTAGCTTAAGGTAGCTTAAAGAAGCTGCTACACTTGCAAATTTTTTATGCTATTTTGTAAAAAGAAAAATGTGCATTTTAGCACATGAAAATGTAGAACTTTTTCTAAAAGTAGTGAATAGTGCATCTAAACTCTAGTGCCCCCCCCACCCCCGGCCCCCAAATAATAACTTGTGAGTGGGCATTTTTGATTTCTTAAATAAATAAATGTTTATAGTATTCTATACAGTCTCTGCTGTTAGACTCTACATGTGTTTCACTCAGAATTCTGGCACTGAGCACTCTGATATCTTTTTGATCTGCTGTAAAATGGTTTTCTGGCCCAGACCTGTGCATTTAACTTGAACATGGATAGCATGAACTTTGGAAATTTCAGTGCAAGTAACAATGCAAACATTCATATTATACAGAAATAAACCACAAAACAATGCTCATGCAGGAACACAAGATACTACCTGATACTACATTACTATAATTATTTACAGGCAATGGCTCTCTTAATGAGAATATTCACTCTGGTTTTTCTTAGAAAGTAAGGAAAGTAGTGATTGTAATGAAATAGTCACTTTTGGTTTCTCATGCCTTTCAGTGTCTACTTAATTTCACAGTTCACCTGACAGTACTTGATTGACCAGTATTGTTTCTTACTGCCATTCATAATCAAAGATAAAACACCAGTAACCCCCTCTAATGAAGCTTTCCACTTTCAAACTGTTGTCTTTCTTTAACAGGGAATTAAGTATTTATATCTGATGTGATGCCTCCACAGATTATCTATTTTCAAGGCATTTATGGTTGTGAGTCAAATTCACTGCTGACTTATATTCATGACTCCATTAGGTTCAGCAATGTCACATAACAGTTGAACTTGATCTGAAAGGTGTCTTCCAACCAAAATGATTCTATGATTCTATAAAATTTAATCTTCTATTCTTTTACGTGGATGGACAACTGTCTGTATTTTCAGAGGCCCTCTGGCTGTGAAACTAACATAGCTGAAGTTAAGCCTTTGAGAGTGATTATTGGTACCTCACAGGGATGCTAACTAAGGGGTTTGGGTAGTGCATTGAATGACCATGACCATGAACAATAAATTTGTTAAATCCAATAGGTCAAACATAATAAAGCAAAGTAACTTGTGTGGAATTTGCAATTCTGGATCTGCAGTTTTATAAACACCATAAAATGGTGTTAAAATACCCTACTGAGTTACTCTAGCTCTTACCACAAAGCCCACAATAAAAACCTATCATTAAATTGTCAAAGCAGTAACAGTATTTGTGGCCTCATTACTAAAGAAAGCATTAAAAGCTCCAGCCTCTGTGTAGCAAAGACATTTGTGAGCTAGATCAATTCACATAGAGTTTGAAGTACATGCTTCAGCCAAGGCTGACCAAATCTACCGTTCTGAAACTTACCATTCTTTCCAAACAATTGCTGGTTACTGTCAATCTCATGTAAGAAAAGGCAAGGTATTTTCAAATCAAGTGGTAGCCACATTTTCTTGCATTATGTTGCACATATCCAATTTATATGCTCACAGACATATCTATCCACAGACATATATTCAATGTGTGTTTAGTGTGTGACAGTTTCATTGACTGGAGCATCTCTCTTAAAACGAAAGGCTGAGACACCTGGGTCTGTTTAGACTGGAGAAGAGAAGACTGAGAGATCTTTATCAATGGTCATAAATACCTAAAGGGCGTGTGTCAGGATGATGGGGCCAGTCTCTTTTCAGTGGTAGGAGAGTGTGTATGTGCATTTGTGTGTCACAACCAAGACAGACAACCAAACCAGGCAATGCCCAGCATATAGTAAGGGTGGAGGGAGGCCGAGTGGTCAAAGTGCTCTAAAGGGCCTGGGGCGGGGACTCCCCATTTTCTCAGGTCATCTTCTCTTTTCTTGTAGTGTGTTGTTTCATGGCTGTTATTTGTTGCTTGTTGTTTGTTATTTCCCCTCTGTATCTCAGCCCTCGGGGGCTTTGCATTTTTCTGCCTTCCCATTCTGGGGGGTGTGTGGGGGATGGGTGGGTGTTCTTGGAGTAAGCCGCCACACCAGTGATAGGATAAGAGGCAATGGGCATAAACTAGAACACAGGAAGTCCCATCTGAACACGAAGAAAAACTTCTTGATTGAGAGAGCACTGGAATGGGCTGCCCAGATAAACCGTGGTGTCTCCTTCTCTGGAGACTCAAAACCCATCTAGACACATTCCTGTGCAACCTGATCTAGGCAAACCTGTTTTAGCAGCAAAGTTGGACTAGACGATTCCCAGAGGTCCCTTCCAATCCCTATCGTATCCCTGTGATTTTGTGATTTTTATATACCCTCTTTTAAGATCTTCTGCAAAACAGAGCTCTTAGTTTATTATTGTTATTTCCTCTGACAATTTGGCATGAAGTGGAATTTATTTTTATATTGTGTGACTAATGATGCAATTCTGTTTCTTATTAGTCTTGTAGACAACAAATATATATTTTAATTTTAGCTGTTGGGTTTTTTCCATAAACACAAAGGCTACATTTTAACTTAACTCGCCTATTTCTGTTATGCAGACATGAAGAATTGAGGATAGTTGTTCAGGCTTGGTTTAACATGGTAGTATTCAAAGCTTGTTAGCTGTAGTGAATCTGATGCAAAAAAAAAAAAAGGTGTGAGTGCAAATTGAACATATATTAGGACAATTCACAACATCTGCTTCAAGCACTCAGTACGAATACCTGTGTTTGAGAGGGAGGGTCCTCAGCAGTGAAACTCACTTTATAAAAACACTTGGAGCTGCCAAACTCTTTTCAGAGCACTGAGTTTTTGGTGTATGACTGAGGCCTGGATTCCTCACAGGGTGCTAAAAGCAGGTGTTGACTATGGCTAAATGTTTCATGTTTCTTACATTCTTTTTATCACAGCAAGAGCTCATACAGCTGAATGAGTTTTAACAATGGAAACCTTAAGATTGCCTGACATATCTGATTATAGTATACCATTAAAAAAAAATAATCTTTTCACTTTTGGGAGGTAATATAGCAACTCGCCGAGGAGCCCAGCTCCAGTGCAAGTCAGTCTGCACTGGAGAACGGAATCGCGGCAAAGGGGGCCGCCAAGGAGCTCTTCTGGGAGCTTTTCGAAGCCAAGAAGGAGGGTCGCTTACTCCATGGGACTGGCAGCTGGTGGGCGGGCTGCTGAGGCGGCCCAAGGGGAGCCAACACTCCCCGACGCCTGATCTGAACGAAGTGTAAACACGCCAACGGTGACTCACCGTGCCCCCACCCCCTCCCCTCTTAAAAGAAGTCCCCAGATCACACATCGATCTAATGAGCAGCTAACGAGTGGGCGTCACCCGAGGTGCTACCTGGCAGTGCCAGGTTCAGGGCCGGTGAACAGACCCAGCAAACAGGCCCGGGCAGTTGCAGGCTGGACTCGCCGAGAGGACCAGTTCCGGTGCCGGTAAGTCCGCACTGGGGAATGGGATCGCAGTGAAAAGGGCCAGCCGTTGCCTGGCCGGAGGGAAGAACAAGGTCACATCATGGCCAAGAGCCACCGCGAGAAAGAATGTGGGAACTCAGACCGAGCACCCACACAAACACACGGCCGTGCAGGTCTCTGACTGCAGCGAATGCCTGAGCCTGGCGCCTGTTCGAGAGAGAGCCAGACACCGCATGTGTGTGGTGTGATTAAATAAACTATCTGCTTAGGCAGGTGGTTGAACCGAGGCAGGGGGTAGAAAGGTTAAGAAACATCAGAGAATGTCAGAGTGAAATAGGCTGGTGCAGCCATACCCTGAGGCAAAGGCAGCAGGCGGAGGCTCTACAAGAAGTGGAAGATTCCCTCACCTCCTGTCACCGGGCAGAAGGAGGGGACCTAAGACACAGTGGGGAAAGGAGACGGGTCCCTCCTCAGAGAGGCATGCGAAACGTCTTGCGGCCCCCCTCACCCTCCTAGTTGCCCTTGCACAAGAGGAATGGGGCTTTGGAACTCAAGAGCTGGGCAAATGAGGATGAAAATGAAGATCTTATTAATGTAGATAAGTATCTGAGGGGTGGATGTCAAGAGGAAGGAGACAATCTCTTTTCAGTGGTGCCCAGCAATAGAGCAAGAAATAATGGGTTTAAGTTACAACATAGGAAGTTCCACCTCGACTGTGGGGTGAAACTCCTTTACTGTGAGGGTGATGGAGCACTGGAACAAGCTGCCCAGAGAGGTTGTGGAGTCTCCTTCTCTGGAGACTTTCAAAACCCGCCTGGATGCATTCCTGGGTGGCCTGCCCTGGGTGATCCTGCTCTGGCAGGGCAGTTGGACTAGATGATCTCTAGAGGTCCCTTCCAACCCCAAACATTCTATGATTCTATCCATCCAGAGAGTTGTGCAGGGCTAGTCACTCATCCCCATGCCTTAGGACTTCCTCAACTAAGACAAAAAGGAGGGTAATTATAGTAGGTGACTCTCTTCTGAGCTGAACAGAGTGCCCCATTTGTAGACCAGACCCATCCAACAGGAAATTCCGCTGCCTCTCTGGGGTTCGGGTTAGAGGTGTTAAAAGGAGGCTTTCTGGTCTGGTGCAGCCCTCTGCTTATTACCCTTTGTTGGTTTTTCAGGGTGGCAACGACAAGCTGGCAGAGAGAAGTGCAAAGGCAGTGTGGCAGGTGCAGCCTCCCACACACACAGAACAGACAGAGCACACAGGAGCTACTGAGGAGTTTGGTGCCTTGGCTGGAGCAGTTTGAGGCCTCAGCCATTCAGTCGCACCTCGCGGTGCTTAACTGGCGCCTCAGCATCTGGACCCCTTAGCAAACAGGCTCAAGGTTTGGGCTTTTCAGTGTTTTGTCCGGGCTTGTTCTTCAGCTAATGAGAATGTCCACAGTGCAGCTTCGACTAGGGTATAAATGGGGTCCTGCCTAAGAGCCAGGTGGGTCGGCTCTTTGCAGAGCAGCAGGCCTGGCAGCCAGACCCTCCTCTTGGACACACCATCCAAGCATAATTCCACAGATTGAGGGAGTCTCCGTGGACTGAGTGAGCCTCACCCCGTGCTTTGGGTAAGTGGTTTCCCCTTTTATGAGTGATGGCAACCTTGGCTGCATTAAACCACATTTTTGGATAGTGGCTGCTGTTTGTTGTGTGGGTGCCTCTGTGACAGGCAGTTGTAAAAGACTTCAAGGCATTGGGGCGACTGGTTGAAGGCTCAGGCGTGCAGGTAGTGTTTTCATCAATCCCTCAAGTGGTAGGGAAAAATACTGAAAGAGGGAGGAAAACGCACCTGATTAACATGTGTCTCAGAGGCTGGTGCCACCATTGGAATTTTGGGTTCTTTGATTATGGGGAAATTTATATGGTACTGGGCCTGCTGGCAACAGATAGAGTACATCTGTCTCAAAGAAGGAAAAGTATATTTGCACATGAGTTGGCAGGGCTTGTTGAAAGGCTTTAAACTAGGCTTGAAGGGGGAAGGGGATCAAACCAGGCTCACTGGTGATGAGCCTAAGGGTGGCCTTCAGTCTGCTGTCCCACTTGAGGTGGGAGATAAGGTGCAAAATGGAAATACTCATGTCAGTGCACCCACCTGAGGAACAAATCAGGTCAACTAGGGTGACTGAGCACCGGAACAGGCTGCCAGAGGGCTTGTGGAGTCTCCTTCTCTGGAGACATTCAGAACTCATCTGGATGCATTCCTGTGTGACCTACTCTAGGTTCCTGCACTGGCAGGGGGATTGGACTCGATCTTTCGAGGTCCCTTCCAACCCCTAACATTCTGTGATTCTGTCACTGCCCTATATATGTCACTGAAGCTCTTTTATGCTAACATGTCAGTACAGAATCAGATCTTGTGCTTGAACTACCACTGCTTACAGCTGGACCAGATGTGAAAAAGAAAACAGACTAAAATAGATTTTAGTGAGGTCTACTTGATTTTTATGTCTCTATACAACCATTTTTCTTGGGTAGTAAATGGAATTACAGGCCGTAGACAAACCAGTTGGGAGATACATCATTTGTTGAGAAAATTAAGTCATCAAAGAATGAGTAAGGGCTTTTAGGACCTTGTGGATGTTGTTTGTTTACTTCCTACTAAGATATTTAATTTCAAGGAAGAACATAAAACTGAATCTATGTGATTTGCACTGTTTCTACCACTTAGTTTTTCATCTAGCTTCTGCTTCTACAGCATTATTCTTCTCTTTCTGTTTTTGATCTGCATTTCCACTTGCCTAAATCCTGTCTCCCGAGTGCAATAGCAGGGTACTACTTGGCCACTGAAGCCAAAGTCTTAGTCGAGTACCACTGCCGCTGGCATCCCAATGTAATAGTATCACCTGCCCTCCATGGGAGAAAAATACCCCAGTCAAAGCTTTCATTCATGTAAGTTATCAATTTGTATTTTAATATAGAAAGCTTCAGTGGAGATGTTTGCGTGAACGTAGAAATACAATTTGCAAGTCTGGTCTGGAAAATGTATCATATGAGGAAAGGAAGGAGCTAAAATGTTTATTGTAACTAAACTGGCAGTTTGGCCTTGTATGCCTCTCTGGAAAAAAAAATAAAAAAATCATTGTGCGGTCTCAATGTCATTGCTGTGAAGATGTGTGAGGATGTGACAGACCTTGCTTGACCAAGGTGGATAGAAACACCTATGAGAGGCATTCTGTAAACAATTACTGCGTTCAGAAAGCTTTAAAAAAAAAAGTTATGTTAATCTATAATTTAATACTCCTTTTTTTTAAAATCCCAGATGGCAGGTTTACATATTTATTTCATAAATTGTAAAAAAATGTGTACATGTGACTCCATTTTGCATATGATGTGAAGTCCAGTTCCATTTGTATGTTTTCTTTTGTTCTATACAGAATTTCTTCATCAGAATCTGTGAATCATTTTCAGAAAGGGCAAAAGATGTCTGACATCTTTAAAAATTACTCTGTTAGTGGCTAATAATCACAGCCTTAGCCTACTTAATCATAGGCTTCTGTTTTATACAAAGGTTTTTACGAAATATGATTTGCACGTACTACATAAACGCAAGTATTCTTGTGCGCCGTATATTTTCCGTCTCCTGTCCTTTGCCCTTCCAAACCTTAGTATTTATAAGTTAAGTACAAGGAAATTGAGATGAGGTGGATTACAACCTGGTTTTCTTCTGCAGGAGCCCTATTAGACTGCATCAGGATAGGTATATTTGATCTGCACTATTTCTTCTTGCAGATGGACTCAAATCACACAAATACTATTTGGCAATTGCACCTTCTGTTTTGTTTGGCTAGATCATTCAGTTTACAATCTGAGTGGTGAACTCATGTTTTGCAGATCTCTGTAACTACTAGCACAGCACAAAGACTTCAAAGTGTAGTAATGATCATATAACTACAGGGATTATTTAGATTTTGCTTCTTCCCATTTGTTTGAATCACTGTCATTAGGAAAAAAAGCACTTCCACATCATATGTGTAGTTTTCAACACACCATAGTTACCACTTCTTCAAAAATATTATGTAACATTAGCTTACTTGAAAGATGTCTTTATAGAGCTCACATTTTTTGTATATAGGAATGTATGTTGAAGAACCCTCTGAAAATGCGCTTCTGAAGCTGAACTGCACCAAATGATGGTCTAGGTTTTTCATTGAGAAGATAATTATTACAATTAATGATATAAATACTAATCTGAAAAAGGCTGATTTCAAATGAGTTGTTTACAATATCCAGCTGAGTTGATCAGTATCCAGTTGAGTTGATCAGCGTCCAACTAATGATCAAATATATGTAGTGTAATGAAATAACATTTGATCAATACAAACCAAGTATATATAGGTTAACAGGAAATATGAACAAAAATGTTGTTCAAAAAGAACCGTAACCTGATGGAAAGGCTCTGTTGGTTTCCACATAAGTATAATCCAGGGCCATTAGGCCATCTTATTAGAGACACAAAAGCAATTAATCTAAAGTAATATGGATTAAGCTAGTTTGGTTTTCAACTTCATGGGTTTTCTGTACAACTACAGTCAAATCTGATAAAAAAAAAAAATTCTATACTGAGGTTAACTGGAAAATCTAACCCTCATTTTAAATTCCATTATTCAGACCAAGAAACTGCCAAGTGTTATGTGTCTAATATTGTTAGCTCTACTATATATTGAAATACATAAATGCAAATGAGCTGACTAGTCATGAATTGCAAAACAGTTAGTAATATATTGCTAAGGGGATGTTTTCCTTGTTATATTTCCTATGAGAATCTCATTCTGTGGAACATCATTCAGAGTATATGATATTTACATATCAACCTTGCCTTGAAAAGGAAGTCTTTAAATTCTTAATCCTGGCATTACTCATATATACAGTATTGGTCCACTTTTTCCTAAAGCTTTTTATGCTCCAAACCACTAGAGCATTGAAGTAACTGGCAGTACTGTAAGACAGAAAACCTGATGGTACTGTTTTTGACCAGAATATCAAGGCATTGAGAGCTTAACTGGACTACCAAAGACACACAGTAAGTCTTTAACCCTTCAGGGGATTTCAGCATGATTCTGCTTCCCTGAAAACCATTGTTGCGCTCTTCCTCTTGATTTAGGAATTGATTCTGAAAATAAATGTTAAACACAGCTACAGAGTTTTTGGAGAAGAAAATGGCAGCAGGTGGGGGCATAGGGCTGAAGGCATTTAGCTGGAAATTACAATATCTGAATACAATCAAGACAATACAGACTTCAAGAAATTCTAAAAATTTTATCGCTGAAATACCATGTTTCATTTTGGAGGGACCCCACAAGTCAAGTGTTCATCAGTGACAGCTTCTCAGATTGACATCTACTGAGGCAAAACAGCTGCTGGAGCCACATCCAGGTCCCACACCCTCTGGTACGGCAGTATCCAGCAAGCCCTGTGCCTTGGGTAAATCCCACAAACTCAGACTGGCAGCTCTACTCCTTCTCTCTACTCAGTTTGCTTTTCTGTCCTTTCCTGCTCTGATCACCTTGGTGTGCACAGGACAGACCATTCCAGAACAGGGTGTGCAGCCTTTATTCATCACTCTTATGTCTCCCATGGTTCCAAAAGGCCCTGGTCTCGTGGGGAGAATCAAAAGATACATAAATGTAAAGTTAGTGCTCCAATAATTTAGCAATCGTAATAAATAACTGTAGAAGTTAGTTAAAAATGGACAAAAAATTCAGGATTCAGTTTAATATTCTGGGTTACACAGATGCTCCCTCACCGTGTTTACAGTGCCTATAAGGACAGCATAGCTTCAGATATCTACACATTGTTTCTGCATCAAAGTACTCCCCTTGGACAGTGCTCAAAGGGAAATAACAAAAAAAAATAATCCTGTTTATTCACAGTCTGTGGCTCTCAGGAGTTTTTTTTTTTTCCTGTCAAAAGGTTTCACTTTTCTCTTTATATATTCTCCTGACTAACACTCTCTGTTTGTCTTCCTTGCCTTTGTCTTCTTGCCTCTTCTAACCTCTCAAAAACAGTACTTTGCCACTGTCATAATTTCAAAGCACTTCTGCAGCTTAAAATCGTTGTCAGAGGTTTAGACTTTGGCACTGCTGTAGTAATCCTGCTGAACTCGGCTGGATGTTTAAAAGAAAATAAATATTTACAGCTTGATGAAAAACAAGTTTTCAAAGGTGTCCTATTAAGAAAGATACAGATGTCTCTGAGAAACAAAGAAAGAATGTCAAATAAGCAGTTAAGAAAGAAAAAAAAAAAATCACACAAATTAGAACATCAGCTATTTTAAGCTTGTTTCAGAAATGAAAGCATCATGTATGAAAGATCTCTTTGAGGTCTGATGTCAATTGATTATGGACTAGCTGATCTAGCATGATGGTGACTTCATAATCTCCTGTTGAACTGATCGTGCATCTGGGTTGAGGCAATCACAAGCACAAATGCGGGATGGGCAGAGTATGGATAGAGAATAGCCCTGAGGACAAAGACATGGGAGTGTTGGTTGCACATTTTATTGCTCATGTTGAACTTTTCAGCAAGTGCAGCCCAGAAAGTCAACTGTATCCTGGGCTGCATCAAAAAATGTGGCCAGTGTGTTGAGGGAGGTGATTCTACCCCTTTACTCTGCTCTCACAAGACCCAACCCAGAGAACTGCGTCCAGCTCTGGAGCCCCCATCACAAGAAGGACATGGACCTGTTGGGGCGGGTCCAGAGGAGGGCCACAAAGATGATCAGAGGTCCGGAACACCCCTCATACACAAGGAAAGGCAGAGAAAGTTTGTTGCCTGGAGAGTTTGTGGATATTCCCTCCCTGGAAGTGTTCAAGAGCAGGTTGGATGGGGCTTTGAGCAACCTGGTCTAGTGGGAGGTGTCCCTGACCATGGCAGGGGAGTTGGAACTAGATGATCTTTAAGGTCGTCACCAATCCAAACCATTCTATGATTCTGTTATTCTATGAAAGACTTTAAATTACCTTAATGAGCTTCTGTGGTTCTGGGCCCAGTACAGTTTTGATCTAGGCAGTGATTCCTTTTAAGTTTCATATTTGGAGTCCAGTTTCTTGAAGACGGATAGAAAGAAACCTCCGACATCCATCTACATTTATTTAACTTTGGGAAAATCTTGTGCTTTTAATACTTACATCAGAGTTTCTGTGAGTTTATATACATGCTCAAAATGGTATGCTCTAACATGTTACTGTACAGCAGCTAAGGTGAACTGATTAGAGGGATGCACACTCTTACTCAGGCAAATATAAATAAATTTTACCTGCAGAAAAATAGTTTTTTAGTTGATACTTGCTGTCTTTTCCCCTAACAGTTGTATTGTTTTTTTAAGTTGTACAAGTATTTTCATTTGCAATATCTCCACCTTTAAGACTCTGACAGTAAATCTTGATTTATCATAAGAATTAAAAGCAGACACAAGGAAAACTAATTTCTGGATATTTTTTGGTATTACTCTCTTCATGAGTCCTACATCCATTTCTCTGCCTCACTGCTAACAGGATTGAGGTTTACTTCTGCCATACAGAACTGAACAACTTCAGCTGGAACCTCCTATTGTGTATAATATTGGTTTATTTGAAGGCACATTGTAAATATGGATGTAGTTCCTTGTTATTTCTTGAGGGAAATGCCTATTTTTATTCTTCACAGTATAAAACAAGTGATGGGACACCATTGAGACAGATGGCTATGGCAGAGTAAAGAAACAGAAAGAGGATCATGAAATTTAAAATAGAATCTTCTAAAGAGGCATATATAAATGCTTTTCCCAGTGTCAGTGGCGAGCACATATAACCACATTGGTGAGTGCTGTTCGTCTAACAGAAGTATGTGGTGTTCGTGACTGGGTGCTCTGACAGGGCATATCTGAACCACTGAATTAATGATAGATTCTCAGCACTTTGATGAATGTATAATAAGTGAACTGACACTGCAATCATACCTTTTCAGAGTTTTAAAGTTCTGCAAGAACCACTTTCTGGAACTACTCTTTGTTCTAAAGCAAGAAAACTGATTGTCAAAGTGTGTGTTTTTTTTTCCCTGCATATTACCTTTGAAGACTGTTTACCTGTGATAAGTGTAAATTCAGAAAAAAAAAAAAAAAAAAAAAAAAGAGATCCAAAAAAAAATTTAANAAGATGTTTACTGATTATTTTGTGCGCTTTGTACATAGTGTAAAAAAGGGAGAAGAGGGCTTTATTAAACAGTCTTGGCTCTTTTGCTAATGATACTTCATGCTGCAGCCCAACACATATTCATTAGACCATTATACCATGGGTAAGAAATGAGAATATTTTAGGTCTGTTGAACACTGAATATTTCAGTTGATTAGGTTAAGCTGCTGAAATGCAGGTCGTTTTGTACACTGAGAAAATCCAATGTTAAGTGGTCCTCAAATTCTTACTTTCATCTGTGCAAAGTGCTCATCTAGTTAATAAAATAAATCACACCAGTTAGCACATGGCCTGCTAGTATGTGATATCATCATGTTTATACTGCTTTGTGACCACAAAAAATACACCCTTGGAAATGAACTTTTGTTTTCTTTGCTCGTAATTACCTTCTTTACTCATCATTCAGGATCAGAGGGTTTTTGTTTACTTGCTCAGTATCCTGTATCCTGCATTTTCGGCCTCACAGAAAGCAAGTACTATTTCTGAATCTGTGAGTATTTTTAGCTAAGCCCTCAGCTGTCTTTCAGGACAAGAAAGTTAAAAGTTGAGCAGTACAGAAGATTTAGTGGTAGAAGTGCTGTCCATGTCAGTGTTGGTTTTAGGTGATTCTGGACATTGTCAGCCTCAGGGCTACTTCTTTTCCCTTACTAGTTAACTTCCAGTGATCTCTGCTTTGCAGGCTGGATTTTTTGAAATTACCTGTTGAGGTGGGTAATAAAGTGGTTGGGATTAAAAAAAAATTGAACTTACAAATATTTGAATTCTTCCTATTGTGCCCTTACTCCTCTTCTCATACCTGAAGAATGTATCTCTAAACCTTACACACTTAAGCATATTAACTACTGTCTGATACACACATTTGTGTAACATAGTTATTTGTTAGCATAAAGATGGCAAAACAATAATGTATAGTGTATAAGTAATATTAAAAGAAACAAAGACTACCTCACCCATTTTGCTGTTGGGTAGAGTGAAGACAACAACAGCACAAAGTTTTGATTTTGTGAGTTTGTTTATTTCTATTTAGACTTAAGTTTTTGTCATCATTAAAATAAATATACGTTAATGCTTGGCTGGGAAAACAGGTGAGAATTGCTGGTCTGAAAGACAAATAAGACATGTAAGACTATATATATTTTTTAAATGATGAAATAATTCTATACCGATAAAAAACGTTTTGAATAGGCGCAGATGCCATTTTTAGTAGTATTGCTTCAGGTCTTATAAAAGCTCATGATCTTTCATAATGGATCAGTATCTTTATTCTGATTCATTCTAAGTGTGTTACTTAATAAATTTTTATAGATATGAAAACAGGTCTATTTATACATCTGAAAAATGTTGCATCATATAATTGGGATAAATATTTCACACAAAAAAATTGTTTTATTGCTTGTTTCATGCACAAATTGCTAAACAATGCCCATTACAGTGCTAAATTATATCCAGTAATATTACCCGAAAAATACTTTGGGGTTAAAGAGCCTAATATATTATGTAAATAATTATTTTAGACAGTTTTAGGTATTCTTACTAAATGGCATGGAAGTCCAAATCACTTTTCTGTAGCATGTCAGTGCCCAAATGACAGAATGATAAATAAAGTTAATGCATCATGTCTGATAATGTTCAGAGACACTTGCACTAAACTGACTACTTCTTCATCAGTTCCGTCACATGTCTTGAACTATAGGCCACAGTTCAAATTGTTTTATTTTTGGCTGAGTCAGCAAAGAAAACATTAAATCATATAATTCAATTTCTCACAGTGCTTGGACCTCATAGGGTTTAGAAATGACTTTCAGCTTTTGCATTACCTCCAAATATTGTATTCAACATTCATTACTGTAGTGATGTACATGATCTGTATCACTGTGCTCCTGCCACTTAGAAATTTATTTTTACTTTTCATTCTTAAGGAAAACTTTCAGTAGTTCCCAGAGGATTGAGATTTAAACTCAGGAGCTTGCTCTTAGCAAGTTATGCCTTGAGGAGAAATGAGTACCCAAGTTGGACTGTTCAATTATTTCACTCTTGAAAGCACAGTGATTTACTTGAGCTTTTGGGAGTAGTTTTTGGAAGTGGAGTTGCTACCCCTGTGCCTGAATATGCACTTTGTTTTGCTCTTAGGAAAAAGAAGGTGTGAAGAGCCAATTAAAGCAATTGATCTCACGGAGAGCTTTACAAATAAAATACTGTTAAAATAATATTTATTTTGTATAAATATGCCAACCAAATGAATAACCAACTCTAGGCCTCTGCCATTGTGTGAGACAGAATATCATATGTGTCCAGGTAATTAATTTCCATAATTGAGCAAAATCTACTGATCAAGAAAAAAAGTCCATTTGCTGCTTAGCACTGCAATGTTTTATTAGAACCTGTGCTGTGAATAAACAAGGATTAAAAAGATGAGAACCTGACAAGGAAAAAGAGAGAACAAAATTTAGCTGGAAGTTTGGATGTAAACATTTGAAATAAATTCACCTAATCTATTTGTTGCAAGAATTGTAGCCACTCACACAAACATTAGAAAATAGTCTCTTGCATCAGAAGCAATTATAGCTTGAATACACTGGCTGCCAAGGAACAAGGTGGGCATCAGTTTGACCTACTCAGTAAGGATTCCTGCTCTGGTGTCTCTGCTAGTTGGCCATGGTGTCGATTATGTTGTTGACTCAATACTTTTCAAACATACTTGTGTTCTTTAAAGTACAATCCAAACTACTTCACAACTGTCACATGCTTGGTATGCCGTTACTTATCTTTGTGTGTGATTCCATGCTTATACTATGTACTATCTAGTTTATGAATCATGGAGTTTACTTATTGGTCTGATACACAGGCCTATCAAGGTAAATAATTTATCCTACATTTTACCTAAGCCTGCAATGTTTTTATATTACAGTATGTTTAATTTGTGCTTCAGAGATGTCTAGGATGGAATTTTCTGTTTTTAATGTTAGCCAAACATAGAACAAAATAAGGAGTACCACTGACAGTGGAGGATACTTTACTGCAGGCTGGGAAAAAGACGTATTCTTAGCTCAGGAAGGTTCATCTAATATAGTTAACCAAGTACAAAATAAGTCATGTAGAAAGAATTAATTGGGTTTCAGGTCCAATTAGAAGTTCACATGCAATTTACAAGTGCCCTGAAATTTTAAATCAGGTTAAAGTCATATTATCTTATTTTTGCTAATGGATTATTTAATTATAATAACCAAATTGAAGGGTATTTGGCATAATGGATGTAACTCTACTGCAAATCTTGTCCATAATTATGGACAGGGAAAGTGATCTGGAGAAAAAAACCAAAAACTTAAAAATTCTGCTTAATTTGAATAAATGCAGAGCAAAACCTACTTCAAGATAATCAAGTGTACATTAACACTTGATGGAGAGTTTGGAGGGGAAACACTTCCAAAATCAAAATATTTGTGTAAAAACCTGTTCTGTGGGGAAATGAAAGTATTAATAGCCATAGTTGTATTGAGATAATAGGTATAGAGAAATAATGGGGGCACGGATTTGTAACTTTATGCACTAAATATTAGATGTTACACTGTACAAGGAATTAATAGGCTTGGAGGAGTCCACTAAGCTTCTTATTTCACAACTAAATAAAATTTTACCCAAGGCATGTTGATATCACAAAGCCATTTTCTTTGTGAATTTTATTTAAATATTTTCCAGATAAAGATGTGAATTTACTGATACTCAGAAAATTGAAAGAGTCATTATGAAGTAAAAAAAGTCAACATTTACTCTGATATTGAAAGAAAAATGTGTTTCAAAATTGTGACTTTTTTGGCACTAGACCAAAAGCTAGAAATATCTTCTGTTGACATGAATATCAGTTTTCTGAACAGGAAAGGACCTGGAGATACTTTTGAATGTATGTGGACATGTGTGTACTTCATAAACTTTCCTTGGCTCCCACAACCTTTGTTACCTACTGTTTAGAATCACCAGCTGAAATGAAATCTGTGAGCTATGTTAAAACACCAGAGAGGACAAGGTGTTAAAAATATTTTGTGAGTGTTTGTGTTATGAATGATATGGCTATTTGTGGCAGATACTTTCCAGTTTGCTTCAGATAAGAATCTCCCTCCAGCTGGCACTTGTCAGAGGACCATAGGACAAGCTTGTAAATTTGCTGCTTACAAATGACAATTGTGAAGATACATGTATGATTTTAGCTATTTCTTGGACATGCAAATCTGACTAACCTTCTAAGCATGATATAAGAGTAGATTAAATTTAATCATAACAGTTTAATTAAGTTCTGAAACTCTGTGCTGTATGCAGTACCCAGATAGTCATCGTGGAGTTGTGTTGCCTGAATTGTTTCATTGCAAAGCTGAATGAGCACCAAGATAGTTCTTGTAAGTGCCATCATAACTGAGGATCAGGGTAGCCCAGCTGAAACAGAGATGAAAGCAGCAATGACAGAGTTTACCCATGGAAAAATTAGAATCAATCACAGAATAGTTTGGGTTGGAAGAGGTCTTTAAAGATCATCTAGTCCAACTCCCCTGCAATACTCAGGAACATTTTCAACTGGATCAGATTGCTCAGACCCCCATTCAACCTGACCCTGAATGTTGCCAGGGGTGGGTCTTCTATGACTTCTGTGAGCAACCAGTTCAGTGTTTCAGTGTTTATGTTAAGTGATCATTTTAAGTACAATCAAAAGGCTTAATTTTTAGTACATCAAAGTACCATTTTTTGATTTGAATCCTCTGGAGGGAAAAAAAAGTAAATATACATTTCATTTTAAAAGACATTTCAAGCTAAAGCATCCAGATACTCATCTTTCAAAAGGGAGAGGCTAGGGAAACTGAAACATGAAGAAGTGATTAGCTCAAAGGCAAACCCAGGAGATAAGAGAAACAGGAAGAACAGAGCAATTTTCCCAAGCTCCTCAGTATGAAAGCAGTTGCTTGTTCACTTCAAATGGTACCTCCTTACAGCAAGAACTTCAAGAAATCCAACTTTTGATATTTTCAAGCTCCTATTGCTTATTGCAATAGGCTGCTTGTTGCAGCCTATTTATGCTTTAGGAGATTTTAAAATGCCCAGTTTCTGACAGAAAGATCTTAATGACTGATATATGTGATCTTTAGCTGCTTTCATTCATCATAGCAAAGATGAATCCCAAAACTGGGCTTCCATAATCCTTCCAAATGATTAATTCACTGGAGTTAAGTTTTCTATTGCAAGATTTCATCCTTTTTTCAATTCTGTGAGTGAGACGTCCATTGAAACCACAGGAAAAATACTTACTATCATTACTGGTTCCTTTTGAAAATACAGCTAAATTATCTGAGTTATTTTTCTAGATTTTATTATCCATGTATTCTTTCACTTCAACAAAAACAGTGATACCATAATACAAAATAACACTGGTGTCTTTTTCTTTTTTTTATAGAAAATCATCACATTTATTTTTTAAGTGACTTTTAAAAAGCATGAAAAAAATATTTGCTGCTATCTACTGTTTTGCTAAAGAGAAGAAATATCCTGATGCTTTCCTTAAATGTGTAAATCATCATAAATTGACCAGAGACGTAGTTTCTTTGCCTGAGGCAGTTATTGGTCTTCTTTCCAGAGTCTAATGAATATATCATTTTTAGAAGCCAGTCCTCTTTTTATCATCCACTATATATTAATTTTTTTTTAGGGAAAGAATTCAAAAAAACATTAGTAATTCATTTTGAAGCACAATGGTACATTCCGATCACAGTTTTCTTTTTGAGATTGGCACAGGTTTTATGAATAGCCTAACTATAACTGAATTGAAATTTAATTAAAAAAAAAGTGATTGACAGTGCATGCTTAGCATTATATATAAGAAGAAATAGTTCCTGCCACAGTCCCTTGCAATTTGACTCATTATTTTATCACATTTGAACACAATGGCTGTATATCTACTGTTGTTCAGACTCCACTTAAATCTAGACTGCCTACTCACTAGCTTGCACATTGGTTCAAATTGCAGACATGGTTCAAATTGCAGACAAATCCCTGTGGTTTATTTTCAGTTTTTCTGAGCTACTGGTAAATAAATTCAGTAATGATCTTGAAAATGGTTTGAGCTCAAGTTTTTGTCCCGTCTCTGCCTTGTTGGACTCTTGCCTGTCATTCAGGTGAATGAAAGTCAATAGGGCTGTGTTGGCCATCACAAGCCCAGAGAACATGAAAAGAATTTTCCTGGACTTCTGATTAAATGAGACTTCAGGGAACAGAAATTATGTCTAGACTGTCATTATTAAATCTGAGGAAAAACAGAATTCTACATATTGGTTTCATAAACATTTGAGATGGGACAATGCTGTGAAAGCAAGCAATGCTTGAATGGCTTTGAGTAAAATGTAGTGATTCAGAAATTTATAACATTTTGCTTTCATGTTGTAGGTTTGTATGGACTTATGCTGCCCTCCTGTTGTAAAATCAAATGTCAGTGAGGATGCTAAAGAGTTTGAGACATCAAAGCACTTTGATCACAGATATATCCAGTTTTATTAATCACACAGTATGTCTGTCCTGTGCAGGTGATGGTGCAGTGGGGGAGAGAAGTCAGGTGGGTTAGCCTGATAGTTTCTTACATGACCACCCTGTCCCTTGGAAGAGGTGGTGCAGCCCAAGAGAGATTGGACAGGTCGTTGTGGTTGTTCCTGCCAAGCCGCACCTGTTCCAGATGCTGAATCACAAGGTATCTCTGGCCTCTTCTCCACTCCCTGTGTTCCCTGGAGATTGGAGAGAGTCTCAGATCCTGGTGCAGTGCTCTGGGTCTGCCCTCCTCAGAGGCTTTCCAGAAACTGTCATCTCAATAAGCTTAGGCTATCTTAGTTACAAAAAGCAGGGAGGTATACTTTTCTAGTGGTTAGTCTGTTCAAATCATATAGTTGTTTTCTGGTTTGCTGCTGTTATTGTTGATGGTTACAGTCTGCTTTTTTCTGGGTACTTCTGGACACTTTTACACTTTGATTGTCAAATAAGTTGTTTGCGTTGTTTGGCTACCTGCTTGCCTGAGTAAACCCAAAATATTCTGTTTGGGAGAGATGTTTCATCATATGTCATCTACTGTAGTATAGCAAAAAGTTGGTTAGCAGCCTTGCTAACTAAGCCTAGCTGCTATATTTTCTGATTGAGAATCAGAATCACTGACTGTAGTGGTGTAAATGGGAAAATGGTATCCTTGTATGTCCAGTCACATTTGGTGCAGTTATAGCAGAACAGTTTCCTTTGGTTACTCACAGAAGCTGTGAAATGCATGGGAGTTCAGGATAATGTACAACGGCACGCGGACCCAGAGCAAAGAAGGTAATTTTTGAAGGCATGAACATCAAGCCTACAACTTAAATAGGTGTCCATAAAGCAGTTCTGATCCTTAGTGATCCTTCTTGGTTTTACCACATTACAGGAGACAATATGACCCTGCTTCAGCCTTGCCGGTGAAATGACTATAGACATTAAGAGAAATATCGAAATAGAGTAATTGCCAGAGTGCTGAAGGTACCAATGGCTTTGAGCTACTCAGTTTTTCTCAGGCTTGCTCTGTGTTCAGGTGTTGTTGTCCAAGGTAAGAAGCAGTGATTTCTACATGGCTGTTGATGGTTTAAGATCAGAGAAAAAAGACTCTAATGCAGGGTAGGTTGAAGGTTCACCTAGGTTCATGGTACATACGGGTTGATGAAGTGTCTGAAAGAGTGGAATACAACTTCAGTTGAAATAACTAAATTCAGGTGTCTACATCTAAGTTGTTTAGATCAGATCCTATTCCGAAGACCCAGTTAATACAGTCAAAAAGAGACTAGAGAGAAATTCAGCTGATCCGCCAGAAGTATTTGGATTTAAGCTCATTAGTAGGCACCTGAATATAATTGCCTTAATCCTGACTTGATTTCCACTCTGAGGACTTGGTTCACTTACCTACACAAAGATGTCTGTGTTTGTAAGATATGTAAGAGATGGGAGTGATCGTAAAGATGATAAAGGACCCATGGAAAACTTGTGGTCTTCTGGATGGGCATTTGGAAGCCATGACATCATACTGAGGACATCTTAAAGGACACTGCACTTGTGTTTAAACAACAAAATCAAGCCCTGGCTTCCATGAGTTGAGCACCACACAAAAGCATGGGATACCTAACAGACCTACATTCAGCACACAAGCAGGGAAAACCAAAGGAAGAAAAGCTGAAAAAGTGAATTCTAATAATTCAGTCTACTTGATTTAGCAAAGTAAAGCCTATACTTAGCACAACTAGAAAAATCATAGGCAATGATCCACTGCAGTGGCAGAAAAAAAACCCGACCAATACTCAAACATATTGACTGTTATATATTTCATTGTATTCCCACATCTAGAGCCCAATGGTAATTTTTAAATAATCAGGGGATAGAAAAAGATAACATAGTTCAAAATAATTGCAAAACTCCTTTTTGCAGTATTTGGGATGAAGAGGGAGAGCATGTATGATGGAAAAAAGTAACATCTAACTAAAGCATATATCTGCTGACAGATCATGCTTAGGGTGTAGTTTCTGGTGAAAAGTGAGTTCTTTGTGCATAGTAGCCACATCCGAAAATCAAAATATAGCTGGGAACAGTGATTCAGGTACTGATCTGTTCAAACTCAGAGCAGAGATATGAATCTCAACCATCCAAATGACTCAGCTAAACAGTTAGCTATTTCCCATTCTCTCCTGCACTACCAGTAACCAAATCTGTATTTGCAAACATTTTTAAATTAAATGTAATTTTTTTTTTCCCAATTAGCCTATTGATGTTCTTCTTAGATAAGTTATCCTTTAATATTTGTTGCTAATTTGAAAGGACAAGATGAGCATTTATGAAGCCACTCTAATTG
>VWZK01012165.1:0-66907 GCA_013396935.1 Baryphthengus martii
GTCCTCAGCACAAGAAAGACATGAATCTGCTGAATGAGTCCAGATGAGCGCCATAAAATTTGTCAGAGGGCTGGAACCGCTCTTTTATGAAGAGAGAGTTGGGGTTGCTCAGCCTGGAGAGAAGAAAGCTCCAGGGAGACATTACTGCAGTCTTTCAATACTTGGAGGCCTATAAGAAAGATGGGGACAATCTTTTTAGCAGGGCCTGTTGTGACAGGACAAGGGGGAATGGCTTTAAACTAAAAGAGGGGAGATTTAGACTAGATATAAGAAGGAATTTTTTTGCACTGAAGGTGGTGACACACACGCACAGGTTGCCCAGAGAGGTGGTAGATGCCCCATCCCCGGAAACATCCAAGGTCACATATTAGACTGGTAAAGATGGGAAAGGAAAACCTGAATTTGAAAGCCGTGATAGAAGAGGTGAGTAGTGACTTCTGCATTTGTGAAGTGTACCATAAACAGAACTGCAGGGAACCTCTGACAGATATGATAATGCATGTGCAGCATCTACCCAGGCCTTAGGACCATCCCAAACAGTGTTATCGCTATGGCTGTAAAAAGGTTTCCCAGAGAGGTGGTAGAGCCCTATCGCTTGAAACACTCCAAGTCGGGTTGGACAGGGCTCTGAGCAACCTGATCTAGTTAAAGATGTCCCTGCTCTGTGCAAGGGAGTTGGACTAGAAGATCTTTGAAGTTCCCTTTCAATCCAAACCATTTTATGATTCTATGAAAACTCCGTCTGCTGTATAACAAATTCCAGCGAGTTCTGATTCATATGGAGTTCCAGACAATTTTGTTTACTCTTTGTTTCCTTTCCTACATGTTGTTCTGGGCCCAACTCTGTCTATCACTGCCCAACAAACCCTACAACTTTCCCCAGATACATTCTAGGAAAGCCCAATATACCTGTACCTAGCTGCATGCTTCTTGCACAAGTGTTTGTTCAACAGGAGGCAGAGAGTCATAAACTTTCCATCTCAAATCAGTGTCACAGGCAGGTTTAGATTATACTCCAGAGTAAGCTGGTCAAAGCACTTGTGGAGACTTGAGTGTCAAGGTTTGCCTGATTCAGCCTTAGCTGGAATTTAAGTGGTCTGGGTGCCTAGGTATGGGTACATTGTTTTTTCATATTTCTGTAGATGAACTGACTTCTAATAGACTACTCTCAGGTGACAAAAGAGGGATCAAAACCAAAAGCTATGTTAAAATTTTATATTAGAAAATCATGTGAAGTCAGTAACGGTAACAGTACTTAGAGCAAAAACCACGATACTACTTTGCGTTGATGTCACTTGAGAACCAGATCTTCCTTCTTCTTTCTTCTTTTGCTTTTGTTCGAATCAGAAAGTTCTTGGGCTCTTCCTTTAATTATGTCATTTATAGCTTTATTTCCTAATTGGAATTCTGCAATAAAATTACTCAAAGCTTCCAAAATATATCTTTACATTTCAAAAATGCATATGCTTCTTTGGCCTGATATAACCTATATAATCAATGAAACAAAATAAATCTCAAAAATTGTTCTAGCATTCTGTAAAATCCAATTTTGTAATAAAACATTAGTCTGCCATATAATCTGGGAAAGAGAGAAGTGCAAATATGCCTTTCAAGGCATTCTTTGTATATTGTTACACCGTACTATACCTCTGCTATGAATCTTTATTGCATTAGATGCAAGCTTGCTCAGTTTTCTAAATGAAAGGTTCTATATGAATATGTAAAGTTTTAAATGGCATACATACTTTCCATGTCTGCTCACCTTTAACAGCTTTTATATCAAAATAGCTTAGTTTAAAAAATTAGGGATTTTAGTTATCATTCTGCTGCTTATCTAAAGGTCAGACCAAGCTACTTCCTGTACATGAACGAGATGCATTAATAAAACTTCTGCTGTGAGAACATTGGGCTACATTGACAATAGGAGTTGCTTTTGCACACTACATCAAATCTGTCATACTTACTGTGTCTATAGGCTGGATCCGTAGCACATATCTGTTCTCAATATGGTGCTTATTTAGATTTCCTGTTGTAACATTAATCTCCTCATAGCTTTTGTCTGCACTTTCTAGGACATATTTACCTAAGGGAAATCATACTTGACCAATCTGATTGTGTTCTATGATGTTGTTACTGTCTGGCTAGATGAGGGGAGAGCCCTGAATGTCATCTACCTTGACTTCAGCAAGGCTTTTGACACTGTCTCCCATAACACACTCATTAGGATACTCAGGGAGAGTGGGCTAGATGAGTGGACACTGAGGTGGATTGAGAGCTGGCTGTATGACAGAACTTAGATTGTTGTGATCAATGGAGCAGGGTCGAGTCAGAGACCTGTAACAAGCAGTGTCCCAGAGGGGTCAAGGAGTTGTTCTAGATGATCACTACAGATACCTTCAAACTCTGACAGTTCTGTGATCCTGTGATTCTATGAAAACTGCATAGTGGTGTACTCCTGTGGAAGCTGTGCCTGACGCATGGTTTTATGCAGATCTCCAGGCACGCACCCTTTCAACTAGGGATCTAGTGAGGCAGGGAACCTGCTACGGAGAGTGCCCAGGAGTGTGCAGTGTGTATGGTTAGGAACGTGGGAACTGCACCTGCCGAGCCCTTAGCCTATTTTTCCTGTTGCCGTGTACTATGATGAGAAAGGATCTGACTGCAACAACTCCTTGTTTCTCATTGAGTGTAGTGGTTATCAGAAGGAGTAGACTCCCAGTCATAACTAACTGGCCTGCACTGAGTGCGTCATTTAAATGGTAAAAATGGAGCACTTTCCTCTTCTACAGCAGTTTCCCTGACAGATCAAAAGACTTTTTGAAAATTAAGTGTAGTGGTGTTTTTGACCTTTGAGTTTCCAGGGACAGTGCAGATGTATTTTAGTGATGAATGGAAGTTTAAGATGCTCAGCAGGAGAGCTGCCTTCTCTATGTTGTGCTGTGACAGAAAGAGAAGGTTATTGGCTGAGTGCAAATGTGGCCACCTTACAGAGGTGACACCCCCAATTTTTTAATGGTGTAAACCAGGCAGTAGTAAAAAAAACACGTAAACCAACTAAAACAAACACTTAATTGAAAGTTCAGATTCATTTAAGTGATCTAGAAGTGAGTAGTTGATTTTGGAGCTTGGCCAGTTTGACGGGATGAAGAAACATATATTCTGGCAACAATCATTTCATAACCTGAAGTGGTACAG
The DNA here is from genome assembly GCA_013396935.1 of Baryphthengus martii. Lineage (NCBI taxonomy): Eukaryota > Metazoa > Chordata > Aves > Coraciiformes > Momotidae > Baryphthengus > Baryphthengus martii. The sequence goes on from VWZK01012165.1 coordinate 3,196, forward strand.
CCTGTGGTGCCTTGGATGGTTGCACTGTTTGATTGAAGCATAACCCCTTGGCGTGGTCGCCTCGATTTTTTGCATTTCGCGATCACAGCAAACGAACCGTCACGCGTCCACTGAGTGGACCATGATAATGGTCTGGTGCTGACCTGAAGCGAGCCTCCATCTGCACAAGGCAGGAGTCTGTCCGTGTCCTGGGCACCTCCTGTTGCCAACCCTCTGTAACACGGCAACCACCACAGCACCATTCTGTCTTCTGTGTTGTGGCCACCGCATCACCAAGGTGAGCCAGGGCTGATGGAAAGCCCAACACAGCATAACATTTCTTTTAAAAATCAACTACATCGACAAAAAAAACCACACTAAAACCACTTAAAAAATGTAAAACTGAGGTTGTCTCTGCCAGGCCTGGCTTGTCCTGCCTTTACTCTCATCCTTCTTTTGACTGTTCAGGCTTCTCATTTCACTCCCAGACCCCTTCCAAATCTAATATTCCTTCTGACAACTCCTCATTCTGCTCTGAGCTTCCATATACTGCTTGCTGCCAGGCATTACCCTTGATCAGCTGCCAGCAGCTTCCACTTTCCTGTGGACCAGTCTTTGAATTCTGCGTACCCTGGCCCACTGTGGACACCCTCTGACCAGGGCTCTGCTATGCTCATGATGCCTTATCTTCGTGTCCACGGTGGTTTATAAAGTAGTGAATCTCTCTGGCTGAGTGTCCTAGGAGCACAGTGTTCCACGGCTGTAATAGTCGGTCTGAAGAACAGAATTGTGTCAACATCGTCATCAGAGACTTGGACAATCAGGTACCCCGAAGTTTAAGCTAACATCTTGACATGAGTCCACAGCAGCTTACCTGAGACATGGTTACTGATCTACAGGATGGAATGCAATGATATCAAGACACGAACACCCTGGGAGGGAGAATTGCACAGTACAAGGAGTACAGTACCATTCTTCATTACATGGTGCAATTAGTTTGGTAGAAGAAGAAACAGCCAAGCTATACCACACAGCTGCTGTCAAGAAGCTGGATCATGCATTATAATACAAAAACACACCTCCTTGTCCAAAACCACCTTCATCTAAGGCGAACCATGCCTCAGACACTCCTGCTTGGGCATGCGCAGAAACCTCGCTCGGGAAAGGCGGAGATTGGCAGAAATCCATGGGACAGAGGAGAAGCAAGGTGTGTTGCCTGACATAAAAGATGGTTTCCTAGCAACTGAACTCTGGAAGCTTCCCCACCAAAGATCACGACAATTGGAAGGGCCGGCGGGACTCTGCCTGGACCTGGGACCATAGGGACGCCTTGGAACCGTGGTGGTAGTTATAATTCTCTTTCCCTCTCTTTACCTTTTTTCTCTTTCTCTCACTCTTTCTGTCTATCGCTTACCGCTTTACGAGCAAAAACAATAAAGTTGCACTGTTTGATTGAAGCATAACTCCTTGGTGTGGTCGCCTCGATTTTTTGCATTTCAAGATCACAGCAAACGAACCGTCCAATCTAGTTCTCAAAGGGGTGTAGCATCTCATCAGATCTCTGCCATTATATTCCCTACCTACTCCATCTTCTGCAATTAAATGATCTGGCAATAAATGTGGGGGGGTGGGATTATATGGTGTAGGGGTGTTAATGTGGGGTGGTGTTTTATTTATTATTTATGAACTATCAGGTGCATTGTTCCTTCTGTTTTCCTTCATGCCTAAACAATAGTTAGTGGGAAATTCACGGCACGTTCAGGACTATGTATAGCTTTGTTTTGATAGAATTTGTCCCTAGGTCTTGTCATAATACATTGTCTATTCACGGGTTTTTTTTGATTCGGCTGTAACATAAGTGTAAATTTGTGTGTGGTTCTTTACTAAGGAGTCACTAATCAGAAATGTTTGCATTTTTACCATAAGTGGTATAATGAGCATAAGATTGTTGAGGCACTTGATACTAAGCTAATTAAACTCACAGTGAAGTTAGTGGGAGTTTAACCCCTGACTTCATTTGATAAGTGTTACTGAAGAGCCCATCACTAATATTTATTTGTCAGTAAAGTGTGTTTCTTGAAAATTTGTTGAGTATATTCCCTTTGGATTTTAAATACTGTTTTAATTTAAACACAAGTTTTGCACTTTTATGTACAATCTTTTTTTTGTATGTGAAATGTATGGTGCACAACACATGAAACTAACAAAGCTGAGAGGGGAATATAGATCCTTTTTTTTGTAAATAACTATGAAATTTCTTCATATTTGGCATATGCCCCATTTCTCATTAAGCGTAACTACATGGAATTTTGATGTATCTTTGTTATTTCATTACTTAGCTCATTTAGGGTAAGAATAGAGTCCGACACAGATGCTAATTTTGTTAGAGAGTTCAGTTTTCATTGATTTTTGTACATCATTAATTTTCTATTATTTGTATCTGTATATTCTTCATTAATTTTCATCAATTTTCTATCCAGCAGATTAGATTGTAAAATCTCAGAAAATTCATTCAGTTCACAAAAGTGGTTAGGGAAGGCTATGTTTTATTTCTTATACAGAAAAGAGACAATGAATCTCTATTTTTAGCAAAAAAAAATGATTATGTTATAAATCTGTATAACTTATTGGTATAGTCATGGGTTTGCTTCCACAGTTATCTGAGGTTGATAGTAAACAGTCAAGATTAACTCTTGGAAGAAGTTGGTCTGAAAAGTCCAGATTCTTCTGCCAAAAAAATCAAAACCATTTTCCTTTGGAATATACGATCTATACATAAACAACTTATTTTTATTATGCCTTCTTTTTTTCACTTTGTTCTCTAACTTGCACATTGCAGTCACATTGTGTAATAAAACTGTAGAAATTCTGCATTACTCACAAGTTTGGCTGCAGGATTTTTGTCTACTACCACCTCATCCTCTTCACTGCAAGGCACTGTGACAGGCATACAAATCTTTACAAGAAAGACTGTTAAGAGCAGACAGTTCATTTTTTCTGAAATGCAGACCAAGAATAAGATATTATTTAGCCCTAATACTTTTGATTCTGTTTTGGGTTATTTTCCATGTAAAAGCTGCTGTGTTTCCTAATTTCTAAATTTCAGACTGGTTTTCAGATGTTCTGCATCTCTTGCCAATGAAAGCAAATAAAACCGAAAATAACAGAAGGGAAGATTCAGAGACATTTCAAGTAATAAGCCTTGTTTAGCCAATATGGTTCGTGTTGAAGCCATTCCTTTTGTTTGGCCCTTATGGAAAGAAGACACAGTGAACTGTTGTAACTTTTGTTTTCAAGATGTATTATTGCAGGGAAGGCAGAGATCTTAACTCATCTAGTCCAACTGACTGATCACTTCAGGGCTGACCAAAAGTTAAAGCATATTATTAAAAACTGACAGACTTGGGAAATCAACCGCCTCTCTAGGAAGTCTGTTCTGGTGTCTGACCACCTTCTTGGTAAAGAAATGCTTCCCTGATGTCAAGTCTGAGACTCCCCTTGTGGAGCTTTGAACCATTACCATGCATCCCATCACTGGATACCAGGGAAAAAAAGATCAACACCTCCCTCTCCAATTCCCATCCTCAGAAAGATGTAGACAGCAGGAAGAAGAACCTTCATGGTCAAAGAGAGAGTGAAAACAGTTTGCTGCTTTAGCAGACTATGCCTGACCAGTAAACACCTACAATGGAAGAGGGCTCAGTAGACATGAGCAAGGACAACGTGCCTGGGAAATACAGAGAATAATGTAGAGTGTGACTGACCATAGCTGTGCAAAGAAACTGACTTCATCTTAACACACAGGGGATTGGAAGGTGGCCTTTGCTCATGTGGATCAGTTATCACCTGGTGGTTTAAATGTTTCCCTGAGTTAGCCAGATCAGTATAGGTGGAGTGAATATGTGGCTCAGTGCAACATAGAGTATAAAAACTAAAGAACTAACTAAAGAACTTGAAGAGCTTGAGCTGCCTTCAACCTGTATTTTCCTTCTCAGCAACTGGGAACACCCAACATCCTGACAGCAACCATATTATAGAGACCAGTAGTGGGAATCACACTGGTATTGTGATTGAACTGTGTATTGCAATTGCCATGTTTTACTAAGTGTAAATTACATTTACATTATGATTTCAGTATATTTTATCTCATTCTGCTAAATCAAAAATCCAGTGTAACATCAAATACCTTCAAATAAATAAATTCGATATCAAACATTTCACCCTCCCTACATGGAGTATCTAAAAACACCTGGTCAGAGAGTCTTGGACTGTGACAAAGACTAATTGACATGTGAATCTGACACCTGAGAGTCTCTGACGGTGAGTGTCAGTGGGGAAAAGATGTCAGTGGGATGTCAAACAAGCAAGAAACTGGTGGAAATATGTCAGAGTCAAACTAATGGAAGTTTTAAGGAAGATCTAATGTTGCTTTTTCAATTGATCTGCTATAATTCATATTTGTCCCATTAAAGAGAGGAAGCAAAATCCTCTAAATTGGCAAAAGATTTGCTAATAATGTAATTGTCATCAGGATCTGGTCCACAGCACACAGCAGATGCTTTGCAAAATAATGAAACAACAGCAGCAATATGGGATCTTTCATGCAATGAATGATACTGGTATTGATCGCTGCTGTAATTTGTCATGCTTGTCATGGTGCTGGCATTTGCTCATTGATGTACTCTGCTGGCAAAACCAGAATATTGATCACTCATTATCATGGAAACTTGCAGAAAATCTAACCGGTATAAAATGCAGTGCATTCTTGTGTTGAAAGCCATGGGAAATAGAAGATGCAGAAACATAATGAACTAATTTGTTTAATAGAGCAAGTTTTTTTGAAATTTTTTTCATAGTCATTTAAGAAAAAAAAATAAAAAATCACTGAACTGTAGAAACAAACTGAAAATAAGAGAGAAAAATATACAACTCCTTGTCTACAAAAAAAAAAATAGCGTGGCTGAGAATTTACTTAATAAGAATGAATTTTAAAAATTTCAGCTTTCATCTCTTTTCACAGGGCTTTTCACATGGACTTGAATTTCTAGGTTCTAATGAGATACATCCCAAGATCCTCAGGGAATTGGCTGATGTAGTTCCCAAGCCACTCTTTATGATATTTCAAAAGTCATGGCAGTCAGGTGAAGTCCCTGGTGACTGGAAAAAGGGAAACATTGCATTCATTTTTTAAAAGGGTAGAAAGGAAGACACTGGGAACTACCAACCTGTCAGCCTCACCTCTGTATCTGGGAAGATCATGGAACAGATCCTCCTAGAAGCTATGCTGAGGCACAATGGTGGACAGGAGTGATTCAGGAGAGCCAGCATGGCTTCATCAAGGGCAAGTCCTGTCTGAACAACAACATGATCTTCTGTGATGGAATGACTACAACAGTGTACAAGGGAAGAGCTACAGATGTTGTCTATCTGGACTTCTGTAAAGCCTTTGACACTGTCTCCCACAACATCCTTCTCTCTAAATTGGAGAGATACGGGTTTGATGGGTGGACTGTTTGGTGAACAAGGAATTGGTTGGATGGTCACATCCAGAGGGTAGTGATCAAGGACTCACTATCCAGATGGAGATTGGTGACAAATGGTATCCCTCAGAGGTCTGCACTGAGATCAGTGCTGTTTAATATCTTCATCAATGACATAGTGGAATGGAGTGCAGCTTCAGCAAGTTTGCAGATAACATAAAACTGAGTGGTGCCCTTGACACCTGGGGGACCTGGACAAGCTTGAGAAGTGTGTCTGTGTGAACCTCATGAAGTTCAACAAGGTCAAGGTCCTGCACATGGGTCAGGGCAATCCTCAGTATCAATATAGGCTGGGAGATGACAGGATAGAGAGCAGCCCTGCAGAGAAGAACTTGGGGGTACTGGTGGATGAAAAGCTGCACATGAGGTGACAATGTGCACTCACAGCCTAGAAGGCCAACCATACCTTGGGCTGCATCAAAAGAAGCATGACCAGCAGGTCAAGGGAGGTGATTCTCCCCCTCCTACTATGCTCTGGTGAAACTTTGTTGGGAATACTGTGTCCAGCTCTGAAGTACGGGAAAGAGATGGAACTGTTGGAGCAGATCCAGAGGAGGACCACAAAAATGGTCAGAGGGTTGGAACACCTCTCCTATGAGGACAGGTTGAAAGAGATGGCATTGTTCAGCCTGGAGAAGACAAGAGTTTGAGGAGACCTTATTGCAGCCTTTCAGTATTATAGGGGGCCTATAAGAAAGATGGCGTCAAACTTTTTGGCAGGGCCTGTTGCACCAAGACAAGGGGTAACTAAAGAGGGTAGGTTCAGACTAGATATAAGGAAGGATTTTTTTACTATGAGGGTAGTGAAACTCTGGAACGGGTTGCCCAGGGAGGTATTAGATGCCCCATCCCTGGAAACATTCAAGGTCAGGTTGGACAAGGCTCCGAGTAACCTGATCCAGTTGCAAATGTTCCTGCTCACTGCAAGGGGGTTGGACTAGGTGACCTTTAAAGGTCCCTTCCAACCTAAAGCATTCTATAATTCTATGATTCAGGTCTGATAGATCCAAAGCCATTTCAAGTACTAATAGTTTTAGTTGAACTTCAAAAAGTGTATGTCTGCGAGGGTGTATTATATGTATTTATAGTAAAGCAAGAGCTAAAATACACTGAAAACATACAACATTAAATAATAAAAACATACAAACATTAAATGTTGTGATTAGCTTTAAAATACAGAAGTTATTAGCTGAACAAATTTGAGAAATAATATCATTACCTCGTGTGTTTAATAGGCTTAATCCTATAGAGATATGGGGTTGTTAACACTATACCCTACGCTGACTTCAACAATCACTGTACCGTCACCCCTATGAAGCAAAAAATAATCATTGACAGGTATCTACACAAGAAACATGTTCTTGTTTGTGTTTCAGTAGAACGTTAAATTGTCATCATTTTGAATGCTGGAAATAATTACTGTCTAAATTATGTGTAACCATAATGTTGTTGTAAATGTATGTAATTTGTAAAGTTATTATAAGGTTTTTTTTAAAAAAGATCTTATCATGATTTATTTCTATTTATATTGAGTATAATAGGACTTTTAATGCCACTATGCTTATTAAAGGTCTTGCTATCTCTTTCTTACAGAGTGCTTTCTCTAAATGTTAAAAATTAAGATAAATTAAGAAGATCTCTAGATGTTCAAAATGATGATAAATTAAGAAGATCTTTGTCAAACACAATCTTTTTTGTTACGGTTCGTTTGGTTTTTTTTTCATTTAGAAGCAGGTTTATGTATGTAAAGAATGGATACAACAATTAGTGCAGTGTTGATTAATTTTCCAAAACCTAGCACGGTTCATTCAGCGTCTCCATAGTTTGAGTGCACCTCTCAGTCCTATCACTGCATCTTGGTTAAATGGAAGTTGTGCAATGAGATGTAGAAAAGCTCTGAATCATCATGCTTAACTGAATATGACTTAGAGGGCCAGAGAAAAGAGGGGAGATGTGAAAAGGTCATCTCCACAGACAGCAAATAACCCTGCTGCAGCAAACACACATCATACAGAGACTTCAGGGAGAAACAGCTGTCAGTTTGCCAGTAAATCAGTTCAGTTTACCAGTCATAACATACTTGGTTTAGGTAAACATTTTAAGGTTCTAGTAAAAGCATGGCTTCTGTGAGACTTCTTTTTCTCCACATTTGAAGGTTGCTCCTTTAACTGACTTTGATGACAACAGGATTTTTCTTAATATTAAAAGTACACTTGTCTTTTTGCTACTTTTTTATTTATTTAAATGTACATATCTCGTGCACCATCTTATTTTTTTCTACTATTTTGATTCAGCTGCTTCTCAGTTTTGTGATTTCTGATCTTGCCAGTGGTTCTGCAGCTTTTATTTTGTAAGACAGAAACAACCAGTACTAAGGAAAAGAACAGTGCTTTTCTACACATGGAGGAAAGGAAAAAGGATTAAAAAGCAAAGGGATAAAATACCCTAACCAAAAAAAACAAGAACGTTTGCAAAAGGTGAATTAGGAGTTTATGAACAATATGCAGTATTATTATTGACTAAGTATCAATGATATGACTGAGAAGTTGATCAGCTGGTTCTCACAGTATAGCCAGGTGGTTGCGATGGTTAATGTTGTGATAAAAATACACCCTTGAACTTTGTTATAGCAGTGCTGATACGATTTAGCAAGACAGCACATACAGCTCTGGCATTCTGTATGAGGTAAATGCAGGCATATTATCAAACTCTGGTCAAAGCCCAGTAAGAGAACCTACCAATTGCTTGCTTTCTTTTTTTTTTCTTATTTTTGCTTTTCAGATATGAGCAAGAAGTGCACAGTCTGATTCTGCTGTGTCCCTTAAGTCTGCCTTCCTCTTCCTTTTTTTTTTAATTGCCTCTCATAGTTATTGCCTTTCATTATATTTTCTACCTTCTCATCTTTGAGAAGTAGTGGGAAAGGAAGGCTTTTTTTTTCTTTATGTCAAAGTGTCAGGCTGTTAACTCATTCTTTTTTTGCAGTTAGGCAGACTCCGCAGGCTGTTTGCCGTAAGTGTTTCTGCAGAGCTCATGCTCTGCTTCTAAGGTGCAGATATATTCCTAGCTTATCTTCCTCTTCCCTTCCAACCACCCTTGCTTACATGTGATGCTCACTTCCTGGACTGCCTTGCACATAGACCAGAAATGCCTCCAGGAAAACGTTTCCCTCCATCTTTCTTTGTCAAATGCACAGAACATTTGTGGATGCTTTCGATAATCAATAAAGATTGCTATTTGTGTAGAATTTCAGGACACAGACTGTAATTATGTACCACTCTGTACATGTATCATCTGTCTGATGAGCAGAACTTGCATTTCAGCCCACAAAATCATGAAGATTTGGTCTTATTCCCTTTGAAATAAGGCTCTCTACTGATGTTAAATAGTGCAGAGCTAGGCAGTACAGACTTGAAAAAGCATTCTGTAGCCCTGTTTTTGAGCTGAATGATCTACTCAGACCTATGAAGTGCACTAAACAAATACTCTATAAAAACAAAAAAACATGAGGGGTCAGTCCTGCAAAGATTTGACCACTTTGATTTTGATCCAGCAAAGCACAGAGGTATGTTCTTTGCTTTAAACGTGTTTATTCTTCAGAGTATTCCTATGCACTTTAAGTTAAATATCTTACTGGATCAAGGCTGGAGTATTTTCAGCACCTTTTATGGTTGAGTTCTTACACAAAACTTTTTCTCTAAGAGCTCAAAACATTTCACAAAACAATTTAAAGACAATCCCTCAAAATAATAAGATGAAATACTGTCATAGGACAGAAAATTATATTGTTTCCCTGGATGAGTACAACATACACATCCATAACTAAGGCTCCTAGCTTTCTAAATCAGTAACAGAAAAAAAAAACAACCCAATAACAACAAAACCAACTCTTTTTGCTCCGTTTCCTAAAAGATGCTCTGCTCCAGGAAACACTGAAATGGATGAGTCATGTAAGAAAGGCAGGCTTTCAAGTAAGCTCCAGTGATGAAACTCAGTAGCTACAAGGGTTTTGTTGTGTGTTTTGTTTTCTCCTGACTGAGTGCAGAGACATGCAATTTAGTTCTTTAGATGGAAAGAATTAAAAACACTAAAAAGATAAACTAAAGACCATTTATAATAGAGGCCGTAAGTTGTCTCAAGAGAAATGGCAAGAAGCTGTTTATACAGATAAGGTCCTTGTCTGGGATGCTGAACTAACTAATAGCAGTAATATTTGTTAATATTGCACAAGTATCTCACTCTAAATAATTATGTTATAGCAACATCAAAAGACCCTATCTAATTTCTTTGTGTGAGCAGTTCAACCATATATGGAGAATTAAAAAGTATTTAAAGATAGTTCTACAGCACATTTGCTGAAGAAAGATAAAACAAAAATAAAAGTTATCATTTCCCCTCCTTTCCTAGAACGCATCCCTCCACTCTCCTGAACTGGTTGTTTGTCAGTTTGAAATTGTGGGTTCATCTCAGGAGGCACCATGAGAGACTTTGGGCAGACCTGGCAACAATCCCTTCTCCCAGTTATGTCCTCCCCAGTTGCAAAGGATGGAATGCTGTGGAGCTCCATGCTGCAGCCCCCAGAAACACCTCATGAGATCTGTTTGTGGGTAGCCAGTCACTCCACTTCTTTCCTTCTATATCTTTGTTCATTAAAATACATTGAGGTTTTTTTATTAACATAAATAGATAAATAAATAAATAAGATAAAATGCTGGCAAAAGATTAGAAGGTGGAACAATATGAAGAGAATCAATGCTTGGGAAGTCCGTATGAATGAAAAAATATGTCTTTCGACATTCACAGTTCTGTCAGATGGAAATGATGTTAACCCAAAATAACGTGTATGGCAAATCTCATTTCTTCAGTTTAGTTAGTAATATTAGAGTTCTGTAATGGTGACTACATATTTATTTTTCATGAAGATAAAGGTATTTTCTTTCTCTACATTTAATTAACATTACAAACAGAACAATTCTGGTTCAGCTGCAGCAGTAGTACCTTTGCAAAGTAAAGATGACAAATTTCAGCCTGAGCAATGAATACCAGAGAAGTTGAAAGAGCTCAGTAGGACTTAATCACAAGGAAAATGTTTGAGAAACCTCGATTATCAGTTTCTTAATAATCTTATGAAAATAAGCACCTAGGATACAGAATTTAAACTTGTAAGTTGTCAGCTGTGAATAATAAGTGATAAGCAGTAGTTTATCCTCTCAGTTGTGTCACAAATTTCCAACTTGACCCAAACTGCAAGGTCTATGCTAGAGGAATCTTGCCCCATTCAGTTCAGCCAGACTTTGAAATTATTGCAACTTCTCAAGGCTACCTAATTTTCTCTAGTTCTTCCATACCATTCCCTTAGGATTCTGTATTGCCTGAGGACAGAGGAGAAGTAAAGACATTCTCACCCTTCATTCTTCTGGTCCTCAGCTGAAATCACCTCCCAAAGCTGGATATGAAGGGGGAGACTGAAGATCAGTAAGGCAGCAATGAAGCACCACTACCACTGTCTACCTCCAGCCTCCCTGGTCCCGCCACTGGAACATACTGATACTCAAAGGTAGAATAGCTCTGCAAGTTTACCATTGTGGGAAAAATTGCTACAGATGTAACAGGCAGGCATGGAAAGTTAGTCAGCTGGAGAGGTTGTTGGAAATACAGAAATCGTTCCTTTTGTTGGCACTGCTCAGCTTAGGTGGCAAGAAAATACAATCTGTTCTCTTCTTGTTGGAATCGGAAAGTACAAAACGTTTGAAAAGCATCAAAGCCCAGGAAACTGTTGTTAAGCATCTATTGTCTAGAGCAGACACTGAGACTGGATGTAGGTGCAGCAGTCCGTGTTTGTGAAGACATGTGAGGAGAAAAATGTGAAGTAGGGCCAGAGACTTCTGTTCTCCAGCTTATCTCAGCAGTTAACTGTTCCTGGCAGAAGAGAATGTGACAATGGCCTGTTCCTGGCAGAAGAGATCAAGGCTGGAAAGCCCATCAAGAGATGTTCTGTGCAACTATGAGCCCACTTAATGATTTGCCTACAGTCCCATCTCCACACTTTACACATTAATAGAAAACTGAGGTATAAATGTTAGCCCTATTTCAGACCTTTTTGTGTGGGACAAGAATTCGCCACCAAATCCTAAGGACAGACTGACAGGTATGTCCTCCTCGCCCATCCCAGAAGGGACGCTTTGTGGTAAGACTGATGCCTTAGCTATGTTGAGTGTATGTATGTTTTGTCTGTTTGTTTGTTTTACCCCAAGAAATTCCTTTTATTATTACAATTGTATTTTTGAGCTATAGAGCAATTTCTGCAGCTTAATATATATGTCACTGGCAATCTTAAAGAATCTGTGTATGTTGCAAGTGTAAATAAACCATGTTATTCGTGCATCCAACTGCTCCCTTTGCAGGGAACTGGACCTACAGCATACAGGCTGTTCATGAATCTGGTGTTGGGCCTATAGCCACAGTGAATAAGCTGTTCATGAAACCAACTGCTCCCTTTTGCAGGAAACCAGACCTACAGCAAAAGGCTGTTAGTATGGTCTGGAGTCGGACCTATAGCGACACATCTTAATTGGTGTACCTATTAAGAGATAAGTCCAGCCACTCCTAGTCCCTCTAATCTCTGAGGACAGGCTAGAATGCAAGGGGATTTAGTCTCTTGCTAAATTTACCCCCCAAACACACTTCACACAACACTTGCATGGAGGCATTTCTTACTTGGTTTGTTTTCCTCAGTCTGAAATAACAAATCACTACTACACTTTCTCCTGAAATTTTGCACATGGAGAAAAAAATCCTATAAGGGCACTGCATTTAAAGATTTCCAGATATTTATACTAGAGGTATAAAATAGCTAGTGACATTGGTCATCTATCACTAGAACTATCTGAATAGTGTGCAGGAAATAATAGAAGCAGATATATCCTGAGGAGTAAAGGAGAGCCAGACACTGCCCAGCCACTCACCGATGCACGAGCTCCCCCCTGTCCACTCACTAAGTCATGGCTCTGATATAAAGATCATATGGTGAGACTGCACATTCACAAGGAAAACAACATTAAATCACAAAACTAATTTCTGTTATTTTCTATCAAACTATGTTAAGGTTTGAAAGCTAATTTTATTAGCATGGATTTTTGTGTGCAGTTTTCAAGGCTATCTTGGAAAAATAAAATAAAAAGAAAGCAAAGTGGGTTGGCAAAGAAGTAGAAATCTTGGAGTTGTGGATGCCCTATGCCTGGAGGTGTTCAAGGCTGTGTTGGATGGGTACTTTGTGCAACCTGATCTCATGGAAGGTGTTCCTGCCCATGCAGGGTGTTAGAACTAGATGATCTTTAAGATCCTTTCCAACCCAAACCATTCTATGATTCTATGAAAGTAAAAACCAGTTGGCGTCCCTATGATCCTTCAGCCCTGAAGTTGTCAAGGCAACTGCTAGACAACAGTACTAGATGATCATTTTAAGTCCCTTCCAACTGAAGAAGTATTCTTATTCTGTCCTATTCTGTCCTATTCTGTCCTATTCTGTCCTATTCTATTCTATTCTATTCTATTCTATTCTATTCTATTCTATTCTATTCTATTCTAATTCTATTCTATTCTATTCTATTCTTCTACTCTATTCTATTCCATTCCATTCTATATATTCAAAGCCAACAGTGATATTTGTCCTTGTGTAAGAGACATTTGCTTCCGAAGAGGAATGATGAACATCAAAAACCTGGACCCACAAAGGTAAAAGTGTTGAAACGAGTGTGTTCTACTGAACACAGGCTGTCTACTCATTCTATCAGATATGATGCTGTGAATGGGATTCATCACAAACATCTGCTCTACAGATAGCTACAACTAAACTGTCTGTCTAAACTGTCTTAATGGAGAGAGTGGGGAAAAACAGTAGCTTTTTTTGGTTGGATCTCCCTCAAGCATCTGAAGAAGGTCACAGAGCAAGGTCACTGACAACACTGGACAGAGCAAGTTGCAAAGACCTTGTTGCTTGTCATCTGCCTGGAACATGACTGAGATTGGCAATGTCTTTGGGAAATGTCTCTGTTGAACTTGGAGATGTCTCTACAGAGCATGAGCAAACAGACTTTTTTACAGTTTCAAAACCTGCTTTTGCGTTTAAGCAGATTTTTTTCAGAAAAAAAGTTGGAAAAAATTCCAAGTAATGTCAGTATAGTAATTCTGTACCAATAGATGCTGATTTAAAATACGGGATTTCGTGTTACAATTCATGTCTATCTGAAAGTAGATATTAAGATTAATTAGATGTCACTTATTGAGACCAATCAGTTTAACAGATGACTGAAAACCTTGCTGACTAATGGACCAACCATTCATCATGCATATCATCTCTGAGTTTGTTTTCTCTTGGTATGCATCAGCATAACACAGTCCAGACCTGTGCTGTTTCCAATTTTGCTAATTTTAGAAAGTAATGATTGGGATAGTAGAATTTTATCAACATCCATTTCTGGTTTAAATTTTGATGTGAATTAATGAAACATCTGAATGGTGTGGGATATGTGAAAATGTACAGGATGTTGACAATTTAAGAATACAAAACTATTTCACCTGAAGAAGTGAAGCCATAGTAAAGCAATGCTTCATTAAGTCAGCAGTGTGGCTCAACAGGTATAGTGCACCTGGACTAATTTCTATACCAATAATAACTCCCTGGCTGCATCATGGTGTTTGGATCAGAGATATATCACAGTATTGGAGGGAATCTCTGCTTCTAGTGTCCTGGTTTACTTTACAGAGTAGTTCTGGTGCACAGCAAGTTGATTTGTTGGACACGAATCGCTTTACTTCCCATGTGCACCTGCCCCTGAAGGAGGCACAAGGGTCTCTGAGCTGGTGACTGGCCCTTCAGACCACTTTGAAGCATATATATGGTGGGAATGATTAATCCAGGAGACCAGACTAAATCTGGTCTAGAATAAAACCCTACAATTCACCCAGTAGAGATTGTGGACCCTCTGCCCTGATCCTTTAACATATTGATGCCCCAAATTCCTTGCTAATGTAGACATAACTATTAAGAGCTAGTCTGGGTGGCTCACCAGACACAGAACTGCAGAATGTGATCAGTCACTGGCAAAGGTGCTTGGAGGTAGTTCTCATCATCCGAGTTCTCAACGTTTCCCACTGACTAACTCAAAGTGGTTCCCTGATGTATGTACTAGTTTTTGGCAACTCAGTGCAGGGTGCTGGCTCTGCTGAATCTCATTCAGATGCATTTCATTCTTGTCATGGTGGTACAGTAAGCCTCTGCACCTCCCACAGGATTTCGGTTCTATGGCAAGGGGACCAGATTATTACGATGTTTAATTGCCAGGTGCCTTTCTAGTTTATAGACCATGGTGGCAGGTGGCGAACAACAATCCTGATGTTTTGAAGTACATGTGGAAGGTAACTCTCCTAAATCACGATTTTTAAATTCTGTAGACAGTGCAAAGTTTGTGTTACGAAATGTCTGGCAGTGTTTACACTGTGTAAAATACTATATTCAGTATCATCATCGATAGTATTTATATATTAATATTCTACATGGTTAAAAAAATAGTGTACACATCTGAATTATCTGAATTGAATGGTGAAGTGGTCTGAAATCATGAAGCTCTAAAATAAGGACGAAAAATACTAAATGGAGAAAAGCTAAATGAAGATGAGCCAGCAATCATGAACACTGCAGAAAAAGAGATTTAGAAGATTTAACATATCACAAAAATCTTAAACGTTCTGTTGCTGCAAAAAAAAATGGGAAATGAAGTTCTGGATCCCCAGAATGCACTAATAAGAATATCAGATGGCACAGATCACACATTAGTTGGAAGGCACT
Source organism: Baryphthengus martii (assembly GCA_013396935.1). Lineage (NCBI taxonomy): Eukaryota > Metazoa > Chordata > Aves > Coraciiformes > Momotidae > Baryphthengus > Baryphthengus martii. The sequence continues at coordinate 18,559 of VWZK01012165.1, forward strand.
GGTCATTTCAAGTCACCACACTTAGGATAAATATGGGGCATTTGAACAAAATGCAAAACATAGTAATTAGAGTAGACCGAAGACTAGAGACTAGAGTTTGGGAAAAAAAAAAAAAAAAAAGCAAGAACTGGGATCGTGTAGCCTAGAAAAGAATGGATAAAAGGAATTTCTGCATAGGTTGCAGTTAAAAATAATATCGTGGCTGTTCTCCCCATCTACCAAAGCTAGATGTAAAAAATAATGAGCTTAATTTTCAGAAATAGGGGTATTGGGCAGATATGAGAAAAATCTTCCTGTTTTTTTTTAAGCTAACAGAGAAGAAAGTGCTAAAAGACTTTAACAGGCTCCAAAAAGATAGTAAAATCCCCTGTCCTGGATGATTTTGGATTAGCAAAGTGTCTCTCAGAAGAGACGTAATCTTGCTTGAATGTCAGAGCACATAAAAGGTTGATTCTCAGTCCCTCTCACTCCACATTTCTGTGATTTTTATGATTTGATAAAGCAACAGTAATTAAAACACTAGGTTTTTTCTGTGATCTACCAGATGGATCTAGTGCAAAATCACATTCCCTTTGGTGTCTTTTTCCCAGCAATATAGAAGTTAAACAAGAACTGACCTAGTTCTCACATTCAGCATGGTATGCTTTTGCCTATTTTAAAGTTGAATCTGTTTCTAATAATTTGCTATTACGTTCAGCCAACATAATTCCAGCTACTTAGCTTAAATAAGGATAATACTTTTATGAGTATTTTTAACATCTCTGACCTTAATTTCCAAAGCAGAGACATTTTCACGATACCTCTGGCATTAGTAAAATGAGGTCCTGATTGATCCTAAAGGCTATGACTACATGTTACTGTTTCACAGTGATTGCTGATGTTTCTCTCCTTTCTCTTTCTCCCTACCATTCCAAGTCACTCATCTCTTCCATGAGAGGTTTATGCCTCCTCAGCTGCTGGTTGCTTTATTATTATGTCTTGCTTGTTAGAACGTGCTGATTTTTAATATTGTGGTTAGAGAGTAGCTATGCAAATAAAATTAGCACTGCAAGGAAGGAGCAGACACAGACAGCTTTGATGAGGGAAGGAGTTACCTGCACTAAAAGTGCAGCTCACAGAATAGTATCATTCAGATATTCCTTCAGACACTAGCAAAAGAGTGTGCTGGCTAATAGTGGCAATTTATTCTCTTGCATTTATTTTTTACCCACAAAGCAGTTACTAGATGTTCTCTTTTCTTGATTGCTGGCTGATTTTAAAACTACCATTTAGCTCAGTTTATCGATTGCCAGTGAAACCATTCATTGCAATAAATTATGCGTTAAGGTTTACATTCACATTTCACTGAGTGGGGATTTATACACGTAGCGCATGCACATAGTGCAGTGAGTGATGTGCAAAGTGACAATTGATTTAGCTAGCTGCATGGTGGCCTCCTCTTATGCATTTAAACTTATGCACATTTCAGAAAACAATTTTACTTGTCACGTATTTTATGAGCGTGTCACATTCCTCCAACACAAAACCATTTTGTATGTAAGATGACTTTCTGCTGAGAAATGAGTTAATTTTTCTTTCTTGAAATGTAGAGATCATGCTACAGACATTGTGGACAGCTTGACAAAGTGTCTGCTCTGGCATTATATCTACAAAATGTGTCATATTTTTTTGTCCTTGATAAATGACAGAGTATTCTTCTATTTTTTTTCTCTCTCTTTTATGAGAATACTCATTGAACAATGCAGCCTTGGGATTTGAAGGTGAACTGTAATGAACTGAACTGCACAGAACTGAAAGTCATCTTAAGTATAGCAGCAAACTGAGGAAAAAGAGAATAAGGGATAATAGCTTAGAATATAATTTTATGGAAAAGGTATGAAAACTTCCTGACCACACACAGTCACATTGGCTCTGACAATGCCACAGTCTCAAATATTAACTTGCTTATTTCCTTTAAGCATCTCCTGTTTACTCTAAGCCAGTTAGAATAATCTAACATGCTTTTCATAATTTCTTCTAACATGTTTCAAAATCCTCTTTTTCAATAATCTTTACCATATGTTAGGGGAGAAATGTTATATAAAAATTAATTAGGGTTCCTTTTACATCTATTTATGTTTCCTAGTCTCTTCAGTTTGGCTATGGAGTCATCTATGTCTGTAATAATTGAAAATCCCAAAACATATGTGTTCCTTTTTCTAGTGTAATAGACACACTTAAGCAACAGAAATTTCCAGCGGCTCTGGAAATACAGCCAGGGATTCAATCTGAGTCACTATCAGAAGAACTCAGAGTGGAAGTTTGAGGTAAGCATGGTGCCCTCCAGGAGCACTGGAGAGCATCCAGAACTGAGCTTATTGTGATGGCCTCTTGCAATTTGCTCCCACACAAACCTTAGCTCATTGCAGGATATAACAGGATCTGACACATGGATAGGCTGACAGAAAACACATTGATTGCAGAAAGATGTTGAGCATCTACTAATTACAGAAGAACTTTTAAGGTAGATAGTTCTTTATTTCTACTACGTGGTACCCAGTCCTGCATGGGAAACTGGTTTTGGTCCTGCACTTCTCTCAGAATGCAGTATATTCTTCTAGAAGCTTGGTATATTTTCAACATTTAAGTATTGTTTCTGTATGTTATCAAAATTCTGCATCCACTTTTCTATAGGCCAGAGAGTTCTCAAATGGAGTAGCTCTGAACCACTTTATCAAATAAAACTGCAGGAGACCAGAAGCAAATGCAGCTGACAGCTGCACCACCACAGGTCAAGGCAAATAAGTGTCTGCATACGAAAAACGTATGGCCTAGCAATTAATTTTTTTAAAACAAAGTGTGGTTTTTTTTTTTTATCTGACAGTGAAAGTACGTTTACATCCAAGGAGCAAGGGTGAGGTTAGAACTTCTCTGTTCTTGAGAACTCAACTACAGAAGCAGAGAGCTTGTTCACCTCCAGATTTTTCTGTCATAAATAAACATGCTTCAAGGTTTTCCTTTTATTGCACGTATTGTTTGCCACAGATGTAATCTCCTTTTCTATTATAATTTTTATCACCCTTTTCACTACAGAGAATACTAACTGCAGAGTCTCTATTGAAAAGAGTTGCATGTATGACAAAGCACCCATAAAAGTGTTATATGACATTATACTGGTATTATCTGTAACTTCTGAAAGAGAAAAATGTCAGTCCTGCATCATTTTGGCAGCCTTGCTTTACCTATTCAGATTGTTTGTTTGAAGATTTTGAGATCTTCTTTTTACCAACTTAATACATGCTGGGATGCGCAATCAGGGATTTCTTTGTAGAAGATGACTGATTTTTAATATAAAATGGAAATGAGTAGCCTTGCTAACTGTATGTGACATTCTCAAGACAACAAGGACAGCACTCCAAAGTGTCATCAGACTTTTAGTAGTTAATCGAATTACTAAACTAGTTCAGAATGGAGGTGTTGCATAAAGTGTGTGTGTGTGTGGGGGGGTGAATTTAGTAAGAGAAAAGCCCCCTTGCGTTCTAGCCAGTCCTCAGAGATTAGAGGGGCTAGGGGAGGCTGGACTGATCTCTTAAGAGGTATACCAATTAAGATGTGTCGCTATAGGTCCAATTCCAGACCACACTTAGGTCTGGTTAGTAGTCAAGATTCACAAATAGCATAGTCATTGTGTCTATAGGTCCAACACCAGATTCATGAACAGCCTGTACGCTGTAGGTCCAGTTCCCTGAGAGGCAGCAGTTGGATATGCGAATAACACAGTTTTCCCATGATTATAGGCTCAATATCAGATGCACAAACAGTCTATATTGTATGTCTGGTTGCACTCACTAGAAGTGATCGGATTCACGAATAACAGTTTAATTACACTTGCAACATACACAGATTATTTAGATTGCTGGTGATATATATACTAAGCTGCAGAAATCATTATATAGCTCAAAATACAAATAATTTCCCGGGGTAAAACAAACAAACAAACAGACACTCAGCATAGACGAGGCACAAGTCTCACCAAAAGGCGTCCCTTTTGGGAGAGAGAAGAGGAGAAACCCGTCAGTCTGTCCCTATTTGGTGTTGTCCCACTCTCAGGTCCGAAATAGGATCCACATTTATACTTCAGTTTCCTATTAATGTGCAAAGTTTTAAAGTGTGGGGATGTGACTGTAGGCAAACCTTTAAGTGTGCTGAGCAGATGCACAGAACACCTCTTGATGAGCATTCCGGCCTTTATCACTTCTGCCGGGAACAGGCCATTGTCACAGTCTCTTCCGCTGGGAACAGTCAACTACTGAGATAGGCCAGAGAATGGGGGGTCTAGACACCTGGTCTCACTCCACATTCAGTGTCTGCACAACACAGGCCACGGGATATCCACCCCGTCTCAGTGTCTGCTTTAGACATGAGATGCTTATCAACAGTGATGGGTTTCGATGGTTTGTGTTTTCAGCTTTCAATTGTTTCTGTGCTTTCTGAGTCCAACAGGAGGAGAAAGGAATCATGAAACTTTTGATATTATAATGAAAGTAAACAATGCAAGACTTGTTTTACATAAGCATAGAGGAAGAGATAAAAAGAATTTAGGCTGGCAAACTGTCACATCCAAAGAAATTTCTGTGTCTGTCAGTGTTAAATTAGACAAATTATACAACTACCTCTACACATTGGCCTCTTACTGTGGCAAATAGAACATTCTTCTAAAGGAAGTAATAGGAAATTACAAACATTGGAATGTGGATTATTAACACAATTTTTAGCTGCTATCAAATTCAGTTTTACAAGAGAAAACGTGTTTAATGATTTGCTTGCTATGTAAATGTTTGTCAATGGCTTGCGCAGTTAGGAAAATAACGTGATAAAGAGGGAAAGTGTTTTCCTGGGAGGAATCACAAACAGAGGATTTTAAACATAGAGATTTTGAATTACTGATTTTCTGAGGCTCAAATAGAACAATAATTTTGAAAGCAACCTGAGACTTGTTGGGAGCTAGGGAATTGCCACAGCTTTTCCTTCAAACCACCTAAACAAAACCCCATTGACAACATTTTCATGGTAACATTCACATCTCATTTCGATCAAAACAGAACAGCTACAAATTGCCATCTCATTCCCTATACTGTAAAGCAAAAAGGAGCAGAAGAATAAGAGAACAATTACATATAAGGGGTAGGAGGCTGAGCTTTATTAGCTGTGTTTCTAAAAGTCAAACCAAAGACTCTACATAGGATATTCTGAATAACTGTCCAGATTGACAGACTTGACTCTGAAGCCTTCCAAAGACCTGAAAGATCTCGTCTATGAATTTGTCTGTTTTCAAGCCAGACACACAGTCTCAAGGTACCTAATTTCAGAACGAATATCTATTCTTTACATTCATGAGAAGCAATTGTTACTGAGGAAATAGAAAATAAAAATAAAAACAATATTGCAAGAATGTAATGTGCAATGAATCTATTTTATCTAGCAAGCAACTGCCAAACCTGTGAAAGCAGTATATTCTTCTCATCTCCAAGTCTCCTTCCATGTCTCATATATTCACCTCATTCCTCCTCTGCAAGGACATTCAGTAGTATCTCCTCTTGCATCTTCTCTTTCTCACCTTGATGATCGAGGAGTAAACTTTGCTGGGTGGAGCATTCCCCATTGCGGTTAGGGTGGTGAAGTTTTTCCTAGCTTTTGGGTAGAAGGAATACAGTTCTTAAACTACAGGTGAATTGGATGCTCATTTGAAAACAAAGAAACCAATTTTTTTTTTGCTCCCACGGTTGTTTATACACTTTATCCAATGCCTCTTGTAGCAGAAGCATAAAATTCTGAGAACAAGGATGACAACATCACTGATTGTCCCAAGCATTAGATACATGTCCCTGCTATTTTTCTCTTACTGCTTTTACAGAATAAAAGAATCACTGGATTTGGAAGGAATATCCAGAGAAGGAGACTCCACAACCTCCCTGGGCAGCCTGTTCCAGTGTTTCATCACTCTCACAGTAAAGAAGTTTTTCCTCATATTTAGATGGAACTTCCTGTGTTCCAACTTGTGCTCATTGGCCCTTGTCCTGTCACTGGGCACCACTGAAAAGACTCTGGCTCCACCCTCCTTGTATACCCCTGTAGATATTTATAGACATTAAAAAGGTCTCCTCTCACTCTTCTCCTCTCCAGGCTGAGTCATCCCAGCTCTCTCAACTTTTTCTCATAAGAGAGATGCTCCACTCCCCTAGTCATTTTTGTTGCCTTCCACTGGACTCTCTCGATATAGAGAATCAAAGCTTTTTCAGTAGACATACTTTGTAAAGTAAGTTAAACAGTGATGGAAGAATACAGTGGCCTATACTCTTCCCAGCCACAATGTGCTTATGCTAACTAGGAGTCTCCTGATTCTCAGACACAGCTATGGTATTCAAGCATCTAACAGTCTAGGAATCATTCCACGTACACAGCTTGGACTCCACCACCCTGTTAAAACAGGGTTTGCAGCATAAGTTTTCACTAGACTAAGTGTGGGCTATGCTGTATTACTTGGTGTTCAAGAACTTGGCTGAGGGCTGTTTGATTTGCTAGTAAAGACATGGCTGAAAATGGCTTTCCACCTGGTCTGCTAAGATCAATAGCCTTGTGATTCAACATGCTTGTGAGAGCAATAGATGTCAATCTCTGAAAGGTGGGAAGCAGAGTAGAGGCCTTCTGCTTCCTACGTGCCAAGTCAGCCATCATGTAAAATGATATCACTGCTCCTCTATCTCCTTTAGATAGATTTTGAAAGGGAAAACCTTGTGCAGTTCAGTGCAGGAGAGTTTATAAGCATTTCTCTGCAGGGTATCAGAAGCTTGATAGATGGAGATGCTTCAATGAATCTGAAATAAGGTAATCACACACCAGAGGCCCAGGGATTGAAATCTGTTATTTACATATCTTTTTGGGAGCTGTGCACTAATCACATTGACTTTGAGTTTGAATTAGTGAGCTCAATGTATTAGAAGCTGGGAATTGTCATCTGAGAGAGTTCAAAATTCCATAAAATTCATATAAAGCATTAATTATAGGCGTCTGTATCTCACGCCAGAAGGACAGGACTTACATGTTAAGTGTCGTACTATCTAATTTCTAGCTCTAAATGTTAAAGCACTGTCATTTAAGGCCCTCATAAATCTGTGCTTCCTTGAAAAGGACAAATGTCTAAGACCAGTACTGATAGTTAGATTATGTAAAGTTTGTATATCAACATAAACCAACATCCTTTGTCAGGTATATAAAGATATTATATAGCTATACCTAGAGTTCTTGGTAGGTATGTAGATTCATAGGATGTCTTGGGTTGGAAGGGACCTCTAAAGGTCATCTAGTCCAACCCCCCAGCAGTGAGAAGGGACATCCTCAACTAGATCAGGTTTCTCAAAGATGAGGTCTCTACTACCTCCCTGGGAAATCTGTTCCAGTGTTCCACCACTCTCATAGTAAAGAACTTTGGAAGAAGGACCTGGGAAAGCAGAAGTTGAAGTCAAAAGGTAAAATAACACAATCCCCACTAGAGTCAACCACAGTTTGTAGTTGATTACCTGTTGTGTTAAATTGGTAATCAATTTAGTTTATTCATAGAATCATAGAATCATAGAATCATTTAGATTGGAAAATACCTTTAAGATTGTTGAGTCCAACCATTAACCCTATTCTACCAAGTCCACCACAAAGCCATATCTGCAAGCATATCTATATGGCTTTTAAAACATCCAAGGATGGTAACTCAACCTCCTCCCCAGGCAGCCTGGTCCAATGCCTGACAAACCTTTTAGTGAATTTTTTTTTCCAAAGATCCAGTCTAAACCTCCCCTGGTGCAGCTTGAGGCCTTGTGCTGTCACTAGTTACTTGTGAGAAGAGGCCAGTGCCTACCTCTCTACAACATCCTTTTGGGTAGTTGTAGAGTGATAAGGTCTCCCCTTAGCCTCCTTTTCTTCAGATTAAGTAGCCCCACTTCCCTCAGCCACTCCTCATAAGACTTGTTCTCCAGGCTCTTCATCAGCTTAGCTGTTCTTCTCTGGACTCACTCCAGCACCTCGATGTCTTTCTTGTATTGAGGTGCCTAAAACTGAATACAGTACTAGAGGTGTGGCTTCACCAATGCCAAGTACAGAGGGACAATCACCTTCCTGGTCCTGCTGGCCATGCTATTTCTTATATAAGCCAGGATGCCATTGGCCACCTTCATCACCTGGGCACGTTGCTGGCTGGTTCAGCCACTTGTTGATTGGTACCCCTGGGTCCCTTTCTGCCAGGAAGCTTTCCAGCCACTCTTCCCCAAGCCTGTAGCATTTCATGGGGTTGTTGTGATCCAAGATCGGGACCTGGCACTTCGCCTTGTTGAAGCTCATACAATTGACCTCAGACCATCAATTGAGAATGCTATGACGAACAGTGTCGAAGGTTTTACTGAAGTGCAGGTAGAGAACTCCATGTCCTTTCATCCACTAGGCAGGCCATCTTGTCATAGAAGGAGATCAAGTTCGTCAAGCAGGACCTGTGTTTCATAAGCCCATGTTGACTGGACCTGATTGTCTGGTTGTCCTGTATATGGTGAGTAATGACATTCAAGATGACCTTCTCCATGACCTTCCCTGGCACCAAGGTCAGACTGACAGGTCTGTAGTTCCCTGGATCCTCCTTTTGGCCTTTCTTGTAGATGGGAGTCTTATTTGCTACCCTCCAGTCCACTGGGACCTCCCCAGTTAGTCAGAGTTGCTGGTAAATGAGGGAAAGAGGCTTGTTGAACACATCCACCAACTCCTTCAGTACTCTTGCGTGTCCTGTATGTTTAAGTGGACACTATTTCCTCCTTGATTGTGAAGGTCTCGTTCTGTCGTCATCCTGCCCGCCTTCCAACTGAGTGGGCTTGTTTAAATTTTAATTGTAAACTCAGTTTTGTCCTTGCAGTGTTATGTCTTTTAATTAGCTTTCTTTGAGTCTATTCATTTGCTCATTCTTTTATTAAAATACAGGAAAAAAGCAAAGTCAGCCCAGCTGATGCTGTTATAGGCAAGTCACAATTTGTATCATGAACTCTAAAGACACAGGTAACCTCTGATAAAAAAAAAAGATCCTGCCACTAGGTTCTGTTTTGAAATGGAATGTTAGTTCCCAAGAGTTTCTTTGTACTTATTAAAAATAAGCTACTCTTATTACCTTTAAGACAGTGTAAAATATTGTTTTATTTCCATGTTGTAGTGCCTGGGGGCTTTGTGAGTTATGCACAGCTTCTCAGAAACTTTGACTTTTCTAAGATTAATATATTTTAAAAACATTTAAATGTGTTACATTTGTAGACAATTACATTTTAAATGTAAGCATATGGTTCTATTGTGTTAAATCCTTCAATAGTTCTTTGAATATTTATCTGTGAGTTAATGTCAGAAATGTTTTCACTTATTACCACATTCCATAAAAATAATCCACCAAGTGTCATTTCAATTGTATTTCACTTCCTGCTCTAACTCACAAAATCTATATAAAATTTATCATGTCCCTTCTTATTTCAACATATTTCAGCAGCAATGCATGCAGATCTCATTTGTTTTTTTAATAATAGTTCTACTTTTAATTTTCATTACATGCCTTATTGGCAGTAAACCAAACAGCTTATACAATACTTGGAAAACCATTACTGTGATTCATAACGCATGTTTTTAACCTGAACACAGCAATTACTTTTTTAAAAGCAACTTTTGCTGAAGCAATTCAGTCAGATGATGAAAGTTCATTTCCCCCTGTCTAGTGAACACCATTGTCCTTACATTTGATTTGGAATTCACTGTACCTAATCCTAGCCCAGCAGTTCATAGTCTCTTTTAATTTACTGTAAGTACTGTAGCACTGGGTTCTCCCTATTCTCTGACTCTTTGTGGTTTCTTTCTGGTTTCTTTCATGCTATTTGCACAGAATAATGCACTGAAAAAAGCATTAACCTTTTTGCTTAGCAGCGGATACTAGGGAGAGCATTTTTCTCCCTTAACAATCACAGACCAGGTTTCAAACAAACTTACCATAATACCAGTGAGTCTTAAATATTACTACATCATCTAGCAGTCATATGTTACCTGGCAAGTAACCGTGCTTCTGACCTGCTAGCTCTCTGTTAGTAAACCTACATTTGTGTATTTTGAAGCATGCAGTGGATACTGCCTCATAAAAAACAGATACACACACAAATCCCCAAACCAGAGCTGTAGCACGATCTACAGCAGGCCCTGAAAGCCACTGAAAGTCTCCCACTGGCTTAGCAGAGCAGACTGAACTTTGTGTGCTATGTAATGTACTGGAAGAGGCACTGCAAGCCTGGCTGATTTCCAGCCATCAGATCCTTGAGTGAGCAAAGGAGCCATTTGCAGCAACTTTCACAAAAACGTTTTTACAAGATTCTACATGATCAGCTGTGACTAGGAGTGGAGGATGACGTGATACTCAGTAAGGGATTGACAGAGCAGGCTGCAGCTTTATTTGCTTTTATACTATGTAAAATAATTTTTAAAAAGTAAAATTCAGTCTTGGATAATGGCATCACCACCTAGTTAGGAATGCCTAAATGGAGATCAGCAGAATCTGTACATTTCCACTGACTTTTCAAGGCTCTGATTCCCACAGTTATTTTGCAAATAATCCCATCTCACATTCCACAACCTGTTCACACTTCCTAGAGAGGGCTATCCACCAGCACATCACTTCTCAGCCAGGCTTCACAATTCAGCACAGCAAACCAAGCTACAAGCTAGGCAGTATCGATAATACTATGAAAGAAACAAGTTTTTTATGGGCCTATACTGTTTCCTTTTTTCTTGGCCTGTGGAAATACCAACACCAGGGTAGCCCTTAAATTTGTTCCTCCTGCTTGGAGGAGTAGGAGGGAGCTTACTACCTGCAGCTGTGAATTTACAACATAATCTTGGGATGTGCCAGTGCCACCTCATCTGCTTTCCCCCTCATCTTGCTGACCAGTCAACTTCCCACAAAAGCCATCCCTCATCCACACTTGTTATTTGAACAATGGAGTAAAGTCAGTGACATATCTGGGGACAGTCCTCATCCAGCCTGCAATATCTGGGCAAGCCCAAATTTCACTCAGAAAATAGGCAATTCACAGATTTGCCAGCTTGCTGTTGCTGCTTTGCAGGTTGTCACATTCTATCTCTCACTATACATTTTTTTTCTTTTGTCATTAACTCATCATCAACAAAGACTGTCTTTAAAAAAAGTATATGAGAGGTCTTGCTCCCCTTCTTGTTTGATCATCCTTGATCTCCAGACCAGAGGAAGATCTTGTGATGACTTCTGACAGGAACAGCCTGTCCTGTCTACCCCTACATGCTCCTGGTTGCATGTTCCCACCACCTCTCTCGCTTCCCTGGTACCTAGAAGACCAGCACTGAACTCATAAAGGAAACTAAATGGGTAAATAGCGAAAGCTATTCTTGCAGACAGTGACTATCCCATGCCACAGCTGGCATGATAAAGGGATGTGACTGTGGAATAGGAGAAGAAGCCCCAGACTAGTTTATCCGGTGGCAGTTCACCATTATGTCAGTTTGGCCTTAAGGAGAAACCTCACCTTCACTGAGCAGCCTGGCAACACCACAGTTAATTAAAGAATAAAACATCTATTGGGGGCCTGTCAATGCACCTGATTAATTAACAGGTTTACCTCCTGCCTTAAAGTCTCTAGACAAAGCAAGGTACCAGCGCAACTTTTAGCACAAAAGCCTCTATCTTTGCAGCTTTAGCCCACGTATCTCACATACTGCATGGCTAGACACAGGAAAATATGTCCTTGAGCAGGACATGGAGGCTACTTAGGTGTTGGTACCGTAGAAGCTTACTCTGCCAGGATCCAAATTTTTGTTACAGGTGAGCCATGCACCTACTGTTTCTTGCTGTCCGGTCCAGCTCACCCTTTCAATGCCATTTCACTGGCAAAATAATCTGTGGGTTATGTGGCCAATTGCAGTAGGGAACTTGCCCGCTCCTTCTTTGCCAGGTTACTTTTCAGCTGGAGCTGTGCCTTAGCCTGGATCAGTGCAAACACTAGTGCAGGATCAGCAGCAGAAGCAGCCAGAGGGGCAGGAAAAAGCAGGCAGAAAGAGAGGGAGTTCCACCTGCTCCAGCCCTAAATCTAACCACAGCCACATTCTGATCTGACCAAGTGCTCCAGGTCCTGGGAGCATGAGCATGAAGCACAAAAACATTCTCAAACACAGCAAAAACACACATACATAAAAACCTAGGTTATGGTGCTCTTTTTTTCCTGAGAGCACATTGTGTGCAGCTGCTGGTGCAATCACATTTCATAGGCAATGCTTTTGCAATACAGGTATTGAGTATTCCTGGCCAATAACAATTTGTCTCTGCACTTTGCTGCTGTGTGATCAATCTGGAAACAAACAAATGGATGGGCTATATAAGGCCCTTTTATCAGAATTCAGGTTTTGGCTGAAGGGTAAAGAAGCTGGCATTTTACCTCAGTAATTTTGGATTTGAATAATGCATATACTAGAGCCTGTGAATGAACAGGCAGCATATAATGCTGTGAGAAAGCTTAGGAAAAATTAGCAGACTGCCTTTTCAATATTTCAACATTCCAGAATCACTACCTGGAAAAAATCTCCTAAAAAATACACAGCATTTCACTTGTTTGGTAGATGCTCCACGTTCAAGACTACTATTTTACAGCACATGATGTTAAATGCAAGCAAATTTCATTCCTTTTATAAACTATATAGCATTTATCCACAGAAAACTCAGGAAAAGCTATGAAACAAATCGAAGAAAACATCTAACTCCAGGATTTCACCTTGTAGAATATTTTTTCCTTCAAAATAATCAACAGAAAATTACTTCATATGTCACTCTTCAACGGAGCGCGGTCTTTATGCAAATGAAACCTCAGTTTCCCTAAGATCCCAGTTCTCTGTGAAATTCCTTTATGTACTCAACAGAAATTAAGAACAATATCTGAATAATATGTGCCACTGCCTTAATAAAAAAATTCAAAGGCTTGCAAAATCTAGGTAAAGTGAACTGGCACAGGGATAAAATATAGGCATTAAGATGACTAAGTTAGCTTGTTAGCTGAGGGCATAAAAATTAATGATCTTGAAGGTGAGTCAGTGAGTGTCCTCTGCTACCACAGAAAAGATGTAAAAAGGAGTTCAAAGACAGCTGCAGACAAGAGGGGGTTTGTCTTCCTCTTCCTCAACTCTGTCCTGATTGAGTATGGGATAAAGCAAGTCAGCAGGAGCTCTGAGGCCAGTGTCATTCTGGAACTTGGTTGCACTTCTGTTCTAGCCCATCTCACAGTGAAGCCAAGGGACACTGGAGAGACACTGCCATCTCCTGTAAAGTCATAAAGGAGAACAGGAAGCTTGCAACACTACATAGATTAACAAGTCACATTAAAGACTATGAGAATGTTTAGTTTCTAACACATCCTGAAGCAGAGATGAATCACTGGTTATTTTGACAGGTGAGTAAATGGATGGGTAGTTGATTATCCCTAAGAAAAAACTCATAAACAAGAGATGATCCAAAGCAATAAGGTGTGCAGACAATACTCATAAACAGAATAGCAAAGCAAAAGGAGCTGTCACATAGCCTACAGAATTATGAAAGCACCAGAATGGCAAAACAAGAAAACACTGACCTTCTGTGTAGCAGGAGTCTTACAAACACACCATGTCCATGCTGGAGCCTTTCACAGCAAGATGTTTCTCTGCACACACCCTTTATCACACTAAAAATACAACATGACCAATGCCTTCTTTCAACGGCATGTAGGAATGCTTGTATTGACCGATTCCTCCACGTGTCTACTGCAATAAAAGTTCTGTGGGTTTGTCCATACATCCCTAACCCTAAGGAGGTCTCATGCCCAGGTCATTCCACTCCTGGCTATGATCCCTGGCTGTGGATATAGCTCTCACTCAACATTGCAGCATCAAATAAGCTGCCGTTTGTGGGCTGGAATGGGCAGCGTTGCCAGCCTGGGGTTATCTCTCAGTCAGTGGGAATAGTCTCCAGCCCCACAGAGAAGAAACTGCTATTATTTCTACTGCCTTTGCGGGCAGCGTCTGTAGTCAACTGCACTTCTGCTAGGCAGCAGCTTTGTAGTGTTCACCGGTGGGGGTGAGGAAAGGGCTGACAACAGTTGCGTGAATCATTCATCATGAAAAGCACAAACACTGCTTTTATTCCTCCTTTCAGGCTAGGTGACAGCCCTGATTCTTTAAGCTCTATTTTTCTGCGATTCTGGTGAATTTTTATGCATATGACTATCACAAGCAATACTGTGAAGGTCTACATTTGATATTGAAAATTCAGGTCAGGAGTATCACAAAGACTATGTGGGCCAGTCTCATTCGTGACAGGGATGACATTTAATGCATTTTCGGGCATAATACCAGATAATTTACCTTTTTTAACAAGCCAATGTTCAAATTTATCTTGATTAGATTAATTAACCAGAAGTTTAAAAGGAACTTGCTTTGGATTTGTGTTTCACCAACAGCAACAAGCTGTCCTCTCCAGCTGAGTGCCCTGTGACCCACTGAGGAGGCTGTTGCCAGACCCCCTGCTTGATGTCCAGGAGCCCGTCTTGAGAAGTTGCCTTGCTTTGAAGGAAGTGAAAGGAAGGCTCAGGCACTGAGTAGAAGTCAAATGGCTCTGCCCATTTACATCCCTCAGCACTGGCAGATCCAAAAGCCTCAGCCCAGACAGGGAGCTCTTGGTAGCTGTGAGGCACCATTTTGGTGGAGTCTAGCAGAAAGCTTGTCCTTCTGAAGGAGATTCGTGGGGGACGGAGGCAGGGGGCTGAATATTTTATTGTGTGAAAAGTTTTTAACCAGTGGCCTTTTCTTTCCCTCTCACCACATTTGCTTCAGTCACAGGCAGCAGGCGGCCCGAAGGGAGCCCAGCAGGCCCTGAGGGAGCCTGGACCAGCCCACAAGGGGCAGTGAGCAGCCACGCCCTCCCAGCCCTCTGTGTCTCAGCAACAGAGCACATTCTTCACATCAACAACCTTCTCAGATTGATGTTTCCTTCCAATTTCTCATGCACGTTACCCCTCACCCTCACATGCTGTTTTTTCCAGTCAACTGTAAGAAGGAGGCTGAACTGTAGGTCAAATTAACAGTTTACTGAGAAGTAGTTCTGTTCAATTTACTGTACTATTCTAAGCAGTGGTCTTGTATAGTCACGTACAAGAATTCTAGAGGATTCCCTTTGTACTGAGTGCATGTCGCTCTGCACGTCACATAGCAGGTTCAAGTGTGCAGCGTGAAGCTTTGGAGCTTACCATTGCTTCACTGCTGGAGGCCTCCATCAACACAGCACAGCGGTGCTGGAACAATTCACTCGTACATTGTGATCTCCAGAGAGCTGCTGCAGTTGCATACTGAAATGAAGGAAAGAATAAGCAACTGAGAAAGACAGGAGGAACACTTCTCAGGTGTTATTCCTGAAACAGTAATAGGCTAAAACACAACTTAAACACTTGAGGTTGATATTTGGAATTGCAGGAATTGCACATAAGAGTTGTAGTTAAAGGGTCAGTTGCACACAGGAATTCTAGCTAAGAGGTCAAGCAGCAATTCAACCTGGAATGACTCAGACTGTGAAGCAATGCCATATTTGTATTAAGATAAAATGCAGCTCATAAAACAGTAACAAATTCATTTTTCTCCGACAGCACCTGCTGTCAGTCACGAAGGACTACACCATAGAAGTCCCAATGGCATTGTACCTCTTACAGCTTTCTTGATATAGCAAAAAATGGATATGCATCTTGAACATGCAACAAACTCACTTTTATATCCTGCTGCTTTCATTTTTAACTGAAGGCAAAACCAGTTTAGGGTTTTTCCTTATTTCCGTTAACACAGGTTTCAAAATCCTCTGACAGGACAATCAATGAAGTTAGCCACTTCAGCATTTAGGGGAGTCAGGAGGTTCATTTGTTCCCTTGCCTGATGTTGCAAAGACTTTATCTAGAACTCTATATTGGCTTTCATGAAAACAGTGACTTGATAATCTGGTATGGTGTGGCTGGTAACCAGATGTTTGAGTGTATTCTTAACATCTCAGAAAAAAAGTTTTCTCCACATGAAACTCCTGAAAACAATCAACGAGAATTAAAACTCTTTTTCCTCAGAAATTGTTCATATATGTGTTATTTTCAGCACTGTTTTATTCTACTTTCCCATTTACTTGAGGCAGTGCTATATTTTGGGTTTCAAACAACTTACACTAGATAAACGCAACTACAACTGAATGGAGCAAACAAGCATAGTTTTAAGGGTACATTGCTCAGGCTACAGTGAAGAATGGAAAGTCATTTTCCCTGTGCCTGGAAAGAGTTACTAAAAGGGTAAACTACGACACAGCAGACAACTTAATGTTATAATATGTCTTAGGCCAGTCTTGTACTATCTGAACAAGAAAAGTACCTGATGACAGCACTCTGGAATATGTCTTTTGCAAGGAGTGCTGACCTGATAGGGCACCCATTAACTCAGAAAGCTCCATAGTGTGAATGTTGACAGGTAGGATTTTAAATGCAGGTAAAACATATTTTCTTCTGAAAGGTTACAGTTCTCTGGGAGAATAACCATGAGACAAAGCCTGCAAGCCTGCTGGCGTATTGAAAGTTTTGAAGGGAGTTAAGCTGAACTATTCTGCAGTGCATATGAATTTTAGAAAAAAGGCCACCAGTTCCAAATCAACATTTTTTGATGCTTCCTCTTTAAAACCTCTAATTCTAATGACATCACAAGAACACAAAAAACACCATTATGCTAGAACACACACTGAGAAAACAGAGTTATGAAAAAAAAAAAAAAGAGTCTGAAATCCACTGGCTCTGGTAACCTAGAAACCCTTGCACAGGACAATGTCCTGTCCACACCACTATTCCTGCCATGGTTCTAGGCTCCACAGTGCTGCCTGCATCATCAGTGCTTTTCTTGTTTGGAGTTCCCTAAAGCTTGGCAGCAGAGAATGAAGGAAACATCTGTTTTCTATTTTTAAAAGACAGAAACAGGAATAGAAACAGTTTCTCTCTGAGATGGTTCAGCCACTTTCCTGATGCTGGTTTTAATTAGCCAACAAACAGAGTATCATTAGAAACATAAAGCTGTTCCTCACAGTCTGATGAGAAACAGCAGTGGCCCAAATCCAGCAATATTCAAACATCACCAGATGGATGTCAAAATGTTAGGGAACTGGCTTAAAGTCATTTTCATTTATTTTACATCTCATCTTGGAGGTTCATTTCCTCAAAATGAATCTCATGTTTACTTCAAGGATTGAATATGAAATGCCCAACATTCACAGTAGATATCCTCCCTTCCATTTTACCAAGGACCTTCCTCAACACCTCCTCTTATTTTCCTAAGCACTCTCTTAGACTTTCACCTCGAGGGGCACATCACAGTTTATTGTCTGCAAACAGTTCATTGCCTGGCGTTCATCAGGCAAAGCCTGGCTGAGCAACACACTGCCTTTATGCCAGTCTCCTGTCTGGACTTTGCTTTTGCTCTTCCTCTCTTGCAGATAAGCTCGGGTTTGCCACATTCTTTCTCTTCCTGTGAACATTGGCAAAAACACTGTCTGTGTTGACACTTCAGGTAATGGATGCTCTTTTTTTGTGTATGGATTCCTGTTCTTCATCTCCACATGGATAATTTTTTACATTTATCTTCTCTAATTCAGGCCATTTCATCATTTCAACCATCTTACTCTCTCATCTGTGGCAGTAGTAGACAGGATTGAGGTTCTAGCTTCTGAGCCTCCCTACAATCTAGATGGCCCATCAAGTGGGAAAAGGTTTCTTCTGCATTTCCTCTGTGGGCTGAGGTCAGCCCACACCTTTCCCTCATATCCAGGATTTAGTTTGAGAACTACCGACCCCAAAAGTCACATCTCTGTGCTCCTGGACACAATTCTATGTCATTATTTTACATTCCCCTTTGAACATTAGCTCTTAGGATGCAAATATAGAGGTCTTTTCAGTCCTCAGTAGCTTTTTTTACCCTGTTTCGTGCTTACATGTGACCTGGAAAAGGGAGACTACATGCAATTAAGAGAGATGTTGGTAGTCATGAGAATCTGATCATGCAAAAAAACCCGCCTAAAAGATCTGAGATCTCTACATAAGTCTACTGTGCACAGAGTACTTATTTCACCTGTGCAGAGATCAGCATTTAGCCTGAATGTATTATCCACCTAGTACTATGCAGTGCTTAAAAATGCTACTAAGTAAGTACATAGCTCAAATCAGTTATATCCAGGATCCTTTACACTGAGCTGCAAGCCAAACTCCTATGTCAGCACAGCAAAATCAGCCATAACCTTCTGGTAATAGATAGTTGCCATTTTCATCACTGATGTGATGGTATCTAGACAGAGACATAAAAGTCTCCTAGTGATTTCATCAGTCTTACTTTTACCATGAGCAAGACACTATCTCTGTTACTGCTGTGAAGGCCTCAGGGAGGCTCCCATGTGTGATCTGTAGCACAGTCCCAAAGAAGAGTGAGAAGCAGGGCAGCTCTGCTCCTTTGAAACTAGTGACCTGATTGCATCTCAGTCCTCTGAGCAGACAGCTTGCTGAGTACACATTACGCATGGGATACCAAGAAAGAACAAGGACATTTACCAATATTATTTCATTTTTTCATGCAATTCCTACATAATTCTGCACGACTGCTAGTCTCAGTTGTACTTTTCATTTGTGTGTGCTGAGACTAAGTGCCATCCATCCCTCCTCTTCTGCTAGGAACTCTTCAAGTGCCTGAGTGGACAGTATGTAGAAAACAGAAACAAACAGTGCCAAACAAGACATACATGCAATTTTACTGTAGTGGCCAAAAGCCTTTAGACGTTTCCACCAACTTCAACTACCTTCCATGCTGCAATGTTGGTAAATTTGCACATTTGCATCTACTGTTTGAGAAAGTGCAGAAAATCTACAGTGCTACACAGCACTAAGAAACACAGGGGTGAATATGCCACGTCCTTCTCCCACCAATCAGATACAACTGATTACTATGTCACATACTCTCTGGAACCAGTATTCCTCCTTGTTTTAGTTCACTGCCTTGCATAGATGTGAACTGCAGTTTGAACTTTTAATGCTGAGTAATTCATGACTGGCCTTCTTTGTATCTTATGGCGTGGACCACTCACGCACACTGCATTTTGTAGTCCTTGTTTCCAGGAATTTTTGCATTCCTCCTGTTAGCCCATCTATTCTGAAGTATTCTAGACAAAGGTTATTAATAATTTCTGGTAAGATTTTATACAAAAGCATTGTGATCTTTTGCATTTGTTTTCCCAGTTTAAATCAAAGTATACCACGGAAAAACACAGTGCCAGGAGACACACATATTAGTGAAATGTACTAAAAAATGACACCAAATGATGTGTTAATGTTAGAGCAATGCGTCTGTCCTGCATAATTTTAAATGCAGATAGGGATTTAGCTAAAGATTTTCTACATGTCTGTGGTATCCTCTTTTTGGGAAAAAAGTGCTTTCATTAAGTGAGGGGTACGTATAAGGCTGCCATAATATGGGGTAGAAAAATATGAACTTTCCAGAACAATAATTAGGGTAAAAGGGTAATGATATTTCTTTGAGAAACTGCCACTTCAGAACTCACTTTTGGAGACAGCTAAGTAATTGAGTTCCTATTTTGATATTTATACTTAGTTGGCAATGTAGCAAAAAAATCCAAATGGCATCTTTGTAATCCCTGTTGCAATGTAATAAGAGCAAATTGTTGAGATTCTCATCTCCCTTATGAAAGTAACTTACTATTTTTAGAAAAGCTTTCTCAGATGAAAGCAGCAGTATTCAGAAGCCAGACAAAACTGCTACTATGGTTTAAATAATTGCCAACAACCTCATGGGTGGCTAGAGATTTCTGCTTTAGACATTTAGATTTCTGCAGGCTGTGAGCACGTAGCTGAACTGGAGATTTCTTTAGAGAGCAACTACCAAGGTGTCCAGATCACAAGTACTGCTCGATGACCATAAACATACTATTGCCTTTCTCTTAATCTTACTGACTTCTGACTGTCAGCAATGCTATTTCTGCTCCATTTTGTTCCTCTGTTACAAATCCAAGGTAAGACTGCATCTTTCTAATTCTTTATAAACCTTAATGCCCTTTGGGACACAGTAAGGGATTTTCATTTACATTAAGATATATTCATTTACATGATTTTGAAAGACATATTTTTAGGACAAAACGTGCTTACAGCACATAAGGATCTCATAAAATGACAGAATTGTCCAATCTCGTTACTCTAAATTTTGATGAAATGAAATTTATTGAATGTAAGACTAAAGGATAAACTGATGATTTTTGAAAAAGTACTTAATATAATAAAATACTGTAAATAGCAAGCTTCATGTCAGCATTCTAAGGCATTTTCTACATAGTAAGTGAAAGAAATAAGAATTTAACTTAGCAGCTGAGTTTTAATAAATATTTTCCTATTACAAACAAACTTGTGGCAATTTGACCAGGAAAATTCTTTCAGTATAGCACATTAAAATAAGGACCATACATTTGATGGAGCACTTTGAATCTTGGAAATGATTGCCTAAAAGATTGCCTCTGTCAGAAGAGTTCTTTCCCATTAAAACACTGTATATAACAACATACAAGTAGAAGCTACAGTATGACATTTGTACAATTTTTTTTTCAAATTAAGACTTTTCAGTTCCTCCACAATTTCTTTTTCTAATAATGAATAGTTTTCTTATGCTTAGTAATTCATGAAGCATTACCGAAAAGTGAATAAATGGTTTTCACTGTAATTAGCTCATGAATGGTAATTTCTCAGCTGTGAAAAGTTCTTTTATGACATAGCATAGTTTTCTAATAATTCATAAAAGGTAGGTTATAGTGGAATCAACATAAGAGATTGAAATAGAAAATATATTACTGCAAAGTAAATATTTTTTTTAATTTGCTCGCCTGTTAGGGACAGGAAATAAGGTCCTGTAGAAATCTGGTTACAAATAACTGGAATATGCAGGATTTAAATGTATTGAAGTTTACTAAATACTCTTTTTTAAGATAACTATTTTTAAATCACAATGTTTTGTTATTGCTGAAGGAAATGTTACTCGTGATTTTTGTGATTTATTATGTCTCCAAAATTTGTTTTAAGACAACGTGTTTAATAAAAAACATACAATGGCTCACCTTTTCATATATATTCCTTCCATTGTCACAAACCTGATTAGCAGAAATGAAAGTTGGAAATAGTTTATTACCAAAACAGCCCTTATCTTGTTTCCTATTTCCATGCCATGATATGTCTCTATTTTTAACTGTTAAATAAAATGTAAATATTCTCCTTATGATTCTTTCAAATTGCTTTTTCCGTATACACCCAATCAATAGAAGACAATAAGGCTTGAACCAATTTTTGCCATAAATTGCCTTGGTTTAAAAGCAAACTCTTTGTCCCCTTTAGTCAAACCAGACTAGTTCAGACTACTCCAGAATGGGATTGAACCCAAGACGACTGTGCACTCCAGGGCAGTGCATCTTCCTTCCTAAACAGACTCCAGCTCAAAAGCTCTGGATGACCACAGCACAAAACATGAGAAAAGGAGACAGGTACCAGAGAGATTTTTCCTGTGTGGACACGTCCTCACAGCCCTCCCATAACCGCCTTCTAAGTGGTACAGAAATATGAAGAAAATTACTTGATCAGCTCCTGTCTTGTCCTGTCCTCTTAAATGTGTTTGCAAATGTACATGTTCAGTATAGAAGCTTTAGGGGTGTCATAGGACAGAGTTATGCCCAGGAACCCCACATCTGTGGCATATTTTCAGGGAAAACATCTGTAGTGCAAAATGGGCATTGATTACGGGCTCTTTAGGCTTCACTAGGTATTCACCCTACAATTCCTAGAACAGATACATAAGTCCAATCCAAAAGAGTGGAGAACATCACTTGACTGTAAATACTGTCGATACCTGAATGGCTGATTAACCTTCAAAAAGTGCCCTTCGTATTTAGCGTGAATAAACCGAGGTTGTACAAAAAGATGGTGTTTTACTGCCCTCCAACGGCTGCAGATAAACAGCTACTTTTTTTTTTTTAATTTATTCCCTCAAAAGCTCTCTCCAACAGGCTTCTGTGACACAAAGTGTTCCAGCCGGAAGGAAACTTCACACAATTATCCTCACATGCCAAGACGTGTGAAAAGTAATTATATAGCGTCCTGGGTGTGTTGTAGAAACAGAACTGGCGTGCTACAGAGTGGAACGATTATTCAAATCAGAGGTGTAAGTTTGTAATTGATGCTAGTTAGACAAATTGTGTCTAAAACATTAGTGACTGAAACTTCTACACCTGAGTAAGTCTTATCAGTCTGAGTTGATAAGCCCAAGAGAAAATTTTGATAAAGCTGAGAGCCTGGATATCTTCATCAGTTCCAAATCTTTCTATATCACTGCCTAGAGATTCTGTGTGTGACAAATTTTAAAACAAAATATTTACATGCAAACTTTTAAGCCCTTTTATGCTGAACTGCTGCTCATAGGAGCTATAAGGGCTCTTCAATGAGTAACTGCTTTTCAGTGTCAGGAAGGGATTTATAATCCAGACCTACCAACGCACAGGCTAGTGATCACTGGCGTTGTTCAATTCTGACGATAAAACAATCCTAGCTATTACAATATGACAATCAATCATACTGAGCATAAATTATAATCTGACTCACTTTTCAACCAGGGAAAAGAATAATTTGGTAAAGGATCCATTCGTTTCAAAAAGAATATTAACAGCTGTGGTTTTCCCATGGAGTGCTGCGGATGAAAAGTCTGCTACCATAGTAAATGCCGGAAGTGTAAAACAATCACATTACAGATTAATGTAAAAACCTGATGACTAGTGCCTGTTGTGTAGATTTTGTAAATTTCACAGACGATATCTAATTTGCACTGTTGTTCAATCCTGCTCACCATTTAGGCCATTAAATGGACGTTTCATGTGGACAATACATAGCATTTTCAAAATTTTATGACAATAGTTCTTGCAGCTCATGAAACACCTCTTCAGCCTGTTGTTTGAATCTATCAAGTTGGGTTTTTTCCAAGGAAAAACTGATATAAACCCAAACCTTTCTTTTCCCAACTAGAAATAAAACCTACTGGTGGAAAAGAATGGTTATGGAAACTTAGATCTGTGCACAAGCAAATAATTTTGTGTATGATTTAGTGTATCTTCATCGAAATAAGATCCAGAAATGTAAAGCTCTTTCTGTTTTCCAAAAACTTTTTACTAAGTGCTTAGAATTGAAGCCTTTTGATTCATTTGACTTGGTTGTTTTCTTTCTTTTTATCTCTTCCTTCTTAAACTGTATGTGAATTTAACAACAGCTGTGCTCACATTGAGCTCTCAATAATATTTCAGTGATTTTGAAGTTAAGTAAAGCCAACTGGTCTCTCTGGTCTCGCAGTGACCTGGGAACAGCAATAATAGGATCAAAAAATATGTTCTGCTATCATCTGAAATGTACCTTAATTATACACGTTAAAACAGCTTCAGGCCATATTGACTCAACAAAGGGCTTTCACTAAACTGATTTTAACCAGTGTTGAAATTTCTATTTTATTGCAAAGGAGAGCTTTTGTATGACTTGGATATTTGCAGTTTTCTGCTTTAAACAAAATTGTTCTTGCAATCACAGTCATTGCAAGCATTCCTTGCTTGCACTACCAAGTTTGCAATTGATTTACAGACTTGTTTTGTTAAAGTGCATTGACTAGAAGTGATATGTTTGAGAACTGTGAACATGTTACGTGAACACATCTGATCGTCAGTAACACATGATCAGTTGGTCAATTTTTGCCACTCAGAAATTTCTGGTGAGAAATAGGGGAAATTTAGTAGTAAGCAGAGAAGGAGCAACTCCATCATAGGCAGAAATTTGAAGATGGAATTTTATCATATGGTGAATAAAGAACTGCTTTTATGGCATTATTGTTTTGAAAGAGAAGCTTCCACTTTTATCTGTATCTATTCATCCGCCAAAGTGCTGTTCGTGGGATAGTAAATCACAAGTCTTACGGACCCGCTCCACATACTATTGCAGACATTGATGAGAATGTATGTGGATGCCCAGCAGATGACACCGTTGTTTGTGTGTCAGCACTACTAGAAAGTGTGTCAGAAACTACTACAGCCATTGGAGCAGCAAATGCACTATGCTTGATGAAAGAGCAAATTCAGACAAGTTAAAATGAATTTAGAGACACAAAGAGCAAGTTGAAAGAGCAAGCCCTTTCTGTTCATATAAAAGCAGGTGTCTTGTCTGCAAAGGCAATTAGCTGAACGCTGGGAGCAAAGAGAGGCTCAGGATTCGTTCCCAGCTCTGCTACCCCACATACATTCTGTTGTAGCTTTGCTTTTCTTGAGAGGTCATGGGCACCCTGAATTCTTTAACAGGGAGTGTCAGGCCATATTGAACATATACATGTAGTTTGAAAAAAAATATTTTTCTGTCCCTGAGTATTTTACTTTCCCTGAACAGAAAGACCGGCTTATCCTTTGTGCAACATCTGATACATGAAAAAAATGAATTAGAACTAGAAATACTGGCACTGCCATAAAAACTGCAATGAAAACAGCAAACTCTCAGAGTCTAACTGTAGCATTATTCAAAATACTGACATATAAAGATCTATAATTTAACCAGTCTAAACTAATCTATTTTTGCCCACATAGTGGATCCCAAAAAAAACATCTTCAGAAAAGCTCATCTAAATCTCTTTGTCTCTTTTAAGTTAAGAGAATGTTAGAGATATCTATCTTAAAAGGCAAGGCATTTATTGATGAGGTTTCTAAAGTTAATTTGGAACTCAAACCTGAGTTTGGAATCCACTATGTATTTTATCTCCGATCGTTTTTTCTCAATCTCAGTTATTTCTATCAAACAAAAAGCAGAATTACTGGGACAATATCAGTTAAGACTAAAACATAGATTACTGTCTAGCTGAATTTCTGTTTTTTCCATCCTTGCTGATACTATATAGCCCCTAATTGTCCATTTCCCTCATAGGAATTAGATCACTTTCTTTCTGTAATTCCTCCCTACAATTTTATCCCATACATTTCATTTTAATCCTGTATATAGTCACATAGGAGTCTCGTGTCTACAGTCAGCACATCTGCCTTTGGAAGGTGGGTCCATAGACATTTCTACCTGCTCAACTGCGACTAACCAAATTTGCGTTGTCAAATTTGAACTTCACTTTTCAAAGACTTTGCTAATGAGTAAAACCAGAATCAACTCTGTATGATACAAAGAACTATCCTGTTTTGTTTCATGTGCTTTTCTATAGTTTTAGCGTTCTTCCATTAGTTCTTCTTGGCCATAAAAGCTCCTGTAAACTTTGTGTAAAGGAAAAAGTGTTTTTGCAAATGGACATATGCTGTATACCTGCAATGAGCAATCTGCAACAGAGCAGATTTCCTGCAAATGTTCTGCATAAAACAAGTCATTTGTGATGTGTGCCAGCTGAGGAAATAAAAACTATTCTTTTCCTTTGAACATCTTGTCTGAATGAATGATTTAGAAGACTAAAAATGTAATTGCATTATTGAAAAAAAAAAAAAAATCCCCAAAAAGTATCCTTAAATCTGAGACCAGCTCTGCAGATTCATATCAAGATTTGATTTGTCAATTGCTCAAAGATTTTGCTGTAATTTTCTCTCTCTCTGCCATGCTTACAGTCTGGTACATTTCTGATATTCAATTTGCATGAGATTTCTTAATTTGGGTTTATAATTGCTACTCATAATCTGCAGAAAAGACAATAAAAATGATTTGAAAAAAAATGGTTTGAAGATTTACTTCTGTTCCCTTTTTATAAAAGAAAGCATGCGTACCCCACAGACAAATCGGCATTAATGCTCTGGTTTTCATTAAAAGTTGATAGACAATTTAAAGTACAGTTGATAAATATTAACATTTTTTATAGGAGATAACAGTGGATGGGCAAGTATCTTTGACATGCTTCATGGAAAGCTTAATTATCTGAGTATATCAGAAGAATTCTAACTGTATATCCTTATTAATATCCTTAAACTATTTTACACTTCTAAGGCTTTTCACAGCATGCATATATTTACTATAATTATAGAGATATTTGGAATTTTAGATGTGCTCAGGGAACTCCTTTACTTTTCTAGAGCTTTTTGCATGCAACCAGATCACAGCAATGTAACGCCATGTGGTACTTCCTTGTTAGTAAAGTTGCAGCCTTAGAAAGTTGCAGGAAAATGGTAATTATATTTCTGGAAACTTTTGGAAAGGCAGTATTTGTTTTCATCCCAGTCAGGAACAAAAGGAAAAAGAAAGGTTTCTCTATGAAACATTAAAAAATATGTATCTTGAAATGTTTTGATCCTTTCTAAAATATTTCTTCCTGCCTACTGAGGAAGAATCATAAACACAGAAGCCTCAGCTCAGTTAATGTATTACATCTCTGGGACAGCTCTTCAGATGGACTGTCAAGTTGAGGTACTCAAAAAGCACTCCCTTGAATCACAGAAAGCAAGGGCAGTGCCTTGGCAAGTAAAAGGCAAGTTTAGGTGCTATGTTCCCTCTGGTCTGCACTAAATTTGATTTTATCATCCAATTTCACAGTGAAGTGTAGTGACTTAAACGAACCTGCATTCTCCAATGGAAACTGTTTCGTTCGCAGTTTCTCACATATTTTAATTCGTATGTATATATACATTTATACATACATCAAGTATTTATTGTGCTTCTGTTGCCCTTGTTGTAGCTTATGGACAGTAGAACATTAAACTTGATTTATGTTTTATTTATGTTTGCTTTCATTACATATAAAGCACTGCAGTTATAAGAAATGCAGCATCAGTGCTTTACAGTCTTCCTGTTAAGTGAACCTTACTGAGGTAATTTGGGGCTGTTGTTTTCAGATGTCCTAAATAAAGGTTAGACAGAGAATGTCAGAGAATGATTAAAAAGAGAATGACTCTCTATCTGATCATATGGATGGTTCCCATGGTGGGTCATATGTAAGACATTGACTCAAGTACTCCTTTTCCCAGGTCTCCACTAATACCCAGAATGTTGCAGATGCATGGAAACAGAATTAGAATATGCTGCCATTAATTTAAAGTCTGTTCCACTTATTTCAAGTACAATAATCCTCCCTTTAGTAGAGTTCCCTTTCTTCTCTGCATAGTGCTATACTGCCAAGTATGGGCCCTCTGCATTCAGAGACTGCAGAAAAGGTTAGCCTGTTACAGATACTTAACTATGTGACTTAGTGGCATATAGGGAACAATGCGAACAATTTGCTCTGAGGCCCATTTCAGTGCAGAATTCATCTGACAATATATATGTGTCAACATTGTAAACCAGTCATCTAACACAGGTTGTATAAACACAGAACGTGTTTACTTCTCACTTCTAATGCGAGCTTGGAGCATTGGCTGAGGAGTGCATTTTGCATGGTAGATATTTACAATTAGGTGAGTTGAATGCTGGTTGGGTTTGTCATTCCTATTGCCTCATGCCTATCAGCTTCAGGCCACTCACTAAAGGTCTCTGGTTGTGCAGCCAGCATTAGGGTGATGAGCATCTACCAAATATTAATGAAGTTACCAAAGCAGGAATTTCAGGATTATTGGATCTTAATGATGACTAACAACTCCCTGTTTCATTTTGCCAGTTCTAGTCCTACAGAATGCCAAAATTTATATATGTCTGAATACTTGTTAATATGAGAAATCCTCAAAAATCTGTCTGGATCACTGAAAGAAAATATTTAAAATAATCCAGTCTTAAAACTCAGCATGAAGTTTGCTGGTATTCAGCTAGCCTGTTCAAGCAGCCAAGTACATTTACTTTCCAAACAGACCAGAGGGAGGCCTGTCTTCTCCCAGCTAATCGATAGAGCTCACTCAAGCTTCAGGTCGAGATTGAAGCAATGTGGACAGATGACAAAGAAACTGAGGTTACCCGGGCTTCACAGGCAAGGTAACGCACCCAGCATACTGCACTTGGTGTAACCCAATGGAATGTGCCCAAAGTCCTTTCCAGGCTCTGACCCTACATCACCTGCAGCCAGATGTAAGGTCTGTTTTTTGACAGTTGCAACACTGACCAATTAAGACCTAATTTAAACCTCAGTTATCAATTACTGTTAAGCTCTTCACACAAAACCAGATCCATTTTCTTCCAAACGAAGTTTTCAGCAAGTGTACAAAAGTGAAAAGAATTTTAGGTATATCGACATTTTATTAAGTTGCTGCAAGAGTCCTGGAGTATACAGAATGAACAAAATCAATATACAGTCTCCTGTATGATCACTTTTTTAATAGTATAGCATGACACTTGCCTTTGAAATTCATGTTTTGATCATGCTGGTCTTCTAGTGTGGCCAGATGTGCACAGATACAGGCAGTTTTGTGTGCAATACACAGAGATCTAGTCTTGCTCCCTGACACAGAAAGAGAAGTAAGCAGAAAATAACCCTGTCTAATAAGAAATACTACTATTTTGTCATTAAGTTGCACTTTACTGCTTTAAAAGGTTAAATGAAGCTTTTTTTTTTTTCCCTTTTTCCTTTCTTTTATACTGCTATGCTACCATGGCAACCAATTGCAAAATTATGCAAGTAGCTGCATATACGGCAAGTTACCCTGTGTAGTCAATCCTCTCACATTTAATTTTCTAGTTGAGTCGTGTCTTCCATGTTCTTCACATAGTAGGACGGTCTTTTTATTGAAATTTGATGTGGAGAGCCTTCAGTATAGCTTCTTCCAAGTTCCTGTAGGAACTAGTCCGACCTTCACTGAGTTATGAAGAAGGAAGGCATTCAGATATATTACACTGTCAGGTAGAATGATTTGTATCCTTATAAAGTATAGCTGTTGTTAAAACCCCACAAAAAATTGATCAGTCTTATACTTCAGATAAATTCTTATAGAATCAAGCTACACATACACAGCTAGCATGTATGAAGTCTACACAAGAAAATAGGGACACCTCCAAGGATAAGAATTCCCATACCAGACTCAAGATAAAACCTTAAAAACCCACTCAGTACCCTGCATTTGAGTTTAGCTCTTGTTTCTGACTAAGTGGTGTATGCCTTTTATTCGACAGTTCCTAACAACAGCTGCCTTCTGTCCAAAAGCAGTTAGCAGCCTGCAAGAGCAACAGTCATGTGAAAGGACTGTATCATTTGAAGAGTGGGCAGAATCCTAGAACCAAGTTTGTATAAGCAAAATACACAGGCCACTCATTTTCAGCTGACTTGCCTCAGCAGGTGTAATGTATGTAATGTAAGTGTGACAAGAATGGTTAGCGATGGTTCACTTTTAATGAAATCCAAAATAATATACCTGTAGCCTGGAACAGCATTGGCTTTTCTCCCCAGCCTCCAGTGCTTTCTATTTTGTATCTGATTTTTTATACTCTATGATCTTCTATTCCAAAAGCAAAATCAAGATCTGGGACATGACACACCCTGGAGACAGAGACATATAGAATAGCCCCAAAGAAGTCATTAGGAGTTCTGTTCTGGTGGAAAATATCGAATCCGACTTCAGTGGTGTTACACTAGGCATTAATTCAGTAGTGTGCTTAAAATGGAAAAAGGGGATAAATACGGGATTATAAAACATTTGCATTTCTAAAAAGTTAACTGTTTACAATTATCCCAGCTTTCTGTGCTGGATGTCTCTTTCCTTATCTGTACAAGTTGCTCCAGAGGAGATTCTGGTTGGATTCCAGAACAAAATTCTTTACAATGAGAGCAATTAAACATTGGAATAAGCTCCCAAGGGAAATGGTGGACTCCCCTACACTGAGAAGTTTTAAGACACAACTTGACAGGGGGCTAGGCCATCTCATAAAAAAGGTTGGACCAGATGATCCTTGAGGTCCCTTCCAAGATTCTGTGATTCTACAACACAATTGCATTCAGACATCAAGGAAAGCATTCTCTGGACTATATAAACTCCAGAAAGTGTGAGTACATTTTTGCCCTATTTTACCTTTTAAAATAACTTATTGCTTCTTGCATATCACAGAGCAACCAGCTTTTCACAATGCAGGAAGTGGCTCCTCCAAGTCTCGTCCAACCACTACTCTATAAATTCCATAAATAAAGCTTGAGAAAGACGTGAGCACTCCAAGGATTTTAACTCCTGATGTGACTCTAATTGCACACTGAGGCAAAGAGAAATCGCTGAACTTCTTCTTGTGTCATTATCTACCCATTATAAGCTTTGTTTACTATGCGTACCTGACACTGCCTCGTTAGTTGATGTTCACAAACCATATTGGCCCAATTTTTCAAATGTCAGAATTTACAGAATTATTAGGCACCCAAGTACTCCTATTACTCCCAATAGCTGATGTAAGCTCAGTGTCTTTGAAAATCAGGCTAATCTTTCCAATTACTTATCAAGTTTTGAATAACAAGTTACAGAGATTGACATTTTGATAGATTAGTGCATATAAGTGCAAGACATTTTTTCTATGTCTGTCTTGGTCTAAAAAGCATTTTTATAAGACCTAGGCAAAAGTTGCCCATTTTGTCATAGCAAAACATATGCACTCCAGAGCAGTGCAAAACTATTCATAAAAGCACATTTTAAATGCTTTATTCAGCATCGTTCCAACTATAAAATATTTTTAAAAAAATAAGTTAAATGCTATTAGTTTGCAGTAATAATCAGAATTTTATGAGACAGAAAACTTAAAATATTTTCATTCGGCATTTTAAAATCAAATATTGCTTGTCACAGCTATGTCTCTGGTTGTTCTCATCAATTGACTGAAAGTTTCCTGTTTCCTCTCTTTAAAAGTAGTCTATCAGGTTTTACATAGTCTTACTTTAGTTTCCATGTTATATAATTTTGTCAACAGGTATCTCAGTCATAAATGTATCAGTCATTTGAAACCTGGGCTACTCGGAGACCCACACAAAATGAAATTGCTATGACTGTCCATTTTCTCCCTATCTGTAAAAGCGTCATTCATCACCGGTGGTGTGAGTGTTTATGGCATTGATCTAAAATGAAAAGAACAAGGCAATAAAGCTATGTCTGCAATGACATTCTGGACAAAAATTGGGAATGACTGCTGAAGCTTGCAACTCCTTATCACACAGGTTATGTTTCAATTTCTGGAGATAACCTCTAGGTCTAGGGGTTGGTTTTTTTATTTGCAGAGGAAAAGCTCCCTCAGGATTTGCTTATCTCAAACATTATTTCATTGTTTCTTTACAAGGATTGGTTATGTAGTAAACTATGATTTCTTTCCAAAACTCTAGATTATAACCCAGTAGTGAAAATTTCACAGTAGTTATTTACAGGGCTAAAGTCTTTGGGGTTTCTGGTATTGTTCAATATCCAAATATCTTTTCTTTCTATCTTTTAGCTTTTTCTCCAAGTTATTTTCTTTCTTTGAAATTTTCAAACATCTTCTTTATGAAGGAATCATGTTTCTCAGCTCCCCCTGCTTACCACATCTTGATCCAAATTTGAATTTTGTTTTCTGATAGGTATCTTCCATTCTAGGAGTATCTTTACTATGTTTCTGTTAAAACTAAAGCACATTCCCAAAGTTGTAAAAATGTTTAGAATCATAACTCTTTACTCAGAATGCCTACTGCCACCTCACAATATAAAGTGGAAATCTTTGGATACAATCAGCAGACACCTAGCACCTCCTTTTAGAAAACTGAAGCAGTCTTTAGGTACTTGGACAATTTTTCTGTGCAAATATCACTGTGATGACTATAATAGAAAATTCTATAAAAGGTAGAGCTTACAGTATGTAGGAGGGAAACGGGAATCCCTGTAAGCATTTTCTGCCACTCTCATAAAGTAAACCAGCACCTGAAAAGTATAATCTTGGTGTCTTAGAAAAGATAGTAGCTGGTTTTAATAGTATCCAGGGAAATAAATTATTTGGGTTTGCTAGCAGAAAATCAAGGTTTTGTTGCTAGTCTATTGTCTCAGAACAAAGAAAATTAAGGACTTTGTGTCTTTAATGATTCATTGACTCAGCTGTTTCAGCTAAGCGCATGGCAGGCAGCTGCTGGCATCGGAGTAGCCTTTGGACCAGGCTCCACAGAGCGAGCGCTGAAACAATGGATGGAGCAGCTACCGGTAACTTAAAATCTTTTTTTCTTGTATAGTTTCTGCAAAATCTAAATGTACTTTAAATTTCAAAGCAATCTAACGGAATCTAATCTTGGATTTTTTTCTCAGAAGTTTACATTTGCATATCTTTCTTCCACTTCCATATTGTGTTATGAAGTATGATAAAACATCTTGTTTTCTAACCATGTTTTAATTTATGAAGATCAATGTTAAAAAATTCACTTGAGATTCTTCCCAAGATGATCTGTACTAAAATGTCTCTTATTAACTGAATGTAAGCAAACTATGTAAAATTTTGATTTGATAAACAAATATCTCTTTTCCTGTGAAGGTAAAAATCCATCATTCGTTTATGCTGTTAGACTAAGCCACTTTCAAAGGTGTTACACTCTAAAAAAAGCATAACCTTGCCCAAGTTGAACCTCACAATGTTTCAAACAACTGTCTAAAAAATGCCACAGTCCTCTGCCAACATATTTTAGAATTGTTTCTTGTTCTCTTGACTTTCATGTGTTTGGCAAAATTATGTCTTTCACTTTAGTTTCCCAACGCAAATGAAAGCAATTATCGTGAATACATGTTTATCCTAAGTATAACTTACAATACCTTGCAATTAAATGTAAAAACTCCACCTAGTGGTCTCTATTTATTCTGGTATGCAGATTACACATAAGAAATACCAATGTATTAGTCTATTATTGCTGAAATGGCTGTTGAGCTGGGCCATAAATAGAGACAAAATTACAGCAAAAAAAAAAGGGCATAATTAGCTTTATTTAACATTTACATTCATATTCAAAACTAGGTAATAAATTTGGGCTAATTTTGTAAGAAATAAAAAACAGTCAAAAAAAAAAAAAAAAAGAAGACTAGCCCAGAGCTTAAACTCCCTTCTGCAAAACTATTACAAAACACACGAATAAAACCACTTTCCTTATTGTTATTCAGGGATTTTGAAAGCAATCGTATTAAGGCCTTAACTAATACCACCTTCCTGGAATGCAATGCGCTCACTGTATTGTAAGAAAAAGGAGTATGAAAATAAGGCAACGAAAAACATTTGAATATACATGACTCTCAGTCCTCAATAGATGATTTGTTTCAATGTATAAAGCCTCACAGGGACAGTTGTGCTATTGTCAAGGAGATATTCTTTACAATTATTGAATTACTGTATAGGTAGTTATATGGCACATTTTGGCAATTGTCACAATCACCATTTCAATGAACGGAAAAAGAAACAGGCATACTGTACTATTTCTACCTTGTGGTCAGATCATGGGCACCAGGGTGCTTTTTAAACTCAACTAAATGCTGGGACTTGCCATGTGATCATGAAGCAGAAAAAAAAAGATAGTGTGCTTATATCTAAAACCTCCAGATATTTTTTCTTACTGAATCTATTCCTTCTTCAAATTGGGTTTTCCCTTTACAGGAAACCTGAGCAAAACATAACTCCTATAATACACAGGAGAAGAAAAGGACAATCTGAAGGAGAACCATGTTCTTGAATAAAAATTCTACAGGTTAAGAACTATAAAATGCACCTTGGTGTTACACAGGTGTTATACATGTGGTGTGTTACCAGTGAGAAACAGGAATTCCCTACAGTGAGATTGTATCAATTGAAGCTGGTTGCAGTTAAGTACCAATCAAAGTTAGGTCCCAGTTGACTGGACGTTAGCAAATGTGATCCCCAACTACGGCAAGGGCCAGAAGGACAATTCAGGGAACTGCAGATCTGTCAGTCTAACCTCAGTGCCAGAGAAGGTTATAGAGCAGATCATCTTCAGTGCCATCATGCAGCACGTATGGGACAACCAGGTGATCAGGCCCAATTAGCATGATTTTATGAAAGACAGGTCCTGCTTGACTAACCTGACCTCCTTCTATGACATGGTAACCCACGAAGTGGATGAAGGAAAGGCTGTGGATGTTGTCTGCCTTTTGACAGTTTCCCACAGCATTCTTCTGGACAAACTGGTTGCTCGTGACTTGGATGAGCACACACTTCAATGGATAAAAGATTGGTTGAATGGCCAGGTCCAAACAGGGGTGGCGAATGGAGATAAATCCAGTTGGCAGCCTGTCACAAGTGGTGTTCCCCAGGGCTCAGTACTGGAAGCTGTTCTCTTTAGTATTTTTATCAATGATCTGGGTGAAGGGAATCAAGTGCATCCTCAGTAAGTTAGCATATGACACCAAGTTAGATGGGAGTGTTCATCTGCCTGAGGGTAGCGAGGTTCTGCAGAGGGATCTGGACAGGCTGGATGAATGGGCCGATGCCAATGGTATGAGGTTCAACTTCATTAAGTGCTAAGTCCTGTGCTTGAGTCACAACAACCCCAGGCAACACCACAGGCTTTGGGAAGAGTGGCTGGAAAGCTGCCCAGCAGAAAAGGACCTGGGTGTGTTGATTTCCAGACAGCTAAGTATGAGCCAGCAGTGTGCTCAGGTGGCCAGGAAGACCAACAGCATCCTGGCTTGTACCAGAAACAGCGTGGCCAGCAAGCTAGGGGAGTGATTGTATCTCTGTGCTTGGCACTGATGAGGTCTCACCTCAAATAGTGAGTTCAGTTTTAGGCCCTTCACTACAAGAAGGACATTGAGGTTCTGGAGTGTGTCCAAACAAGGGCAGCGAAGCTGGTGAAGGGTCTAGAGCACAAATCTTGTGAGGAATGGCTGAGGGACCTGGGGTCATTTAGCCTGGAGAAAAGGAGGCTCAGGGGAGATCTTCTCACTCTCTGCAACTACCTGAAAGGAGGTTGTAGCAAGGTGGAGGTCTGTCTGTTCTCCCATGTAACAAGTGATACGACAAGAGGAAATGGCCTCAAGTTGCATCAGGGGAGGCTTAGGTTGAACATCAGGAAAAATTTCTTCACAGAAAGAGTTGTAAAGCACTGCAACAGGCTACCCAAAGAAGTGGTGGTGTCATCATCCTCGGACTTGTTTAAAAGTCATACAGATGTGGCACTTGGGGACATGGTTTAGTGGTAACCTGGCAGTGCTGGGTTAACGGTTGTACTGGATGATTTTAAAGGTCTCTTCCAATCAGAGCAATTCTAAGTGAGATCAAAAGCTAAACAGCTAAATTTGAACATGTAAGATTCCTGTCTGGATAGCAAATCCCAGAGCCTTTAATCAAACAAAATTTCATATTTCTCTTTTGCTTTGTAATTTGCTTGTTTTTAAATATATCTACGGAAAGTTTCACTTAACTAACTACTTAGCCTTGTGTAAGTTTCTTTTGCACTGACTACAGTAACACACCTTGTTACCGCTTGGAAAAATTAACCAGAGTCCTGTGTAACTTCTAACACAATTGAAATTCCAAATTAAAAGCCTAGTCATCATACTAAAACATGAGAGCAGAATGCCATTATTAAATGTATTGCAATATATATTTTGCTTTACAGATTTCTTCACGGCAATCAAATTCACTTGCTGCCTACAGATGGCTTTTCCTCATTGAAAGTTTTAGGGAAATTGTGAGCTTTCTAAAATATAGTTTTGAACGATAGAGTGTGAGGTATTACATGCCTGTAATCTGTGAGTGTACTGCACCTTTCCTGCCAAAGGTGATGCAGGAAGCCAGGTAGAATCAAAGGCAGAAGGACAGAAAGATCCCTGGCAAAATGGAGCTGCAGGTAGTGCTTAAGGCAGCATCACAGGGAGGAGAGAAACTTATTCCAAGACTTTTGGGGTTTTACAACAGACATAGTTGTATGGGCTGAAAAACAAGGTCTCCTTCTGTCCCAGAGACCATTGGGCTCTCTCCCTTCTGGGCATATGAGCGCTCAGCTTCACATTGGTCCTCGGAAACCAGTGCTACATTTTTCAGTTGCTTCAGCCGAGGCATTGAGGGTATCTATATTCCTTGTACAATCTATAGAAAGATATTTAGGGCAGCATCTCTGTGCTTTGGAGCTGGACCAGCCTCTCCTAGCAGCCATCGGGGGAACTTAGGTACCTACTTTAAGTTCTGAGGCCACCACTTCCCCTGAGGACAGGAGTGCATGCATTAGGCTCATCTGCATGTAAAGCAGTCACACTGCATCTGGGTTTTGGTTGCCTCGTTACCTGGCATGACATGTTTAGGCAGAAATATAAAACAGCTGCAGAAGATGTAGAAGAGGAAAAGATAAGGGGAAAGCTTAAAGGAGAAGGGGAGCTGTAAATGACTGAAGTGATACGAGTGACTGAAACAGGCTGCTGCTGGCTGTAGAAGGAGCACAGCAACTGCTGCTATTTCTTAAAGACATTGATTTGCTGGCATGGTGAAAGCTCACTCGCTAATAACAATCCTCAGTGTTGAATCCACCATAGGATTTTTTTTTTCTTTGCTTTTCTGTGTTCTACCTATAATAAATATGAAAGCTTCACATCTTTGTAATTAGGCTTTGATTCATCTCATCTCTCAGCAATTATTGAGTTCATAAATTATAGAGAGACCCTCAGGCAACCAGGTTCCCAAATTAGATACCTCAGCTGAATTAGTTGTGATGTATCGGAGTTAAAATGATTCATGTTTAGCAATTGCCAAACATCGGCACCTGTACCAACTGGCTTCAAAGTGACTTACGGATAAAATCAGCGCAAGGAAGTATTAGATGAACTGAAGTAATGATAAAAGCTAATTTTGTTGCTATTAAAATTTTAAGTAGGATAGCATGCCTTCTCACACATAAAAGGAGAAAATTTGAGCCTTAGAGTTCTTAAAGTTTGTATATTGAAAAGGGATGGATGGAATACTGAGGATGAATCTGATTTCTTTTGTTCCTTGTGTGTATCAAAGGGATCTACCCAAGAACGTGATTACAGAATTATCCCATTATCTTTTTACATATGAAGAAGCTACAAAAGCTGTAAGCTCTAAATGAGGATTCCCAACTGAATTCAAAATTGTACCAATTTAGCTTGTCTTTTTCCTGAAATAAAATAAATTTTAAAAAGAAATAGTTTTTCTTTCTTTTAGCAATCTGTCTTTCAATCTACTTTGTCACCTCTCTGAGAAACACATTGAAAGCCTTCAGCACCTTCAGTCATTGTAAGTAAAATCTGAAACATTTACTAATACAGCACACTAAATAATAGCCTTTATTTCCAGGAGAAATATTCATCAATTACAAGAGACGTGTGAAATATTGATTGCTATTCTATAAGATGTTGAATGTACTTCTCATTTCCATTCTTTCAACACTCTAAAGTAGCAGGTCAAAAAGTGCAAATGACAACCATGCAGTTTTCTCAGTTTTACTTCTATTTACAAATGATAAGTCTAGGAGCAATCAAAATACATAAATTGAGAATAAATTGCAGAAAAAGTACAGCTAGGGCGCCTGACAGATACAGACATAAATAAACGGTAAGAAGTATTTTAGAACTTCTATAAACTCTTCTTTGAGGTGATTTACAGAACCATTATTTCATAGGACTGAGGATTCACCTATATTTTTTTTAATTAAGTATTTTACACAAAGCTTGAACTCAGAATATTTCTTATTTCTTCTTTAATTTGCAAAGATTTACCCTCATCTAAAAGGATGTCTTATAATTTCATTGGATTCAAGGTTGAAAAGCAAGACTACAACATCTTTTTTTAAATTGTCACTCTGTGCCCTGTGTTTTTTTCTTAAAAGGCTGTCCAAAAGAAGAACCAATGCAATTTTTATATTCACACTGCTTTTTGTCAAGCAAAATGAAAATATCTTGAATTAATCTGAACAGCTCTCCTGCAGCTCATTGTTTGATATTTTTCTCCTGTGCTACACAGTGAAAAACCCTGTGAGGAAGTCAACACAGAGGGTAATCATAGAATCATAGAATGGTTTGGGTTGGAAAGGACCTTAAAGACCATCTAGTTCCAAGACCTCTGCCACAAGTACAAACACCTTCCACTAGATCAGATTGCTCAAAGTGCCATTCAACCCGGCCTTGAATACTTCCAGGAATTGGGCATCCACAAATTCTCTGGGCAAGCTCTTCCACTGTCTTACCACTCTCAACATAAAGAATTTCTTCCTAATGTCTAATCTCAATCTACCTTGTTTCAGTTTAAAACTGTTATCCCTTATCCTACCACCACATTCCCTGATAGAGTCCCTCCCCATCTTTCCTGTAGGCCCCCTTTGTGTACTGGAAGGCCACTATAATGTCTTCCTAGAGCTTTCTTTTCTTTCGACTGAACAACCTTGACTCATCAAGACTGTCTTCATATGGGAGGTGTTCCAGCCCCCTAATCATCCTTGTGGCCCTGGTCTGGACCTGCTCAAGCAGATCCATGTCTTTATTACACTGGAGGCCTCAGAGCTGAACACAGTGCTTCATATGAGGTCTCATGTGGGTAGAGCAGAGCAGGACAATTACCTCCCTCTAACAGCTGGCCACACTTTGCTTGATGCAGTCCAGGATATGGTTGGCCTTCTAGGCTCTGAGTGCACACCACTGGCTGATAGTCAGTTTTTCATCTACTAATACCTACAAGCCCTTCTGCTCTCAATTCACTCACTGCCCAGACTGAATTTGTTCTTGGAATTGCCTCAGCCCACATTCAGATCTTGCACTTGCCCTTGAACTTCATGAGTTTGGCATGGGGCCACCTTTCCAGCCTGTCAAGATCCCTATGGATGGTATCTCTTCCTTCCACACTACACAGCTTGGTGTCATCAGCAAACTTGATGAGGGCGCACTTGATCCCGCTGCCCATGGTGCCAATAAAGATGTAATAATATTCAGTTCCTCTTTGTAGACCCTCCTCAGTGTCCAAGGGTAACCAGGTGATTAATGTGTCTTAAGTCATTACAGTAAGGGCAAAATCTAGGCATTGTCCACTGGTCAGATGTCTAGCGTTATTTGACATCCTTATGATATCACCACTCCAGAAAGCCTTTGGTCTCTCATGGATCCTGTGTCAGGTCTGACTGCCCACATGGAAGTCCCAGATACTACAGGACATGTCAAATAACACTTGACGGAGTATCAGTCTGGAGAGCCATTCAACAAACCAAAAGCTAGTCTTAAGGTGAGATAAGCCTTCCTTCATATCCCAGTAACAGTGTTCACCACCAGCTTTTTCAGTTGCTCATGTACAGAAGTCTGGTGTCATTGGAGCTGCCCTTAAGCATCTATCCCAGCTGCTGTCAACTGCTAATCCATAAGGCCACAGGTCTTTTGCAGGTTTTGTGTCTTACCAAACAGCTCTACATAGGCATCTCAAATGGATCTTTCCAGGGCACCTCAAAGGGTTTTTGATGGATAACTGAGTCAATCATGCAGCAGCTGTGCCAGAATAATTTCCTTTTTGCTTCTCTTTCAAGTTACACTATAGCTCTTTGTTTCATTATTCACAGAATTAAATGCAGCAAGTATCAATATTCTAGTCCATAAGCCACCAGAGGAACAAGACAGTAATTATATGATAGGACATTGTTTTGAAATATCGATGGAGAAATGCTCTGTTGCTGTATAAACCTTGACCAGTGAGGGAAAGTGGAGTTATTTCAATCTGAGAGTGCAGTAACCATGATAAATATGGTACTGCCAATACAACAGTACCACCTGCCTGCCTGTCAAAATGATTCTTTGATGTACATTTCCAACTGAGAACATGCAGTCCAGGAACAAAGAATATGACAGACATAATGTCACCCCCTCAAAATCTAACTGGGCTAGAATTAACCAGAACAAAGTGATTTCAGTAATCATTTATT
The DNA here is from genome assembly GCA_013396935.1 of Baryphthengus martii. Lineage (NCBI taxonomy): Eukaryota > Metazoa > Chordata > Aves > Coraciiformes > Momotidae > Baryphthengus > Baryphthengus martii. Next base: position 58,486 of record VWZK01012165.1, read on the forward strand.
TTTCCAGAAGTCTTGCTGACAAGATGACAGGTGTTTCATTTCACGAGATAGACAGTATATAACCCAAAAGAGAGTTTTCAGAGTTTAAAATCTCAGAGGAAAAAACGCCGCTTGGCTTGGGTCAGGACAAGAGCCAAACCAAATCAAATAAAACTCGAAATTCTTTTCAAAAAGAACCTCTTTCCCATGTCTTCCTAGAAGTGAAATAGACAATACGGCTGTGAATAGCTGAGACAGGAACATCTATTAAATTATTTGAAAATACAGGAATCCCTGATCCCAGATTAGATATCAAAGGCACATGTGCCCTAGGACCAAAGCTCTGGAATCTACAACTTCAGATTTAATATTTTCCTATAATAGACATGAGCACTCTCATAGTCTTATTCATAGAATCATATAATCCTAGAATGGTTCGGGTTGGAAGGGACCTTTAAAAGTCCAATCCCCTGTGCAATGAGCAGGGTCATTTTCAACAACATCAGGCTGCTCAGAGCCCTGTCCAACCCGACTTGGAGTGTTTCAAGCGATAGGGCTCTACCACCTCTCTGGGAAACCTTTTTACAGCCATAGCGATAACACTGTTTGGGATGGTCCTAAGGCCTGGGTAGATGCTGCACATGCATTATCATATCTGTCAGAGGTTCCCTGCAGTTCTGTTTATGGTACACTTCACAAATGCAGAAGTCACTACTCACCTCTTCTATCGCGGCTTTTAAATTCAGGTTTTCCTTTCCCATCTTACCAGTCTAATATGTTCTTTCTAAACTACATTTGGAATTCTTGGGATCAGTTATTTTTCTCCTTTTGTCAAAGTGATTTCAAATGGATACAACAAGCCAAGTGTCTTTTATATAAGCAGATCACCTGACTTGGCAATTTTGTTATTTTTCTTTTTGGTTTAGTTGTGATAATTTTCTTTTCTAAAATACGATCAAAATATGTATTTTCTACACTGTCTGGCTGTGAACCAGTTTCAGGTTATGCCATTCCATTCATATGAATGAGATGGGGGCTGTTTTTCATGTTCATAGAGCATAATTGACAAGATTCCAGTTCCTGTCACTCTTCTGGTATTTCATGCACCTTTCCCTAAAATATCATCTGTGCAGATACTGTATTAAACCCCTTGAAATGCTGTTGCCCTACAGGTGAGGTGAAAACTATCCACTGCAGTCCAGGTATGCCAGTACCTGCACCAAGCATGTACTGCAATGGACTCGCTCAATATCACAGGTTTCTTGCGGCATTTTTGCCCCTGTCAGGTGGCTACAGTTGGCTTTATGTTAAGAGTTTCTCCTCGTGTTTGGATCACAGCTAATCAAATAATCTATTCCTGTGGCTTCTCTTCCTTTTCCATTATGACCAAATGTGCAAAATAATGAAATTCTGCCACTATTTCTGGCCTTACTGGGTTTACTAACACTGACACTGAATTTACAGACTGAAGGTCTATTGGGATGCTGCAGGATGAAGCTCTGCTTTCAGACACTCAGGAAATGCTTACTGAATATATTCAGTGCACAAAGTGTCCTTTCATGGCTCTATCACCATCAGGATTTTATCAAGTTGAACGCTTTTCAGGCTTTCAGTGGCGGTACAGGTTTTGCTTGCATGCATGTAATAGTATACGAACCTTTTCCTTTTACTATTACTCACTATCACATTTCCCCAATCTACGGAGCGTATGTCCTGCCCAACCAACAAGTCCCATTGAATTGTGCTGTGTCACAGACAGGGGTAGGGCTATATTTTTCCATTGTTTTGTTTTCAGGGTTCGTTTAAAATGTTTCTGGCCTTTCCTCAGAATCTGTTTAGATAGTCACATAGACTCATTGTTGTCCTGTTCTTCTTTGTATTACAGCAGAACAGAAGTCAAAATATTGGATAAGATTTTTGGTTGTAGGTGTCCCTGTTTGCCTGCCTTGTACCTCTACACCCTGTGCTTTCTTCTCGGGACATGATGTAAGCAAAGCTGCTTTTCCCCATGGCACAAAATGTGAACATTTTATAACGCCTTGCATCTCTCTTGCCTTGTGTAAGGCAGTCTACATCTACTGCAAGCACACCGCATCTGCTCTTGACTATACTCTTTCCTATTCTGTGCTCCTCTGTCACACTTGGGGTGGGATGGAGGAACCCACCTTCATGCTAAGCATCCCTCTGTCTCATCACATGCACATCCTAGTAGCTGTCTTTGGTTCCTAGGTTTCATTTATGCTAGTAAATATAACCGTCTGGCCTAACTAGCTCACAAGGGACAAAACAATGAAGATGTATTGATAGCATACATCTTGGCCCTCTTCATTCACTGCTGGAACTTCTGCTGCTGGGCAGCTAGTCCTTATGGTTTGTGCAAACTTCAGAAGTATGACAAAATATTCAGCTTCCCTCAGCCCTCTAGACTGTCTGTATGTCTGTTATTCCAAAGGGAGGTCTGTCTGCAGTGTCTACAGCAGCTGCTTCAAGTAATTCAGATCCCAAAGACCGTCAGTATCCTTGTCTTTTCTGGGATGGCCCACGACTACCTCCCAGTACTTTGTATTTCTCATCAAAAACTTGCAGGTCAATTTTACCTTGAACAATGGAGGGCAATTCTCACTTCCCCAAGGAAGAGCTAAGAGAATTATCCATTTTGCATTCTTGTCTTATTTCTTCCTCTTTTCTTTTGACTTTCATAGCAGATGCTGTCTTATTTCTGCCTGCTCTGGGCTTATTAGTGCTTTCAGTTCTGTGACTCCTTTGTCAGTCGGAAGGCCCTCTGGCCAAGGTTTATATTAATAAGATTTTAAATCACACTGCAGTGAGCAGCTGAGCTTAGCACCCAGAGAAAGAGACAAAAAACTGTGCAATTGTTTCTTACGCTTCCCTTAATGGATATTGCATCAGTTGTCAAACGGCATAACTATAAAGGGAGTTCAGGCTAAATGCTCATCCTTACAATACAATCTTCCAGTAAAAAACTCGATGTGATGAACTGTCATAGGATCATTCCTACTGCATATAGTCAGGATTTGCTCATAACATAGTTTAAGACACGACTTAAAAAAAAAGGTTAGTTTGTCTAATTAAAATTTTGATAACTACAGAAAACCCTATTCCATATCATTTACTGTCAGATCATATCATTTACAGATTTTAGCAATACTTGGAAATGATTGAGATTCCAAATATAAACAGAAGACTGTCTCAACATATGAGGAACCTCTCTCACATGCACATACGCAAAATAAAAGAAGGGATAATTATGGGGATGGGAGGTCCATATAAAAATGTCATAAACCCTTCCAGTGTGTTGCTTTTCCGTATTTATTCCACTGGTAGACCAATTTCTGCAAAAGTAGATGAAATGTTTCACTGGTTTAAACAGAGAAAAGAAGCACGCTGCTCATTTTATTCCCTCATTTCTAGATCATATCACATAACTTTTTTTTCTGCACATCACAATTCTTTGTCTGACTGAAGCTGAATAAATAAAACCGATTTCTTACTTGGGAGTTACTGTAGTCTTAAGCTTAACAAGTAGAACACCTCTACCTGCACGAAAATAGGGAAGGGAGTTAAGAAATAGAAATCATAGAATAAAAATTGTATGTAGAGAAGACAGAATGTGTGCTCTATATATGTCTTAATTCACTGTCATAAAGCATATCTTTTTCCTTCACAGTATGGCACAGCTACATGTCAGTAACACCTGGTGTCTCTGAACTACAATCCCTGAGCTGAGGCCAAGGGCCCCAGGAGTGTCTCACTTTCACTTTTAATGCCAGCCAGGATATATACTCAAATGTCTCTTGCTTCTTTAAATAATTAAAATGTCATTCTTGATGAGAAATCTTCAGGTTTATTTTTTCCTTCTGATTTTGGTCTTTCAGTTTAGAATCATTCCCAAATATTTATATGTGCTTATTCTATGCCATGAATGCAAGCATCTTCTTCAATTGTGCAGTGTACTGTTTGACTTTATTTCTAAAGAGCTCATATTATAGTCTTTTCTCTCCTCTTTCCTATTTCTTGAAAAATAAAACTCAAAACAACTACTGTTCATTTATCTTACTTGGTAGATACAATCTTTCAATACCACATCAACATACAAAATTTCATATATCATTGTTCATATATTTCATATATTTCACAGCTATAATTATATCCCATCAGAATTTTATTTGCAGATCTATCTTTCAGAACATATTTTTAAATCTGGTAGAAGTCAGTGGGATGTAAGGATACATTTCAAAACAACTCTGCTCTTGCAGGTTCTACTGTATTAGAAGCTTTATGTCCCGTCGCACCAGCCTTCTTTAAGAGAACACTGCCACTGAAGCAGAGAATTATTTATTTTAATAATGTTCAAGGAATTTAAACATTTATGAAGTGATAATGTTCATTACCAAACCTAAGTCATTCCACAGACATTCCACAATCTGTTAAGGCAGGCAAAATCCTTTTGCCATGGACAGTAGAAGATCTGCTTTTGAAGGAACTTACCATGAAGAACATCCACCTGCACATTGGCAACAAACTAAGAGTAGCAAAGCAAAGTCCTTACAAGGTTTCTGAAAGCAAAAAATATACCAGCTCTGACCATTTCACGGAAGTCATATGTGAACAAAGGGCAATGTCCTATCTACATATTACAGGGACATGAAGAAAATCATAGGTGATTGTGGCCACTACCACCAGCATTGTTATTGGGAACCAAAAGCGTCTGAGCTACTACCAACCTCCTAAGTAAATCCTCCTTTGTTTTAATAGCTCTCACAACATGCTCCTTACAAGCAATAGGAATTATTTTGTAAAAATTTCTTCTCTTCCATCTTTTTCAACTTAATTGCATAACTGGTGCATAACCGTCACACTGGTTTGTGTTTAACCAGCAGCTTTATATGTTTGTTGCTTTCAGTTACTTCAAAAATTTTCACATACTGCTTCTATGCCCTCCACATGTGAATATGCACATTATTAACAGATGGAATTTCATCATTTGAAGATCTCTTAGTTAACAATGTTCTGAGAGTATTTCTGTGGGTCATAGTTCGTGTTACATGTTCTGGAAATCTTGTCATCAGAATGAGATCACTTATCAAAGCAGAAAATGAGATGCAGACCATGTCTATCAAAATGTTTGATGTATGAAAGGTATTTATAATACATTAATTTGATTAGTATATTAATAAAATTAACATATTAATATAGTATTGTATACTACATTATGATTTATTATATATAATACTTAACATTATATATTTTCCAATAGTATCAGTTGGCATTCTAGACACACACTGATTTCAAAACACAAATATTATGCATTATCTAATATTGCACTATTTTCTGAAATTCTAAATGAAAGTGAGTGTCAAAAAATAACCAAGGTCCTTCAATTCCTTGATTTTAGATAGTCAAGATGTGTAGAAAGAACCTATGAAATGTAAACATTTTACCTAATTAATTACTACTATTCATTCTGCATTAAAGATTATGGACAAGCTAGCTACTGTTAGACTATTTGCTGTCTGAATTTATTCTGTGATGTGTCAAATCATCATCATCTGAATTGGTCAGGCTGTTGGAATAGATGGTCATTGTAGGTCCCTTCCAACTGAAATATTCTATCTTATTCCATTCCATTTCACTTGACTTGACTAGACTCAATTCCACTATTCTATTCTATTCTATTCTATTCTATTCTATTCTATTCTATTCTATTCTATTCTCCTTTTTTGGCAAAGACATTAGTAAGTGTTCCTATGTTATCTTTGGATTGCGTATTTCAAAATGTAAGTACTTTCAAATGACTGTACCATATCCTGTCCAGAAGTTGTTTCCAAATTAAGAATCCTCAAGCCAATAGAAATGTGGGACCAAATTTGTTCTTGCTTTGGCCAAATCCTACTTCTTTGCAAACTTATTGTGAAATAGCTTTACACTGCTTCTGGGTGATAAAACATTAAAAAACATATGAGACCTGTTATTATTTTCCCTCTCTTTGCTCAAGCTGGCCCAGCCAAGCCTACAAACTTTGCTTTCAGACCGCACATCAACTTCACACAGGGAAGATTTTATCTTGCATGACTTCAGATGCTTACAGTGCAAATGTCTATGAACTAGTTACTTTGTGCTCTCTTTAGAGTCAAAGAATTGTGCAATTTACCTAATTCTAAAAAAGACACCCAGTGTAGGCCTAATGAATCATGTCCCAAAAGTATCTGTTGACTTCATTGACTGTAAAGACAGCCAAGGCATGATTGACTCGGATCTTAAGTTTCGTAAATAGCTGAAGTCAGGTACAATGAATTCACTTTGTTAACAGAAACATATAGTGTATGTACAAAACTAGAAGAGGTAAACCCCAGGCAAGATATCAGACATCTTCTATGTATTTATTATAACATGTCATGTACATAGCATATAGTGCCATAGACCTGCCAGATCTCACACACTCTGTCTGAGATTCTTTCAGCTTGATCCTGGCTGAAACTCCACCACTGCAGTACCCATATCCTGAGCGGTGTCCAGACACTGCTACAGACTCTATTCAGGGCTGGCTACCTGTGTGCCCAATATTTAAGTAATTCAGTATTCTGCTGTCTGCACAAGCCACCATGTTGGCCACAACCAGGGAGCTTGGTTCTAGACTGTTGCATGCTCACAGAAGCCCCCTTTGGCAACACTTCCTCTCTTATATCCTGACATCAGGTTCCACTCTCCCATTTGTGATCAAGGGGCTCATAGTCCCACAGCACATGAATTTTGATGATGAAAACACAGGGTTACATTATTTTTGAATGCCAGCCAGGGTTTGACTACACATGTAAGCATACTATATATAAAGCATTTCATTGTTATTTTTCAGTAAATCGTAAAATCAATTTCTTATATAGGTGGTGATTGTCTAAAGGAGATGAATTTGCTCTTCTTTTGATGTTAAATACTGGGGAAAATATTTTTTAAAAATGCTGTGGATGGAAATTTTGCCATGGCTTATCATCTTCATGTTATCTCCAGAGGTGTCTGTCCTCCTGTTGACATATCTGACCCTGCAAAAGTAGTTAGTAATTGTCCATCCTGGAGAGCAGCAGATAGTAGTGATTCCTGTATCTGAATAGATTGCTGGATTTGCCATGGCAATAATCCCATTCTGGGATCAGGGCTTTTGGAAATTCTTACAGGGACAATGGAGTTTGTTTCCCATTAAATTCCGATCAAATAGAAGAAATTGGAAACAAATTGGAAACAATAGGTATTGCCTTGATAAATTTCTTGGTAAGATTAATTTTTGCTATGTTATAATTACTGATTAATATTATTTGGATAGAAAAGATGAGAGTCAGTCTACAAAACATTAACTGACTATTAATGTTCACTTGTCAAAGGCTCACAAAAGGACCAGAGCCTCATGTATTGTATGCTGGCTGCACACTTATCATAAAATTATAGAATCCTAGATTAGTTTGGGTTGGAATGGACCTTTCAAGGTCAGTTAGTCCAAGCCCCCTGCAGTGACCAGGGAGATCTTCAATTAGATCAAGTTGCTCAGGGTACTACCCAACCTGACCGTGAATGCTTCCAGGGGTGGGGCTTCTACCATGTCTCTGGGCAACCTGTTCCAGTGTTTCATCACCCTCGTTGCTACAAATGTCTTCCTTCTATTTAGTCAGAATCTTCCCTCTTTTAGTTTAAAACTATTAGTCCTTATCCTGTTGTTACAGACCCTATTAAAAAGTCAGTCCCCATTTTTCTTACAAGCACCCTTTAAGTACTGACAGGCTGCAATAAGGTCTCCCCGGAGCCTGCTCTTTCCAGGCTGAACAACCCCAGCTATCTCAGTCTGACCTCAAAGGCCTGTCCTCAGCCCTCTGATCATTTTTTGTGGCCCTGCTCAGGACTCACTCTAACAGGTTCCTGTTTTTCTTGTACTGAGGGCTCCAGAGCAGGACACAGTACTTCAGGTGGGGTCAAGCAGCAGAATCACTTCCCTCAACCTGCTGATCATGCTTTTTTATATGCAGTCCAGGATACAGCTGGCCTTCTGGGGTTTTGTTTTGTTGTTGTTTTTTTCAGTCTGTGTCACCTGAAGAGTTTAGCAACTAATTTTAACAAAACAGAAGTGTAACAAAGAAGCGGAGAAGACATAGGAGGAAAAAGCAATTTGAATAACAATGAGGTAATGCAATTACTTAGCTGTATAGTGTATACAACTCAGTGCTTTGAAATATATTCATTTTTATAAATCAGTAAAATCATAAACCTTCAAGTACTACTCAGTATAGTCTGGATTACAGAAAACAATGTTAATATAAATAATATGGGATGAAACTTTAAAAATGTAGTTGTATGTGCATTATACTGTCAAGGAATAACGATTAAACATATATATTTAAAATAAACTGGAAACTAACAGAATAAACCCCAGAAACTTCAG
>VWZK01012167.1:2670-22334 GCA_013396935.1 Baryphthengus martii
GCACGGAGACAGAACCTGTTAGAGAAGCTAAAAAGTTTATAATGTTTTTTATCAGGAATTAGACTCTGCCATATATGGTTTTGGGATTCATGTATGTGCATGGTCACAATCTTTCATCTGGCTACTGTGACTTCTGTATGAGATTAATTCGTAAGTGTTAATTCTGAGAAGTTACTATGAAAATGTGTCCCCAGGGAGGGGCTGGCCAATTAGAACTTGCTCTTATGGTGCAACATTTGCAATTTCGTAACCTTTACTAAGGCTTTAATATGGCTTAAGGAAAAAATGAATGTGGTTGCTTCTCAGGAACATCCTAAGGTAGATAACTATGAACTGAATTTTAAAATATTACTTGAACTTAGGTTCTCAAATTCATATTCAGGCACTTAAGGAATTGGAAAGACTTTCAGAAGTGCTAAGAATTGAAATTTGAATCCAATCTGAGCTAGTGGGTAACTTGCCACTTCTGGAACTCAGCTTACTTATCAGATACCTAAATACGGATTTAAACTGTAGTTTTCAAGAATTTATCTTAACCTAACTTTCCAGACTATGGAAAGTCATGATTTTAAAGACCTACTTTTCCTCTCATTTCTTTATGAGTGTTATTGCAACCAAAGCTGTTTAATTCCCAACTGCCTACATCTGTCTGAAGGTGCCAATGACTTAAGTGGATCTGTCTGGACTACGTACCAACTACATCTAAGGGTATTTGCAAGAAAATGTAACTTCTTTTTTTTTTTTTTCTCTGATAATAGCTTTTCTGTAATATATGAAGCTGATGCCGTTGGCCCTCAGCATTGGGCAATTAGCATGAGAGAAGGATGCAAAGATGTATCCTAAAGTCCACTGATTTTAATTGGAAAGAGATGGCTAAGTCAAGATGCTACCTTGAACGTTTTGTTACCTCTTCATATTCTGAGAACATTGTATGGTTGAATGGTGTTCTTACCATGTAGAAATACACCATCCATGTCATGTGGCTCTGTGTATTTTAAAGAAAATGTTAAACTGCCCTATGTTTTTATTTTTTATTCTTACTGGGGTTTTTTATTCCATTTTAGTTTTCTTGCACTTATCCCATCGCTCTCCTCCCTCTGCCCCAAATGGCAGTGGCTTCTAATTTAAAGCTGACCTTTGCAGGTGTCTGTGGCTTTTAAGAGTGCTTTACCCTTTGTTGAAGTGGTTTTTAACTTTACTTTATATTTTAAAAAAAGATCAGTTGGGAGATTCTAATGCTCCCAATTCAGCTTTTTTACTAACAGTGCAAGTTAAAAGTCAGCATGGCTGAGAATAAGGGATAGAGAGGGAGAAAATGAGCAAAGGAAAGTGCATATTGTAGTAGTGCATAGGAACCATTATCACTGAGGTTGTCTTGTGGTTTCTGTTAGGAGTGGAGTTTTCCAGGCAAGGATTGAATATATTTACTGCTAAATCACATCCAAAAATCTCTTGAAGATGATATAGGAGAGCCCTGAATCCCCATGACCTGTATTAAATTTAGAAAACCTTGTGTTGTCTGGAATTTTCATCTTCAGATATATATTGAAATGCCTAAATTTTTTGTTGAAAAAATACTTATCTATAAAGTTGTCTTGTCTCAGTGATAACTACTCTGATCTCATCTTTACCAATCAAATCTGTAGAATTTTTTTTTATAAATATCTAAATTCACTTTAAAAAATTGGGGAAGGGACATAGGAGCAGTGTTGGTGAGGAGGAGGAGAGGAGGCCAGAATTTTCTGTTCAGCTGAAAACTCAATTTTTATGTAAAGTAGCATTTTAAATATTTCTTCAGAGTAACTTTCTTAAATAAGTCTTATGTCAAAAGTTTAGACTTGTAAAAACCCATGTCTCCTGTTCCTTATACGTGCATTTGTTTTGGGATTTATTAGGGATGAGATGTACATCTGGTAGTTTCATACATACAAACTATTTCCTTCAGAAAAAAAGTCTTCTGAAAGACACAAGACCTTTAAAACCTCATGGGGTCTCATACTGATTTGGATTTTATGACAACACTGTGTTGAATTTTCACAAAGGCTTTAATCCCACTACCTAACATCAAAAGAAGCCTAATTCATAAAACATTGCTTCTATCTCTTTTTTTTTTTTTTCCTGGAATCTTGATATAGATCTTTTGGAAATGGAGGTAGATATTGTGTGTTGAATTGATTTGTAGCAAAAAAAAAAAAAAGAAATCCAGCCCTGAAGTGTTAGTCGGTATTGGCCTGAGGGAAGCATCTTGGCAATTGGACAAATTTAATATTTCAAAAAAAAAAAAAGGTAAAGAACAAAAAAGTGCCCACAAAATACATGAAACAAATTTCTGTAGCTGAAACTATAATATATCAACACTGTCAAAAAGTCATAATTGTCTCAACACTGTAACATTATTTATTTAATATTGAGAAGCTATTATTGCACTCTAGTTAGAAAAAAAGCAAAACACTTACCTTAAAAATGTATGAAAATAATATTAAAAATTAAATCTGAAACTATACAATGTGGCAGTAGGAGGCTCAGCAAATTGATAACGGAATAAGGAGGCTTTCAAACCAGGTCAGAAACTACTACAGGATATCTTTTTTGATGACATGAGAAATGAGATATTACATATGCCCATTTTTCCCTAAAACATCTGTAGAACTTTGCCATTAAAAAGAAGGCATAAAATACTGAAGGATGCCTATGGTATTGAGGCCAAGGATGAAGTAAGGGACTTTGCAGAGTGAGCTTGGCTTTCTTCTTCTGAAGTAGGTGTTAACTAAAGCATGTTGATGGAGCAGCACAGCGAGCATTCACAGCTCAAACAAATGGGATATGGATAGAAGTGTACAAATCCAAACCAAGTGACTTTCCACTGTCACTAATAGTTACTAACACGACTAACTTATGTTTTAACTGTTCACATGCCGTTGGAGTAGGACCTAAATGCGATCAAGTCCATTTTATTGTGCTAGATGTGTTGTGAAGACCTGTCATAAAATTCATATGGCTGTTTTCAGCTCTGTATTGAAACTGCAAATCAAGATTTGTGCCATCTTTATTCATAGTGAGTTTTTATCTGAGGCATTTAGTTATTGACCATGGCAGAAGTTACATGTCCTCAGGGCAGTGGTTCTGGTTTCCTGTTGCTACAAGTGTTCCAAAAACAGATTCTGCTCAAATTAATGCACGTTTGGCTATTTTCTTCTTTGTTCAAAGTAGAACCATCACGAGAAAACATTCATTGAATATTTTTATTTGCAGGATAGGAAAGGTATTTCTCTAGATAAACCTAAAAAGCGCATCTGTCCTGCAAATTAGGGTTGTGTGGTTGAGAACCTACAGAAAAAAGGAACAGAAAAAGTGAATATAATTGTTCATAAAAGGGAAGGAATCATTAACATACATGGCATGTTGTTTCTGCACCCACTGATCCATCTCTTTTTATTGTGGATTGTTTATTCTTTCAGATACTGTTTCAAACTAGTGTCCAGGAACTATCTTTGGTCAGTCACATCTTTCAAATTTCCTTGAAGAACTTTCTCACACAGTCTCTTCTTGAGTACTTAATTTTGCAACTCTTTCATGTTTCTCCTCTGCTCTGGATCTCCCTGGGTTCAATTTTAATGAAATAATTGATTCTCAGAACTGAGACTTTTCTCTCACCTAATGTTGAACTTACTTTTACATTCCTGGGTTGAGAATTCGCATTAAATGATTCTGAGGTTTAACAGGACATAAAGATGCTCTCGCGCTAAAATGATATCTAATTTTAGAAATATTTATGTCTGATTTTGGTAAAATGGTTCTTAGTGTCATGAGTAAACCTAACAAGGAAAAACGATACGCTTGGATTGATGCATGTAGAAGTAAAAAGAGAAAAAAATCCCAAACTCCTAGTTTTTAGATAAAATATCTTTAAAGATAAAAAAAAGGCAGAATTGGAGGGGGAAGGATGACAAAATCTAGTAATTTATTTCTGTTCCTTTTGCAGTGGGTGCTGCCCTGCCCTTAACACTCTGCTCCCAGATGCTTACAGCTAAGAATTATCCACTAGGCTTTCCACGACGAATACGATTTCAGTGATACACCCAATTTTTTTTGTTCGGGTTTCAAACGCCTCTGTTTCAGAGGAACTTGTTGAATGTTTTTTTTTTTTCTTCAGAATGTCTTTGTTTAAGTACCTTATGGTAGGTATTCTTTTTAAAACATGAATAATTGTGGTTCAGAGAAAGTGCATTATTACGTTAAGTTGCAACTGTAAGGAAAAATGACAGTGGTGCTTAAATGAAGCTTGACAGTCTGCATAGCAGGCAGCAGCCATCTGTGCTATGGCAGCACTGTTTGTATTTTAATGTTTAAACATACAGCAAAGATAATTAAGAATAACTATAATTAAAAATGATTACAACAAATTACTTTTCCCTCAACAGTGATGTGTGCCTGTAACTTATAAGTTACTTGATGAAGTAACCCTTTAGTAAGGCAGATAGGATAGCGTTGCGATTTTCACCCTGTTTCTGACAGTTCATAGATTTTTCAGGTTGGTTGGTTTTGTTGTTTTTTGTTTTTTTTTCCCCAAATGATGAAAGCATTTTACGTACTGGGCTTCATACACCTATTTGATGCACAGTAATTATCACGGAAATTTCATCCTTCATACCATCCTTCATACACTCTTTTTATTTTTATTTTTTTTCTCTGAGACAAGATTAAAAGTAGGATATTTCTCAGACTATGGAAACAAAATGACATGAAAAAAACAAACTCACACATTTATTTTTGTTTTCAAAGAAAAATATTAATATTTACTTTTGACAAAAGAAAAACAAAATTTTAAACAGAAAAAAACCCCAACTTTTAGGAAAAGGAATGGAATTTCTATTATGTGTTCTTTTACATAAGAATAATAAACCCACTTGATTTTGCCAACTCTGTTTGTATAAAGCTCTAACTCTTTCGTCTTATGTTGAGTCCCATACAAATTCGGTCCTACTGATAGGTCCTGGTCTCTGTCCTCATGGAGATGAACATATTTAAGATGCATGATACGAGCTAAAGACAATTTTTTTCTAAACTGATCATGATCAGAATTTCCATTTCCGAGAGTCTCCTTTTGAAGACATAAATGGGCCAAAAGAAAATGAATAGTTTCTGCAGCTGGCTGTGGGAAGCCCTTACCACTGCTCTTCAATTCTACCATGTTCTTAGCAGCAAGGTGAGAGATCCTGTGTGGAAGCTGGTTGTGGCCAGATCAGGGGTGCAGGCTCAGAAACCAGAAAGTTCTCTGAGGTTCCTGCAGTATATGCATAATCTACGTTTTCTGTGATGTTCCACTGTCGTCCTTCTTAATCATTTAGTACTTTTTTGTCCCAAAGACTCAATGCAAAAGGCGTTACCAACAGCTTCTGTGAGCCACAGTTGCTTTTCAGTAATAGCAGCAATTCAAGTAGTTCTGGTTTAGCAGGTTTGGGCTTTCTTAGAGAAAAAAAAAAAAAGAATTGTTGCTTGATTGATTGTATATGAAACCATTTGTCTGTCTATCCATCACATATCACTTTAGATGGAATATTTTTCTAACAACTTGTTCAGCACTTAAAGTTTTTAGAGATGTTGCAAACATACAAATTGACGGCATCACAACTACCATGAGGTGCCTTGCAATAATTTCAGAGAGACTCTAAAGTAATTTAATTTTGATGAGTAAATAAAGGCGCATCGTTTGCTTATGGCTGCTTAGCATCTTTAAGGCAAAATCAGAATGATAGATTAAGAAACTTTGATTTCTTAATTGATAGAACAAGAATAAAATAAAAGAGATTATTTCCCATATTTCTGCTTATTAAAGAAAGTATCTTCTCATCATTGGCAGATACTGGAAGACAGTTATTTTGGATTGCTGCCTTCACTTACTTTCAGAAAATTGATACCTGCCATTTTTCAGAAACTACCATTTGAAGGGTGCTCCAGAACTTATCAGTGTTTTACTTCACCAGGTCACATCACTAATGTTAAGAGAGTGCTATGATGAATTAAAAGGCACATGTTTGTAAACCATGCCATGGTGGCATTCCTCTTGCCCTGAAGGTGATGGAGGTGCTGTGCAATCTCAAAGGAAGCAGGACTGTGTAAAGCTGCATGGTTTGATCCCATGCTGGTCACTTACATTAACAGAATGAAGAGAATATATAAGCAGGATATGAATAAAACATTGCAATGTGTGAGAAAGAACCCAAATACTTTTCCAAACAAATGTTTTATTTACCATTCTAAGTAGTTTAGTGCTGTTCTGGCATGTAATATTTGAAGGGTATTACGTTTTATAAAGTTTGCATTGATAAAATTATCTGTCTTTCATACAGGGGAACCACATGGTATTCTTACTTGAGAATAATATTACTTCATAAGGCTGATTACAACTATGTTTGAAATACAATATGTATTTAAATAGTGTGGGCCAAACCGAGCCCTGGTGCAAATCTTCTTGTGCCAATGGAACTCTACCAGAGGAATGTTTGACCCTATGGGTTAATGTAATGAAAAGATAACAGCATACTATATGATCACATAAATTAAAGATGGGAAATACCAATTAGGTCAGCTAGTCCATACTCGGGGGACCAATTTAGAGTGTTCCTTACACTCTATTCTTGAGTGCTTTGCATTGTTTTAAGAAACTCATCCAATAAGACTCATGTCTTAGGAGACTATGCTGTAGTTCATCAGATCTCACCACTAAAAAATGCTTTCTGAAACTCAGCCCAAATTTTTCTTTCTTCTCGAGAATTAAGTCTCAGTATTCTTGTCATAAGTTTTCTGTTTCACTGTAAGAAATATTATTTTTGATTTTTTTCTGTTGGCTTGTCACAAGATATGCCACACGTGTTTTCAATCAACACTCAGCACAGATTAATTAAAAAATAGAATGTAGAAGACATTATTATTATTACTATTATCATTATTGAGTTAAATTGCCTAGATCAAATAAGAATTAATCAAAATGTATTTTTATTCTCATAGATGAAAAAGCCACTAAAAAGTACCGATATTATTACAGGGTTGATTTTTTATTTTTTTTTTTGAGAAAGACTGGAAATAGAAATACACACGCAGTTAGGAAAGGTTTTATTTTCATCCCAGATAAATCTAAGTAGTGCTGAAGATTCCAGGCTTAGATGAGATAAAACCCAATTTCCAGATGTGTCTCCAATGTTGTATGCTTCTGGCTAGAAAGCTAACACAGACATTCAAGCTGTCATGTACAAGAATGGTGTCAGCCACTGACTCAGACAACAAGACTTGGTGCATAAGCAGTGTCGTTACAACGATGAATGCTTTCTTACAGTGCGACCAGGTCATCACACACACATTTGTCCTGAATTTGACCTTTTGGTGAAAACAAGACCCTACATGCAGGTCAAGTAGTCTCCTTTCTCTAAATGGAGCAAATCTCCTCGTTTTTCATATGAGAGACTTGCTTTGATCCAGTGTGTGCCAAATAGGTTTAGGAGTTGTTCAGAAATTGATTGGCTAAATTGTTTCTCATGCTGTCTGTGCTTTCCATCTGAGACGGACTTCAAAAATATGCTTTGGACTACCTAGCTTCTCCCACAACATCCTCTATCACAACACATAAATTAAATTTGGGGTTTGTTTCAGGTTATAGCAAGTTAAACATTTGATAAGGTAGTACAGTGCTTGCTAATGCCAGTTGTGAATAATTCGGGGGCATTTATACAGCTTAACTTTTGACACATGATTGTTAAAATATTTGTTTTAGATTAGAAGCCTAATTTCACAAAAAGTCTAGTATAGGCAATGTAATGTTGAAGACAGCTTCAGAAACCAATTTTAAACTAACCTGTCTTCTTTTGCTATGGCTTGCCCTTAAAGGACTCTTTCTGCTTTTATCAGAATGGTCTTAGGCCTCCTAAGATTGATTTCCATAGATATCATGAATAATTTCCTCGCTTATATGCTTTTTTTGAAATGGTGGAAAAAAATAGTGAGTTACATATATTAAGTCTTTTAATATTAATGATTACTAACTATAGCAAAAGTTTATTTAAAAATATATACATCTATCTGAAAGCATAATTGAACAAAAATAAAGAATGGAGGAAAGTATAAGACAGGTCAAAAAATAGAAAAGAATAGTATCTGAGAAGAAACCAAGTGAAATCAGTTAGGGAATAACATATTGCTTAGAAAGCATACGGTACAAGTTTTCCTTGATTCATGAGCTCTTTCTGGAGGACTGTTACAAGCCAAAGATCCTGTGGCCTCAGCCACATTTTCACTGCAAGTAAGTTTTTGAACTGAAAGAGGAGTTACAATTCCAGAACCACTGTTAGGATGGCTGTTGGGTAAAATAACAGGCAGCCAGTCAGATTGTTGTCTGCAGTGAGTTCTGCTGAGGTGCGGATAGGCATAATGCTGTTACCTACCCCAGATCTAGTACCAGGAAAGATAATATAATGGGTGGCTGCCACAGTTAGTCTCCCTTCCATAGTCCCTCCTGCCCCAGGACCTACCACTGTGGCTCCTTCCTTTCCCAATAGCAGCACGGAGGCAGGGGTGGTGAGACACACTATCTCATTTTGTAACCAGATAATTCCCAAACAGTTTTGACGGTTGCTTTACAGCCCATCTTTTGTCACCTGAGTGTCACAGAGGATGATGCTCAACTTGTGATTCTGACCAAGTTAATTTATGTAAGATGTATATGTTGAGAAGTAAAAACATGCAGTTTAAAAATGGCTAGCATAGTTTCAGACAGAGTGGCAATATGCTTAAATTACCTACTTTTTAGATCTACAATCATGAGAGATAGGAGAAAATCAGAGGATGGTACTTCATGTGAAACTTCACACATTCAAATAATACACTATGGACTCATAGATTTGCACCAGGCATCTGCTGAGTTTCCATATAAAAAACTAATAAGAAGAATAAGATGTAATGAAACAAGGTAAAGAATAAAAATTCTAAAGATAAATCTTATTTACGGTAGACCTTTTTGAATAACTATGTTGAGTTTTAGCCAGGTCAATGGCCAAGCCCAAATACACAATTAAAATCTACTTTGGTTCAACTCTAAATAAAAAATACTCAGTTTTCCTTCAACATTCTCCAAAACTGAAACAAATTATTTCAGTTCAAATGGGAAGTGCTGTTGACTTTGAAATAAAAGGTTTTGTTTAACTTCTTGACTTTCATTGACTTTGCAAAAGCTTAGAAACATTTAAAAAACAAAGAAAGTAAATTTGTAAGTAAAATTAATTCTAGATGAAAATGGGAATGTTTCTTTCATTTAGTAGCTATCAGTACAAAATACTTCCAACTCGCTTTTCAGATTTTTTTACTAAAATTTACCTTAAATTGTCACTTGCTTCTTGACCCAAATAAGCATTTTTTTCATTCTGCTTTATTTACAAGTAGCTTTTTCAGCTGTGAAATTTAGAAGGAAAAAAGGCCAGTAAAGGTCAGGTATGTATTCAGTAGCCTAAATACAAGACACATAAAGAGCAAGTATATAGGTATTTATATACAGGTATGTATTCCATGATTCTAAGGGCTTACTGTTTATCTGTAAGGCTTGTGAAAGTTTTAAAACAAAAGGTATATTTTAAAAGAAAATCGTATGCCTAATACGCATGTAAAAACTAAATGAACACATACAAGCTTTATTATTGTTCATATGGAATTTCAGGAAGTAGTCATCAAACAAAGTAATTGCTTCAGGATGCAGAACTTGTTTAAAGTTCAAAAGAAATGGCTGCACGTACTGATGGTACACTTCCATGGCTTTGTATCATGCCTACATGCTTCACTTTGTCTTATAAAATTTTTGGAAATTTTAACATTCTTGAAGAATGCTAGAATGAATTTTCTTGTATTCCGTCATCAACTATGCCATATGGAAGGGTATCAAGTGTGCTTGTAGCTCAACCAATTAGTAATGTCGTGGGGGACCATCCCTAAGGAAGACAAATTTACCAAACAGTCCCTGGTTACTGGATCTACAAAGGCAGCTGACAGATAGTTGACTCTGAGCCAAATTTTCTCTAAGAGGTACTTTTCTCATATGAACTTCTCAAAAGTTTACAGTGCCTTTAACATGGGACACTTGACAAGTTTTTATGACAGAGACTTCCAAAAGTTGGTAACCCAAAGCTGACTGGTACAAGATTCCTAGTGTGAAGGAGATTGATTTCCTGAGCTATAGAGTTCTCATTCTTATTTTGGCCTATCACTTTTTCATTGTCTTCCTCTGTAACAACCTCTTTCTTTGTGTTGGCATCCTACAACTTAATGCATGAAATTTAAATAAATATTTCGCACTTACTTTCAGTAGCCCATTGTAACTTTGTTTGGTCTGACCTTTGTCTTCATTCTTCATTTTTTCAGTTACATATGGTGTGCTTTCTTTTTACTCTATCTTTAATCTTTATGTTAATACATGTTTCATATTTCCTTCGGCTCTAAGACTGCTGACTGTTCCCCAAGATCATATTACTGCTCAAGTGAAAAAATCTGTAAGAAAGCTTAGAGCCCAGATCTGAGTAAAAGACTGATTTCTTGCTTTTCTTTAGTTGCTACAAACCTTGCAAGGTTATTGACAAAAACTTCCTTGTATACAAAAGCACAAGGGGGCAGCATTACATTAAAATAAATTGTTGCACTCCGTGTGTGTGTGTGTGTGTGTGTGTGTGTGTGTGTGTGTCTACTGAAGAATAATTAGCTAGGTAATGCTAAGGTTGCAGAAAAAAAATGTTATTTGAGTTTGTTCAGACCGCCTTATTAGTTTACTTGTCCTGATATCATTGGTAGGCTACAGGAAAATTGTTCTGAGGCCACAAGGAGTTTTGCTTACTTTCAGTTGTGCGGCAGATCCTTCATACCTCTTCCTTTCCCTGCTTTTTCCTGTCAATAAATGTTTACTTGTTTTTTCAAGGACCAACATAGTTTTCCAAAAGGCTCTCTTTCACAACTAGTTGGCATGAAAAACAACTCTAGGCTCCCTCATGGGTATAGCACAGTGAATGCAGTGTAGAGGATTTCTGCCAACCTTTGAAACTTTCAAAATTGATCATCAAGGACTCATTTGGAAAAGACCGGTTAAAAAGGCCTGTTCTGTTGTGGCAAGGCTTATATTGATGCAGTGAACAGACAGGAAACTGGCTTCATGTAGAATTCTCAAAAATTCACTTTTGGGCGGAAATACTTTGCTGTAGAAGCTTGACTTCAAAGAGTAAGAATGTTTGTAAAGACTTTGCAAGAACCCGGTCATGTCCAGACTGTTCTGTACTGGTTTTCCGTAATTTATTACAAATTGTTATTTTCCCAATTTTGATAACTAAAATCCCCGGTGTCTTTTTGTATGGAATTAATCATCTGGGACACTTTCTAAAACCTGAATTATGCTACTGTAGATTTGTCACTTGCAGTTTAAATTGATTGCAAAGTCTGACATATCTTCACTGGCTTGGGTCATTTTGATGCTATGCCCAAAGGACATAATCTATTTTTTTTATTATTTTTTTTCCAGGAAGCGTAGTACCAAGGATTGCTAACAGAAGTGGCTCTAAAATGTTTTACAAACTCTGAAATACGAAAATGTATTGCCTCTATTTTGTACTTTTCAGCTCTACCTGGCTTTCGAAAAGAGCAGTTATCACTTTGTGACAAATCCTAATACCACTTGAGAGAATAATATCGATGACTAGGGAAGGATGTCAGGATTTGGTTGCAAAAACCTAACTGTAGCCATTATTTTCTGGTTTTGTTTGTTGTTTTTTTTTTTTCTCTGAGGATGTAAATAATTTGCATATTATTTGGTATCACCTCTTGGAAGCACTCCAGAAAGTATTGTGTGAATTCACTTGTGTGAATGACTGCTTCCATCTGTGTTAATATATCCACACTTCATACTCAGCCTTTCCTATAATTTACTCCTGAAAAGCAGAGTTTAAAATGCTCTTTCCAGGACATGGCTGCTGAGAGGTTGAGACCCCTCAAAAGAGGCAAAGATGTTGAGGGGATTCACTGCATCCTGGGCCTGTCTCAGAAGATAAACCAATACTAAAGCACAGCGTAGTTGTTTGCACCTTTTTTTAACAAATATTTTGCTCAGATGAAATGCAAAAAAGTGGTGCCTAGCTGTCAGCCAAATAAGCAACCAGTAATGCCATTAATCTTTGACAGCTGTCAGTTCTCCATCTAAGAAATTGACTGCAGCTTCATTTCCACACTAGAAAGGCCTGAGTAGTTATCAAATGCGGACTTTAGAATTAAACTACATAAAATAGAAAGGCTGGTAATAAAATTTTTAAAAAGTGAAATTTTTTTCTCTCAGGACACTCAACACAAAATGATGAAAGTGGACCTTATTTTAAAAAGGAAATTTTATGACTAACTTTGAGATCAAAAATATTTGAGAGATAACTATAGGATCTTTTGTTGCTTTTGTTTTTAGTTCTTTCATTAAATGAAAAAAGCAAATTAGTTTTGAAGTAAAAATGAACAGGTCAGGTCACTCAGTTTGAATTCTGCACTCATGTTTCTATTAAAAGTAATTCAAAGATTAACTTTGGGGGAAGAATTGGTTTTAATACTATAAAAATAGGTCCTTTCCTTCTGATGAAACTGCATCTTTGTATTTCACTTTCAGCTGCATTTTCGTCTTTCACTATTAAATCTAGTTTTATTTATAGTGAGCATTTTTTCTGTGATTTTTTTGTGCTTGGCACCTGTGAGAACCCTTCTCAGCTTGCTTTTTTCCCCCTCCAAACATAGGAAAAGGCATCTTCCCACTACTCTGATAATCTAGTTATATTATTGTGGCTGTCTGTTCTTCACCTAAAAATTGTAAGAAAGATGTTTTGGACAATTTTCCACTTATTTCTACAAACAAAACATAACAATTGATGGCATCTGGCCCTGATTTTTACATGAATCAATGGATTTTGGCGTTATTTGAGTTTTTTAATCAGATCAGATCATCAGAGACACACATAAGAATCATCTCTTTTGAGGAAAAAGGTATCTTACCAATCATATCTGCTTCTATAAGACATGGTTTATATATATATACACACACACTCCCATATCTTCTATCTGGAGATTTGAACAGGAGTTTTATTTCAGTCACTCTGTCTCCCTTCTCCCCAAAAAGGCTTATTCTGATATGAAGTGGTTTATCAATTTAGTGACATGAGTCAGCACACACTTTGTGTCATACTGCTTCTACAGCAGACTCATCGTTGATGAAACACCCAGGACTCATATCCTCTTTCCATAATAACTTCCAATTGAAATCCAGCTCTAGTTACCTGTTTCAATAACTTCCATTTCCCAGAGGACTTCCCTTAGCTATTTAGGTACTTTAGAGATCACCTTCCTATAAACATAATCTTTCTGTCTCTATAGCTCTCAACTTAAAGGACATCATCCATTGCAGTCCAAAAATTATGTCTAGTGTTATTCAAATTTGGTGATTCTGTAAGTTGTTGGTATCTATTTCCACAAAGGATGAAGAACTGTTAAATAAAACTATTCTCTCTTTTGATTCTTAATGATTTTTATTATTTTTTTTTTAATCATTAGATTTCATTGTTTTTTTCACAATGTTGTCCTGTGTTTGATCCAGGTAAAGAAGTATTCCTTCTACATCAGAGTACTCTCTTTCCTGTTCTAAGATATTAATTGAGGTCAATAAGTAGGGCTAGGGAGTTAGCTTAAGATTTAGGACCTCATACCTATGGAGTAAGACTCATATCAACGATTGAAAGTCGTTCAGCTATGCATATGGAACAAAAGCTTGACAGCTAAAAGTGAGAAGGAGTTCACTTGTTCAGCTCTGTCAACAAAAAGAATTTTTACTTTTTCGCATTACTGGGGACCAGGTATCTACTTTTCTCTGCGACACTTTAAAATTACTGCAAGTTTGAGTTTTTCTGAAGAACTGGGTTGGACTACATTACTTTTACCTCTAAAAATGAACTCAACATTGAGATTGAATCAGCAGTTTGTTTTTTCGGATTAGCTCTTTCTTTGACACAACCAAAATATGCTTAATAATGAATTTTAAAAACTCTACAGCCAATATCACTTGTCCCCTGTTTATTGATCACCTTATATCTCTCATAGGCTGCAGGAAAAGGGATGGCACTTCCCACTCTCTGGACTGAAAATACTGCAACCTTAAGGTGAAGCAGCTCATAAAAATCTTTAAAATAGGGTGCCTAAAGAGTAAGAGAATCATGTAAAGGTGAAAAATAATGTGTCCTACTTCACCCTATTTGTCCTGAAGGTCCTTCAGCTTCAATGTATTCCATCTTTTCTGTTTATCATTGCAGTATAACTCTTTCATAAGAAGCATTCTCATAAACGTGAATGAAAACACTAACAAAGCCTCCTCCCTCCCAACACTCCCCGAAGCCCTGAGAACTTTCTGAAGCTATCACTCACTGTAAGAGGCAGGGAGCAATAAGAGCTTTGATAGTTTCTGCACTTGCCGTTTGAACGTTCCGTTTAAACACAAGGAAACACTTTTTCCCAGTGAGGGTGACAGAGCACTGGAACGGGCTGCCCTGCGAGGCTGTGGAGTCTCCTTCTCTGGAAACATTCAAAACCCGCCTGGAAGCGTTCCTTGCATGATCTACTCTAGGGTCCTGCTCTGGCAGGGGGGGTTGGACTCGATGATCTTTCAAGGTCCCTTCCAGCCCCTAATATTCTGTGATTCTGTGAATGCCAGGAGTAAAGTACTGTCTCAGAGGCGCTCACTCCTGCTGGCCTTGGAGCTGCAGTGCTCACCACTGGTGGAGCAGTCCAAGCACTCAGGCCAAAAGTCTCACTCCAGTATAATTTTCTGTTAATTTTTATTGCCAGTCTCATTGTCTGCTTTGCCCTTGTTCCTTCCTCTTTACAAATAAGACACTGCTAACCTGCTTTGTGACAAATCCTTGCCTGCAGTGGCTAAGAGAGCTAACACTGCTTTCCCTGGTGCACACCTTCCCTGTAACCTGGGTGCAATGTGCGTGGGGCTAGAGACAAACTGCTCTTTGAGCAATTCTGGAGAAGCTACCAAGACTACTGGGAAAGAGTCACCTCATGGTGTCATATAATACAGTTATTTGTTAATACCCATGTTATATGTAAAACTAACATGCTATTGATAAATTGGGAAACCTACATTTTCCTTGATTTTTTTTTTTTTTTTTTTTGCAAGTGGCATGACATAGCATTCTGAAAGGAGTGTCCAAAGACTACTTAATACTTAGATGTGATTTCCAAGCAGCTTTTCTATTTTATTTTTTTTATTTTATGGAGAAACATTATTATAAATATACATATTCTTTAAGTACCAAAACCAAACAAAACAACAAAAAAAAAGAGAACTATTTAGTATTAAGGTTGGCTATGTAGAGAAAGAGTAAATAACATTTGCCTTATGTCTATAACTGAGAAGACAGCTAAAGAAGTGATCTATTATTCAGAGGTGCTGCCCTTTGCAGTTCTCACTGACTTTGGGCTACGTATCCAGGTACTTAAGTGAGATAAATTTTTAACATGCAAATCTAGAAGGGATTTTTATTTTTTTTAAGCACGGGCTCCCTTTTTTTCCCCCCTGAATTTCTCATTTTTCAAATTTTCACTTTCTTGATTGTTTGCATGTTTCTAAACTCAACCAGATCTTAAAACCTTAATGCAGTATTTTGTTACACTTTTTTTCTTTTCAAAATAATGAATATGCTGGCTAGATATGAGTTCTGTGGATACTTTGAGCTTCTGTAAAGTAGGTACAAGTATTAGGACAAAATGGATAATATGGTTTTGTGTTACGTTAATTTTATACAATCTTGTAAGTAATGGGAAAAGGCTGATATTTTAATTAATAGAGAAAGACTCATTTGTATAAATTTTTATGTTCTTTACAGATTTTAAGAGGAGCCAGTGCTTTTAAATGCATAGGCGTTTTTAACTTATGTATATTTTTCAACTGTATGAAGGAAGTTTCTGGTCAAGAAAGTCATTATGGTTCAAACACATAGAAAATATTTCCTTAATAATCTAGGAAAGACCTTTCTTAGTCCAGTCGGAATGAGCTGATTACCTTTGCTAGCACTCCTCATTACCACACAGGCATGGGATATATAGAGAATCTTCGGTCTTGGACCTTGAGTCAGAAAAGGAGACATGCCTAAGGGCTTTTGAGTTCAGAATTAAGATCCCTCTTCATAGGCCCATTTACAGTGTGATCTTGGACAAGGCACTGAGCCTCTTTGTAGTTTGTTTCCCCATGTGTAAAAATGGATAACCCTTCCATCAGAGGGCAATATCAAATGCATGATGAAGATGAGACTGTTCTGTAAGACATTCTGATACTACAGAAATGGATGCTAGAAAGGCCTGAGTAGTTTACAAAATGTGTAAGGAAGGCAAACACCCGATTTATTATAAGAACACTGAAAGCTCTTAATATGTATGATGGGAACAACTACGAGAAGGAATAAAATCTGCATGTCCCGTACACAGAATAGCAGTTTCTCTTTCTCCTTTCCTATTTTAAGTTTAAGAAGAAATTCTGTACTTTCCTTAAAAAGGGAATATCTTCAACTCCTCTGCATTCTCCTCTCTTTGGCCACAGACATTACTGAACTCATTCCACTAATGGAAAACATGTTTCAGGAAGTTGATCTTGCTCAAGTGTGTCAGTCCCCTGCGCTAGACTCCTAAAAGCAAGGAATTACCAGATTCAGAGACACATCTTAACCTCCCCTCACACCCACACAGCATGTCTCTATTGACAGTGACAGATACTGCATTTTAATAGGGAACCTACTTCAGCCTCCAGCAGAGAAGGAAGCACTCTACTCATTAATCTCTCTCATAGTGTAGTATGAACCTTTATTTACAGCCTCAGCAACATTAGCAAGCGTTCTGTGTTGACATATGCACACAGGTTAGGCATGTCAGACAGTATGAGCTTCTAGGGGAAGCTGATGTTTTAACGAAGGGTTTGCCTCCTCCCCATCAGAGGGAAGTACACCACCACTCACTATCTGTAAAGTAGCATCTTAATGGCACTTCCCATCAATCCAAACTCTGAAACAAAATATGAAGGTGTTTTGGTGAAGGGCTTCAGTCAGCTAGGCCTCAATATTTAAAGCCACATATACTTGCACAAAAAAGATTTTGTTACTACAGTAATGGGCAAGACGTGAAAAACTGGACAAAGAGTAGATGTGTATCCAAAGTGTTCTACGTTTCCATTGTGTCTAGAACATGATCTGTGTTTGGGCTCTTCCACTTATCTTCAGTGGGAAGCCTTATTTTGCACCACTCACCAAGAAAGAAAACCAAAATTACTTAAAATAATTTTGTCCTGTTTTCCAAGGGAAATCTGATGTGAGCAAAACCCATGCCAAGTCTTGAGTGTTCTACAGTTGAAAGACTAAAAACTTTGTTATGTGGGAGATGTACTCATAAAATTGGTGTTGTGATTTTAAAACTAACAGATTGAGTGGGAGGGACGGGACAGGTCATAACCCTAGGACCCTGAGGACTCAGAGGGCAGCTGTTATTCCCTCCCCTTCCCTACCACTCTCCATAAAGGGAGACAGGAAGGTTGGGGGCGTTCTTCCTTCCTGGTCTCCACTGCTGCTATGACTGCCCATCAGTGTGGCTGGGCCTGACTCCACGTGCTCTGCACAATCCATCACCATCCAAGAATGGGTTTTGTATAGAGTTGTATATCCCTCTTCCCTTAATATTCCTTTTCCCTGTTTATCTCCTATTACTCATTAAATTTATTATAGTCTTAACTTCTAATTCAGGTTGAGGAGTTTTCTTCCTTATTCCCCTTTATTATTCTCCTCTGGGTGGGAAGGGGAAGGGGGAGAATGGACTGGCTCATAGAAATCTACTGTGGGGCTTGCCCTGAGCCTTAAGTGGAGACAACTGGTTAAACAAAGAGCTTTGTATTTTTACCAACTCCATTTCAGAGTCTGTAGTGATGGAAAGTTTCTGGGTGTTAGTTGCAAGCTTGTAATATGCTAAAAATGTAATACTGTCAATACTGCAAAAGTGCCTGTTTGTTTTGAGCTCATTATCTATACTAAGGATTAGGAATTAGTTATTTTGGTAGGGCTTAAAGAAAATTGAGTGATGCTCTGGAAAAGAAAATTAATGTTTAATTTAAAAACAAATATTGATGACAGTATTAGTTGAAATATGATGCCAACACTCAAAATCAAAGGAGTAGTGCGGCTGATGCATGAGTCTTGAACTGAGATTATAGAATCATAGTATCATCAGGGTTGGAAGGGACCTTGAAGATCATCGAGTTCCAAACCCCCTGCCAAGGGACGGGACACCTCCCACTAAACCAGGTTGCCCAGAGCCTCATCCAACCTGGCCTTAAAAACTTCCAGGGATGGTGCTTCCACTACCTCTCTGGGCAACCTGTTCCAGGGTCTCACCACCTTAATGGTGAAGAACTTCTTCCTAATGACTAATCTAAATCTACCCTCCTCTAGTTTGAATCCATTCTCCCTTGTCCTATCACTACCTGACATCCTAAAAAGTCGCTCCCCAGCTTTCTCATAGGCCCCATTCAGATACTGGAAGGTCACAATAAGGTCTCCTCGCAGTGTTCTCTTCTCCAGACTGAACAACCCCAACTCTCTCAACCTGTCTTCATAGGAGAGGTGCTCCAGCCCTCTGAACATCCTCGTGGCCCTTCTCTGGACACATTCCAGCACGTCCATATCTTTCTTATAATAAGGACTCCAGAACTGGACTCAGTACTACAGGTGGGGTCTCACAAGAGTGGAGTAGAGGGGGAGAATCACCTCCATCAACCTGCTGGTCACGTTTCTCTTGATGCAGCCCAGGATATGGTTGGCTTTCTGGGCTGCAAACGTGCACTGACAGCTCACGTTGAGTTTCTCATCCACCAGCACCCCCAGGTCCTTTTTTTCAGGGCTGCTCTCAAGCCAGTCACTGCCCAGCCTGTATAGGTGCTTGGGATTGCCCCTACCCAGGTGCAGGACCTTGCACTTGGTCTTGTTGAATCTCCTGAAGTTTGCATAGGCCCACCTCTCCAGCCTGTCAAGGTCCCTCTGGATGGCATCCTTTCCCTCCAGTATGTCTGCTACACCACACAGCTTGGTGTCATTGGTAAACTTGCTGAGGGTTGAAGTGCTGAGGTCTGAACCCAAGCTCTGAAGTGAACTTGACAACTGGATGAGTTTCCCAACCAGGTCAAAGGGGCTAAGGCTGCCCAGGTGCCTCCTGGTGGAATCAAGGGCAAGACTGGTGTGGCCTCTGTCTTTGCCACCAAGAAGATCTTTTAGCTCCACTGCTGGTTGCAACCCAGTAGGCATTGAGTGGTGGGGACACATGCCATACCAGACCTCGATGTGAGAGATAGCCCCTCTGTTGTGAGAGGGCCCTCCAGGAGGGAAGGCCAGGCCAAGCACACCCTGAAATGGTGAGAAACAGCTGCCAATTAAGTGGTGATTAGAGGGTGGAGATAAAAGGCCAATAGAGCTCCTTATTGGGAGCTGCTGTTGTTGGGAGCTGCTTCAGGTAGGGGTTTGTGAGCAGTTTGGTGGAGTCAAGGATAATGGNAGGTAGGGATTTGTGAGCAGTTTGGTGGAGTCAAGGAT
>VWZK01012168.1:0-14261 GCA_013396935.1 Baryphthengus martii
AACTACCTGAAGGGAAGTTGCAGTCAGGTAGGTGTCGGGCTCTTCTCCCAGGCAATTAGTGGCAAGAGGGCATGGCCTGACGCTGTGCCAGGGGAGGTTTAGGTTGGATATTAGGAAGCACTTCCTCACGGAAAAGGTCATTAGGCACTGGAATGGACTGCCCAGGGAGGTGGTGGAGTCGCCATCCCTGGAGGCAAGGAAAGATTGGATGTGGCACTTAGTGACATGGTCTAGCTAGGTGTTGTGGTGTTGGGGTCATAGGCTGGACTTGATCTCAGAGTTCTATTCCAGCCTCAACGATTCTATGATTCTATGATTCTATACCTTGTCATGTTTCTACAGGCCCTGGTAAAAGATCTTTCTCCATTTTTCTCATAAGCCTGCTTTATATTAAAAGGCTACAATGAGGTCTCCCCCAGAGTCTTCTTCTACAGGCTGAGCAACTCTTCCAACCTTTCTTCATAGAAGAGATGTTCCAGTCCTCTGATCATTTTCCCTGACCTCCTCTGGATCCACTCTAATAAGTTCAAGTCTTTTTTGTACAGGGGATGCCAGATCTGGACACAATACTTGACCTGCTAACCATGTCTCTTTTTATAGAATCATAGAATTGTCAGGGTTCGAAGGGACCTTGGAGATAACTGATGCAACTCAGAATACAATCAGCTTTCTGGGCTGCAAGTGGACATTTTCAACTCATATCCAATTTCTCATCCACCCAAACCCCCAAGTCCTTCCCCGTGAGATTGCTCTCAATTCATCGATTGCCTAGCTTCTGTTGATACTGGAAATCGCCCCAAACTGAGTGCAGGATCTTGTACTTGTCCTTGTCGACATTCATGACAGAAACAGAAACTGAGGTTGTGTTTAAAAATTCATCTGTCCTTTTAGGAAGATAACATTGTCTTTCCTATTCACTGTGAAGTGCTTTTTTTAGTTAAAATAGCAGAAGTAAAATTTTCTGTGAGACTAAAACAAACATCACTTTGGCAGTACGTGACTTTCCCACAAGGGTCAGTTGAGCTAGCTTGAGAAAGTAATAGACATAATCTCATGATGTAAATGTGTAAATCGCCTTATTTCCAGATTTTGAGACAAATAAAAATAATAAAAGTTTAACCTATCTATGATGAAAACTCAGCAGGTTTAATGTCATGAGGTAGACAAGGTATTACACAACATCCAAGGTGGTATATATATCAACTTACCCTCTCATTGAAACAAAATAATCGCTGAAGCAGAAAAGGCTTGAAATAAAATAAAGAATCAGAGAATTACAAAGTAATTCCTCATCCAATTAATCTCTCAGTGAAAGAAGACAAATTCCATTGGAATGAAAAAAAAAGAACTACTTATTAGCACTGGAAAGTTTTGTCTTTTCTTTCAGCAATGGGATATTGTACTGGGTGTGTCAGCAGTTAATTTTCTTCATAGCAGCCTTTATGGTGCTATGTTTTGGATCTGTTGCCAAACAGTGGTGATAACAAATGTTTTTGCTCTTTCTGAATAGTGCTTACGTAGCATGAAGACCTTTCCTGTTTCTCTTTCTGCTGCCCCAATTAGTCAGCTAGGGGTGGGCATGAGGCTGGGAGGGGATAGGGCCAAGACATTTGACCCAAATGGACCAAAAGAATATACTATAGCATATAGCATCATGTTCAGTAGTAAAAGCTGGGGGCGAGGAGGAATCAGGAGAGATTTCCAAGGTGGCTATTTATGAGACTGGCTGGGTATTAGTCAGCTAGTGCCGAGAGATTGATTCTGCATCAGTTGTGTGTTTGCTTGCTTAATTGTTTTTCCACACTTATTAAATTGTCTTTATGCTGATGCACAAGGTTGTGTACTTTTTCCCTTCCCTTTCTCTCCCCATCCTGATGCAGGGGACTGTATGAGCAGCTGCGGAAAGCTGAGAAAGCTGTGTGAGGCTTAGCTGCCTGTAAGTGTTAACATTAACAAATGTTAACTTTTCAGCCACTGAAGTTTCTACCTCTCAGTTCCATTAGTAGCTGGAGAACTAATGTGGACAACATATCTAGTGTCACCAACATCCTAGTCACCCTCTTGTCTAACTCTACTCAGATGATGCATCTCTGATTCATAACTAGGAGATGTGGCGCAGAAAAATTGCTATTAAAAAAAAAAAAATCACTAAAGTTTAACAGCCTCCCTGTGCAGAATGATAGAGACCAGCACAGCTTCTCTTTCTGACTTTCTTGTCTTCTGAAACCATAGCTTCTCAAGATGTTTTCTCCTTTCACAGTTTCTAACAGATATGTCAAAGTTCACAGCTCACAGGTGTGAGACAGCAAGTAAGTAGAAGATATATAAATTTTTTCTTGTCATATATAAAATTATAGAATCATAGAACCCTAGAATGGTAGGACTTCGGAGGGACCTCTAGAGATCATCAAGTCCACTTACAAAGCAGGGTCATATCCAGGTGGCATTTGAAAGTCGTCAGAGAAGGAGATTCCACAATCTCTCTGGGCAGCCTGTTCCATTGCTCTGTCACCCTTTCAGTAAAGAAGTTTTTCCTCATATTGTGGTGGAGCTTCCTATGTTCCAGTTTGTGACCATTGCCCCTCATCTTATCACAGGATACCACTGAAGAGAGACTGGCTCCCTCTATTCGACACCCACCCTTCAGATATTTGTAAATATTAATAAGTTCTCCTCTCAGTCTTCTCTTCTCCCCAGGTCTCTCATCTTTTCCCCATAAGAGAGATGTACCATTTCCTTAGTCATCTTTGTAGCCCTCTCTCGAACTCTCTCCAGTATTTCCCTGTCCCTCTTGAACTGGGGAGCCCAGAACTGGACACAATACTCGAGGTATAGTCTCACTAGTGTAGAGTAGAGGGGGAGAAGAACCTCCCTNCCTACGTCTAGGACCATAAGGCATACAGAAGACTCACAAAGATCTCCTGGATAAAACCCTTACACCACCACTTCATATACTCCTTCTTTTTTTCATTTAACACATTCCATTTTTAAAAGTTTGCTGGTTTGTCTTTATTCATTAACAGCTCTTATAGAAAAAAATGTTACAGAGTTTCATTCTTTACATGTTGTGGGATGATCTTTGTATTCCCAGCCTGAATTTATTCATAGAAATTTTATAACCATTAATTCTTTTGCCAATTATATCTCTAAACAGCTATGTTAATTTCCTTATGTAGACTTCTCTGGTGTTTTCGTAGGTAGTAGATATATCAGAATTTATTTTACTAGTCTGAATAAGCCAGTTATTCTAATCTCCTCTTACAAAATAAAAATAATTCCACTCCTTGAATGATCCTGGTAGACTTTTTCTGTATCTATTCCCATCTGAAACACCTTGTCTTGGATCTGGGCAACCATAGCTTTATGGATGAATCATACCGAATTGTCCTTCTGTGACTTCTTGATGAGGAATTTTGTTTCTTCAATTATTTGCTGTTGTGGCTTAAGAGTTAACAAATTGAGGGGAGGGAAGAACACCTGGTAACTGTAGGACCTTGAAGGGTCAGAGGGCAAATGGTATTCCCTTCCCTTCCCTGCCACTCTCTATAAAAGGACAGGAAGTTTGGGTTTCAAGTCTCTTTTCTTTCTCACTCTGGACTGTGCTGCTGCTGGGACCACAATCTAGCGCAGACAGGCCTGGCTCCACGTGCTC
Organism: Baryphthengus martii; assembly: GCA_013396935.1. Classification (NCBI taxonomy): domain Eukaryota; kingdom Metazoa; phylum Chordata; class Aves; order Coraciiformes; family Momotidae; genus Baryphthengus; species Baryphthengus martii. Next base: position 3,653 of record VWZK01012168.1, read on the forward strand.
TGCACAATCCATCACCATCCCAGAACCGGTTTTGTATATTCTCGTATATCCTTCTTCCCTTCATATTTCGTTTTCCTTGTTTATCTCTGTTACCTATTAAATTTTGTTCATAGTCTTAACTTCCAATTCCATGTGAGGCACTTCCTTCCTCATTTCCCTTTGTATCCTCCCTTAGGAGGGATGGGGAAGAGGGATAGAGGGCTGATAGGAAACCTTCTATGCGGGTTTTGCCCTGAACCTTAAATGGAGACATTTGCATTTAATGAGCTCATGACTTGCTGCACAAAGTATTAGCTCCTGAGTGCATGACGTCTGCAATCATGAATTTAATCTGTCTACTTTTTTGGAGGCCCACCTGCTCATCCAGCTTTTCCTATTTCCTCCTGTTTGTGTGGTGATAATAACACCCAAACTGTCTTAGCAGAAAATTTCAGTACATCTGTTTTTCAAAATTATTAATAAACTCAAGAATGATCATTGAGAAATTCTGCAAGTGATCTTCCACCTGACCAATAGCTTCTTTTTCCAAACAAGTGCCTTTTTGCCTCTGCATTAGCAAATCCTTTTCTCATTTTTACAACTGTTGCATCAAAATCCATTTTTTTAGATTCAAATATTCATTTTCGTACTTCAAATACTTTGAAATACTCAAATATTCTGTCAAATACTTCATGGGATACCAGATAGACAAGATCTACTACTTGAAACTCAATCATGTTCTCAAAAGAAAGAAACGAGTTGGGCACAACTTGCTTTTCCTTTATAAATTTTTTTATTTCAACCTAGTTTCCATTCAGCTCCATGTCTGTAATTAATCCTTCCTCTAAAAAACTGTTTAAAATCATCACAAGCAACAATTTACACACGGATGGAATAAGGTTATATGAGTTGCCTGAATGATAATCGAGGTTACGGACTGAAATCTTTTCCTTTCTCAGACAAAAGGAGTAAGACTGTCAACACTCTTTTTCCCCAAGGCCTGTTAAACACAGGTGATAGGCTATTTTTGTCACACAAATATGTGACTATAAGACAACATTCCTGACAATTCAAGATCCTCACATCCATGTATCTTGACTGCAGGAGTGCAAAATTGGGGAGCAAAGAATCCCTAAAAAAACTTCAAATGTCATAGGCATTGTCAGTAAGATCCCAGCCATTCTCATCCACATTTGGAGTTTATTGCGACAACAGCTGGAGTTGAGTGGAGTGGTAAGACAGTACGAATCATGTTCACTACTCTGTAATCTGTAGTTAGGGGCTTATTTATACTTTTTAGTGCAGAAGTTCTCCACTATCTTAAATATGGTGCCCAGCCACCAACAGACTCAATGAGCATATTATACAGACATTGAGACACCTTAGGAGGGGACAGAAGAGATGGCATTCCCTTCACAGCTGCATAAATGTAGAGTAGGATTTGACTACCACACCTGCCATCTATACATTCAAATAATACTCAAGTACAACTTCTCAGTTAAAAGGAGTGATAATAAAATTATTGCTGCTACAACACCATTGTTAAATATGCTCAATGGCACTGAATTTTCAGTTCTATTAAAAAAATGCAAATTAGGGAGTTAAACAGCTGACACCTGTGTTTTCCAAGGAGAGGCAGCAAAAGTGATAATGAAATCCATGACTTCCCTGTCAGCTTCACAATTAAGAATATTTTATTTTTTAAGTTGGAGATGCAATGCCATAGTTGTTGTCAAAGACAGCACTTATTCCCAGTTTAAATTTTTAATTCGTTATTTGAAAATATAAAACTAACAACTAAACTCTATAATTTCTGGTGGGCATTGAGGCATAGTAATCACGATAATGTAACTTCATCACTTAGACAAGCCTCCATTAGTGCTCCTAACACAGTGTCAGAGTCAAAATACAGATGAGGTTACAGAGAGTCTTTATCATCTCGGAATTCTATTCAATGCAAATGCAGATTCATTTGTATAAACTAGAGTAAAACATAAAACACATTTTGGTGTTGAGCTGCAATGATCCGATAGCAACTTCCTAGAGGCCAAGACAAATTCCTATTTCCAAACTTCTCTTCTGAATCACTGACATTGCCTTTGATTTACCTGAAAGAAGATACTGATGTTCAAACTTACAGGTAACAATTAAAACATCTTTTTTTTTTTTTTTTTTTCACTTCTGCTCAAAGCATCCAAACAAAGGAGGAATGAAGACTTCCTGAAATCCTGATATAACAAAGCTGCAAAACCCTCTTTTGTCACTAGGGCCTATAAAAGCTGTAGCACTATGACGTTGATCCCGGGTTTGTAAAGTTTCATTCTATAACCAAACTTCACGTGTTCAGTTAAAAAAAATTAAACATACTGAAAGAAATTGCAAGTGAGTATTATAAACAGAAGAATAAAAAGGTAAAGCTTGGGATCTTATCCTGCGGTCAGAAAAACATTAGTATATGTATTGGGTTTGAGTTAGCTGGAGTTAATGTTCCCCAGAGCAGCTCTTACGGTGCTGTGCTTTGTACTGGGAGGCAGATAAGATGTCCATGTTGCGACTGCTGCTCAGCAGCACTTGCACAGCACCAAGGCTGTCTTTCCAACATCTTCCCCCCCTATCTATCCAGTGAGGTGGGGTGGGCAAGATCTTGCGAGGGGACACAGTCAGGACGGCTGACCCAAACTGACCAAAGAGATATTCCACACCATGTGATGTCAGTGCAATTATAAAAGGGAGAGTAAGGAGGAGGGGGTTGGGGTCATCTGTTTGTGAAGACTTTCATCCTCTGAGCAACCGCTATGCGTACAAGAGCTCTGCTTTCCAGGAAAGGCCAGATGGGAAGAAGAGAATCTCTCTTTTCTTCACTTTGTGCACACAGCCTTGCTTTTTGCTTTTTTTTCCTATTAAACTGCCTTTATCGTACCCCACAGGCCATCTTATTCTCTCCCCTCCTGTCGTGCTGAGGGAAGTAGCGGGGACTGATAGAACAACTTGGTGCATACCTGGAGCTCAGCCAAGGTCACCACAGTACAATGTAAGAGTGGGGGGAAGAAGGTTTTGTTGTAGTAAAACAGAAGTGGAAATATATGAAGTTTTGTGAGGTGAATAGTAGAGAAAGATACTTTTGAAGAAAAAAATATGTAGGGTGAGGGTCTATTGAAAGGGCTGAAAAGAAAATTAATTTTAAAAGAATGTAAAGATCTGAACTGAAGATATTTTGGTAGACCAGAAATTCTATAGAAAGTGTACAACTTCATTATTCATGTGAGCAGATAAGCTGAAAGATGGACTTTGATCTCCCTGGGGATCCTCAAAAAAGGATGTACATGCCAAGGCCATACACACTGAGTCTCAGGGCTGGAAAACACTTTCTGAGCATCAAGAATAAACGTACAGTAAACTGTTTGGGAAGGGTAGAACAATACATTTTGGTCAGCTTGGAAACTGATAAAGCTTCTTTGTGGATAATTTTTTTCCAGTAAACCAGAATGGTGTACACAGCCTCCAACATTTCCACTGCAACCCAAGTGAAGACCGAGATATGAACCACAGAGTTTGCTGATACCAATCTGCTCTGTGTAGAAAGAGCATGTTCTAACATTGTTATACGTAATGTAGATATAGGAAGGAATACCACAGAGTCAATAGATAGGAATCTTCTGGCAAAAATAATTTATGTAATGAATAGTTTCCATGGCAGTGCTTACAGTCCAAGCTCAGTACCCAACGGCACTATTTAAAATACTTCCAAGAAATTCAGCTTAATAAAATACTGGCCTTTGCAAGATCCAAGGATGCTGAAAATTGAAAAAGCAATGTGTTTGTATTGCATTTTAGTACAATATTCCCATTTTTTGACAGCTTAAGTAGATGAATAAAAAAGATTATTTTTGCTCTAGCTGGTCCAATAAAAAGTGAAATTTTAGACTTTTTGTGACACACTAACCAAAGGTTAAATTCTGAGGAACTTACTGGCTGTTCCAGTATGAGCAAGCCGCCATTTGAGTAGCTAACTTTAAAGAAATGGTATCCTCCTGAAAACAGTCAACTTGCAACAGAGGCATTTAATACTTCCCTTTCAAACGGGACATATAAACAGAATTCTCCTCAGTTGTATAAAAAAATGAGCTGTTGGATAGATAATATTCAGTACTGAATAAATGGCAATGGTAAGAAATGAGTCTGCAGCTCCTCAGAAGCAGACTGTATTTAAACTGAGAATATGTATTTTCCACTTGGAAATTCAAACATCAGCATACTGGGAAACTTATTAATAGAAAAAGCTATTTTAGGTATGTAGAAGACATTTAAAATTGTATTACTTATAGTTTTCCCCTCTGAGTTCTAGGAAATTGGAATAATGATATGCACAAATGAAATTTTATACTGCGAGTGAGGGAGACCAAAAAAATCTCTGTCATTTCTTATTAAAATGTGTTTCAAAAGCACATTTATTTTTCTTCTTAAATATTTGGCATATCAAAAAGTGAAAGAACATAGTAAGGTACAAAGATTTTTTTAACAGCTCTTTGAGATGTTACATGAATAATTTGTTGGACAAAATGTCCTGATAAAGCCTCACTATCCTATTGCAGCACAAAGGCTTTGGGATCTAATGAAAATGCTGTTTACAACTTCCTATGTGAAGATGGGTATATAGTCTATGAGATATTTTCAATTATGGCAATTACGAATATACTGGCACTAACTGATAGACAGCAGCTGCACTGCAGCCATGCAGTCAGAGCCAGAACTGCAAAGTCACCCAGAAGCCTTTGCCAAAGAAAATCCACTTACTATATCTCTGCTTATGACTTTTCCTGTAATTCCTGGAAAAGGTATACCTGACAACTTTGACATAGACAACAACACCATTTTGTATTTTTCTCTATTTTTGTTTGCTTGCTTCCCCTGAAAATATCTGTTATTACACACACAAAAAAAAGAAAAAGTCCAATCTAATTTTTTCTCTATCTTCTGATCCAATTTGATCTGTTGAAGTGCGTAGGTATATTTAAGTGTGTGATTTGAAATAACGTTAAGTCTTTCTTCTGTCTAATTCAGAGACCTTCTAAATCAGCTAGAACAGGAATGTGAACTTCAGTTCCTGCAAATAATTTAGTCCAGAGACTTAATACTTCTGCAATACTGTTTTCACTGAAAATATTTTTATCATCTATTCTCTCACACCTTTAAAGCCCTCTTGTGAGAATTGAAAGTAGTCCAAACAAGGCTCACCAGTTTAGCTTCTGCTGGTTGATTTGCTGGTCTAAACTTGGCTTCAATTCTGTCTGAAGATTAAAGACTCAACAGCATGCCTGTCACTGCCAACTTCAACCATCTGTCATTTCTCTCAAGTATGTTTTAGCAGTGATATTTACCTACTTGCTGCTGATTTGTAAACAGAACACAAAATGATGAATGCCTTAGCACTTAACCTTTCCAGAAACCTTACCTTCTGATTTAGCACCCAGTTCTCACTCCTTGCTTGGATAGAGCTCCCAAACAAGACTCACATTGATATTTGCCCTGTGATAATTTAGCAGCTAGACAGTTAAAGTGTGGAAGGCTTCATTTTGAAGAAATATCCAAAAACTTCAATGTATCCAAGACATTTCACAATGTCTTATTAAATTAATAAACATTTCCAATACATATTACTTTTTATGTCTGTATGTATATATTTCACATAAAATAAAAACACAGCCATTTGTAAGCATACCAGCTTACATGTCAACAAAAAAAAAAAGGGCATTATTCTAATTGAGATTAAAATTTCTCAGTAATTTATGCTGCAACAACAAAGGCAGTTCCATTGCATTACTAATAGGCAGTACATCAACACAAGACATTCACTAAGACTGAAAATTATTAGCCAGTTTTGGCAAAAAAACATGCCAAACAGTTCAGCTGCACAGTCCCAGAGTGGCTTTTTTATATTATTTTTAAACTACATTGGTGAATCTGTGTCTTTGTCTGGATAGTCTAGAATTACTGTTATGCTGTAGAATTATCATATAAATAACATCTACAGCTAACCAAATATGTTAATTGGATTGTGCTGTGTCTCAAAAAGTAATGTTCTAATCCAGGTTTCTCCAGGTGAATGTTTTGTACAATCATGCCCAATCTCATCTGATGAATCTTGAAAAAAAGTTTCTGAAGAAGTGTTCACTGTGAAGAGGAGGATGGTGAGTGCTCTGGTGTTGGGTCTGAGACAGGATCTGCAGCAGTCTTCTAATACTCACTGGCCTTTCTAGTCAAACATTTACATAAAAAAGCAGCAACAATAACAGTGAAAGAAAGAGAGCAACACTTTGGGTACAAGCTACAGAGATGAGCATGTTGAAGGGTAAGTGAATAAATAAGAATAATGTGAAAGCTACTGATGAGCAGAAATCACATACTTTAAATGCGATTGAAAGAACAGTGATTGCTACTAGAAGCATTTGAAGTTTTACTCCTTGTTTCCTAAGAAAGACCTAATATGGCCTCTACATTACCCTCTACAGAGAATTGTTATGCTAGAATTATCTGGTTTTGTGCCTTTGCTCCAGAAACATACTTTATTAGCATTCATAATCACTTTTTCTAGAGAATCATTTTCATTAATGTTGGCACAGCATTACAAGAAAGGAGCCTCTTTCTTAATCTTTACCTGCCTCAACTGTTAAGCAGCAGTCCCTTAAAATCTTATGTCTAACGGGCCCTGAAAGGGAGCTATGTCCTTTCCTCTTTCTTTCACATCAGCTGGTAGAAGGTGTTTGCCCATTAAACTCACTGACCCATCTTGAGTTCCACAGTCAAAAAAAAACCAGTTAGTGCTTATGTCCATTATTTCCTACTTGTGTCTTTATGATTTGATAGTGTATTTAGCTGTAAGTTGAAACTATAAAATATATCATGATGTCAGTAGGAGACTTTCTGTGTAGAATATAATATCAGTAAATAAATCAAAAGTGTTTGTGTTGCTCTACTAATAAGGTAGAATAAGAATAGGGAAGAGCAGAAAACTCCAGCACCGATTTCTGCATTTCAGAGTGGTCTCTACCTGTTTTTCTTGGTTAAACCTATGATAACTATGGAGGTGGAGGTTTTAGTCTTCACATTTTTTGGAAAGTTGCTACCTCTTAGTGTGCATGAGGAGTACCAGTCATGGGGAAAACTTAGAACTACTGCATTTAAAAACAAAGTTGAGCTATTTGTACTCTGCTGGGGTGCATGGACTTGACTATAGGGCCCTTATAGAGGAGCCAGTTTCTTCAGGTCTCAAAGAAAACACTGGTTACAGTAACACTCTTCCTTGTAAGAGCAGTAAATCCTTCTCAAACGATCACAGTTTTTCAAATAAGGTTTTTAAACAGTAAGATCAGAAAACAGAGGAGAGCCAAACACTAAAAGTTTTGTTACTATGCAGCTTAAAATAGCAATGGCCAAAGTAAGCAAGCATCAAGAGTTTATTTTTCTAAAGACTTTGATATCATGTTCAATAAATCACTTCATTAAATGGAAATAATTACTGAACTCATTGTGATATTCGAAAGATGGATCTTATGAAACATTATATTTTTGATTCCTATTTACCACAATCTTACGTTTCAATCCACCTTGTTTGAGCTTTACAGTTCTGTAATACACCAGCTTTTTTTAGTGTATAAGGAACATAAAATACCATCTGATCTCAGTAAGAATTTTCCACCTGCTTGAATATAAACAATAACTTCCTTATAGTCAGATAACAAAATGTGTCAGTTTTTTCCCAGGTCTGAGCAATAAATATGACACACATGATATTCCATATAATTTGGCAAGTATAATTATAGCCAGAGACCTGTAAAAATTTTGTTCACTGGAAACAAGCGAGAAGACAATTATCAGTAAATGAATAAGAGTATCCACAGATGTTCATTTCCCTGAAATACAGTTAAATGACATAGGTATAAATAGTTGAATTTCTTGAACAAACTTACCAATTTCCACTGGGAGATGATTGATTTGATTTTTTGACAGCTCTAGTACTCTCAGATTTTGAAATAAGGCAATGTAGGCTGGAATCTTTTGTATCAATGTATTGTTCACATGCCATTCTTTCAGATAGGTCTGTTCTTTCAGAGAATCTGGTAATTCCTATGAATTAAATAAGAGCAGATAAAAAGAAAACATCGGGTCAGTATTTTGGTCTACCACATTTCTAAATAAAGGGGAGGGGGAAATTCCACAGCCAAATCTCAACACTTTGTCTTAATTATCTTGATGTAGAACAGCAGTTTGCCAAACTCTCATAGGAGCTGTTTGCTTTTGAAGCACATTGCAGCTGTCTGTCACCACATACTCATTTTTTAACTACTAATGCAATCATTTCACTCTAAAGCTGAAAGCTATTTGAAGCACTCAACCTATTTGTTGTCTCCCATATTATCTCCTTTTTCCAACTGGAGAGTTTATTTTTTAATACATCTCAGTGCTTTAATTCACACATCAAGATGCAGTAAAATGCAATATGAAACAGAAGACTGGATGTATGGAGAATGTCTAAATAGGGTTTACACATTAACAAAAAAAAAAAAATAAAAAAAAAGCCACCACAAAAACAGATAAAAAAAAAACCAAAACCAACAAACAACAGCACAAAAAATAAAAGAAAATAAAACGAAACACAAAAACAAAATAAACAGACACAAACAGATGACTACTTTCTTAATAAATGACAGCGTTTCAAAATTTGTTTGCCAAGATGAAACACGGTCCAAGGAACAAACAGAAACATTTCAGACAGGATGATAGAATAAACACATATCACCTATTGAAAGGGTTTTTTTGAAATGTGACCTAACCTGCTAAGTTGATTCAACAATGTTTGAAAAATTTATTAATTTCTTTGGGAAGAATAAATGTGCTCAAATTTTAAATCAGTCCACAATTACAATTAATTCTTGCTTTAGCCATGCATAATTATTTTTTTTTAAGAATTCTAGTATTGTTCCAAATACACTGCAAATAAATTTGATTCTGAGTAATTTTCAGAGTATTCCATTTGTCCAAAATCTCCAATGTATTACAGCTACTGAAACTAAAAGTTTTAAAGCCTTTAATTCTCAACAAAATGCTTTAGTTAATAGTCAACTGGTATTCATTTCAGATGTACATGACTTTGCTTGAATTATGTCATCAAATTCCTTGAACTCGAAACAGAAAAAAATCATTTCATAAAGTTGAAGGTCAGATCATTTAAACTCCACATTCTAAAGCAGCATATATTTTACCAGTCAGTCTGTCCTGGTTTTCGTATCACTGTGCATTGATAACATGTGGAATAAATAATCTGGATGAGGTGTTATCACCAATTTTGCTCCATAAAAGGAGATGTAAGACCTTCAGCATTTAATTCCTTTATAACTTCCAAACTTGTTTCCTGTGTATGAAGAATATTACACAGTAGGAATTACTTTTTTTTATACAGAGGGCATTGCTCACTCCTTCATTTTTTTCTTCTAGATTTCATAGATCCCCCAAGACATTAACAAGAGTGATGCATTTTAATTGTTCTTTATTAATTCTGAACTTCTGAACTAGGAATAGTGCTACTTAACTCCTTGCTAAACCAAAACACCTAATTGTAATTAAAAATATACTGGAGAGTTGTTCACAAACTGTTCTTTGTTTGTCATTGCTGCCTGCTATTTCAGTTCTTTTCATATTTACTCACTCAGAAGCTTAGCCATTATATGCAGTTCTGCCTTGCTACCTGCCCTTCCGTATTTGACATGGATCATTTCATTTCTTGCTTCGTTTTCCCCAGTAGGTGTATATTGCATTGTGATTCATCTTCCATATTTGTCAGTTTATGGCAGTTAAAAAATAAAATGCCTGAAATGCCTCAGGGATGGTAATGAGAAATCTCTCCAACTTTCTGGAGTGAGTTTCCACTCCCTCACTTTCAATTCCACACATTTTTCTGCAGCAAAATAAAAGACTAAATACCAACTGCAAATTCAATTAGTATTGTCTTTCCTGCCTGTACAGAATAAAAAATTCGTCACATGGGGTTAGTATTTGAGCTGATTTGTGACGCTTGCATTTGTGACCTGATGGTCACATCAAGAATGGAGGAAGCCTGGGCTGCAGTGATCACACACTAGTTCAGTTCACTGTCTTAAGGGGTAAAGGACAGATGAAAAGCAAAGTAAGAACCTTAAACTTTAGGAAAGGAAACCTCTGGCTCTTCAAGGAGTTGCTCAAGAGAACCCCTTGGGAGACAGTCCTCAGGGATGAAGGCACAGAGCAGAGCTGGCAGATCTTTAAGGAGGGTTTCCATAGGGCACTAGATCTTTCAATACCCAGGTGCAGGAAATCAAGCAGGATAGGAAAGAGACCGGCATGGCTGTCAAGAACTACTGGTTAAACTAAAGGATAAGATGAGACTACACAAACAGTTGAAACAGGAACAGGTATCCTGGGGGGGAATACAGGGACACTGCCCGGTTACGTAGGGACAAAGTCAGTAAGGCCAAGGCACAGCTAAAGCTGAACTTGGCGAGGGATACAAAGATAAATGAGAAGGGATTCTACAAGTATTTAAATCAGAAAAAGAAGGTCAAAGGTGCATCCCCTCTGGAGATTAACAATGGCGAAT
>VWZK01012169.1:0-42499 GCA_013396935.1 Baryphthengus martii
TTGTTCTGATCTCCATCCCCATCTTCCAGCTCAGAGGGCTGAATACTACGAGGAGAACTGGTCTGACCATTAAAGACTGAGGCAAAGAAGGCATTAAGAACCTCAGCCTTTTCCTCATCCTTGGTAACGATGTTCCCCCTCACATCCAGTAAAGGATGGAGACTCTCCCTGGTTCTTTTTTTTTTGTTGTTAATATATTTGTAAAAACACTGATCATCTAGAATAAACTGCATTATTCTGGAAGCAGATTTTTTGACTTAATGTTACTGATGTATTAATTAAACATGATGTATGAAATAAACATCCTAATTTATTTAGTCTTTCACCACCAAGATCCTTCCATATTTTACTTTATTTATTAGATAATGGTGGTATATGGTATCCTGCCAAGAAACACCATTATTGTTTCTGCCACACTGCAATTAGAACTCTCCTCATTTTCAAAATGCGTCCTTTTTTTTTTTGTGACTTCTAATAGTCAAAAAAAGTCTTAAGAGTTAAAAACACACCAGCTATATCTCTGATGTGCTGTTTACTTTTAGTGAAAATATCTCATTAGTTCTAAAGTTGCTTATTAGCTCAAATTCAAATGTGTTGATAGTAGTCAATTTTGTGCAAAATTAATATTATTATGGCACCTTGGAACTGACCCTAAAGGACTACCCAGGCTATCTTCCATAAAAGAATAAAGACTAATGACTTACAGTGGTGCAACAATGACATCTCTGTCTTCCGAGGTAAAAACCACAGCAATCAGGTTGCCTCTGCTACTGCACTGAACGCGATTACAGACCTCATTTGCATCCTTAGCAAGTGGCCAGAACAAAGATATATGGCAGAGAAAGTATAATTTGTATCAACCAGATGTTACAAAAACGCATTTTTTCACTATGTGACTGTAAAACAAGCTCATTATATTATCTTTGTGATATAAACATACTGCTGTGTAAATTGTTCTGACTAATATGATTTACTGCTTAATGCTAATGCCTACATGTGTAATATCCAAATAACATTTTTGGCTGGTTTGTCAAATCAGTTAGTGAACCACATGCAGTATTTATACATGCTCTACTCAGAATAGTTTCCTGGAAGGGTAGGAGGGAAAATTTTCTGAAGAAATTATTTATATTTAGAAGAAAACCTGACATTCCCAGGTTTTACATTTAAAAAAAAAAAAAGTTAAAACACAGTATTAAAGTAAAAACTGAAGCATGATGCTCATTTTAATGGTATACAAATCTAAGCCACACTGTCTAGGGAAACTCCATGTGGGGACCCAAGAAATGAATCCCAATGAATATTCATTGAGCAAGGGCCTTTCTGAAAAATTGTACATAACATCCAATTATATACCGTGCCGGTGTTTTTTTTCCAGGTCTTGTTTTCAACTTTCCTTTCTGAAATCTCTATTATCTAAATTCACCCCCCACTTCCCTTGAACAGTTGGCTATCAAATTCCTTCTGCCCTGTAACAGAGACAGTGGTCATGTAATGAGAGACAGAATGGCAGAAATTCTCTGCATGTGTCAGTGTGCATGTCTGCAGTCGGACTAGAAAAGCTATAACGCCAGAGTTTGAATTAATAAAATAATAAAGCAATAAAACCTATTAGAAATACCTGAAAACAATCTGAACAATCAGAAATAAAAGCAAAAGATACTGAGGCATAAGGTAACAGAAAAAAGCTGGTATCCTCATTAGCTGAAAACTGACTTTGGGTAATCATGCTAACCACAGAAATGACTGTGCCTTCTGGGCTAGAGACTTCTGGTTTAAATCTGACCTCTGATGGCAGTCTGATATTTATTGTGGAAAATCAAGTACACTATTAACAGTGAATTCAGTTAAAGTCAGATGTGCATCACAAACTTACCTCAGAGTTCCCATTTTTTTGTGTGTGTTATTCCAGAACCAAGGATAAAGAAGTAAGACAAACATACAGAGGTAGAAAGTAAATGTTACATACTTGTGCCCTACAAATAATAATACCGTCTATAGCGGCTATATGAGAGGCCGAATGATGAAGCAGATGAGCAGAGAGAACTGCAGTCAGCTCAAAAAACAGCTACACATAGCACATTTTACTATCTGTCCGTGTTAAGTTGTAAAGAAAGAATAAAAAAAGCTTACCTTTCCCACGTACTGAGGTTCGGAGCCCATGTACTCCTCCAGCACAAAAAACTGATTCCACACCCAGCCTCGTTTGACTCGCTGGGCAGACGACTTCCTCCCCGGCACCGGGACAACATCTTCTCTTGGCTCTGCTTCTAAAGTCTGTTGTGGTTGTGGATGCAGCGGCGTTAGGAGACCTCCATCAAACAGGACCCAGAGAAGCAGGTATAAGCAGTTCCTTGTAAGCATTGGCAATGGCTTCCCTACAGCGAGTAATAAAAACTCCAGCACTTAATGCAGAACAGAGGAATCCAGGTTTGAGGTGTCTGTGGCCTCCACCACTTTAGCTTCGGATTTTATTGCGGAAATGCTAATGCAGGCATTAATCCTTCTGATGACAAGGTTTTTTCCGCATTAAATTCCATCTAAAGGGACCTATAAAAGAGATTTACATGGCAACATCAGATTACATAAAATTACATTGAAGCGTTCATCAAAATTCTCACATCTAGTTAGTTTCTAGAGACAGAGAAAAAAAGATTAGGAATCATAGTTTTAAAAGAGATTGCTATTTTGATTGTAGCACCGAGCTGCTCTAGAACATGGTAAAGTTACTACAGGAATAGCTCAGTCTTTCTTGCTCTGCTTCGAAGACAGGCCTGTAGCCTTTGCTTTCTGACTTGTCAGACAAAACTGTTAGTCCTCAGTGATGTTAAAAATATTTACTCAGAAAATACCGGAGAAGAGAGGACCCAGTCTTCCATCCTACTCTCCAGAGCAGCAATGCTTTGCTCGTCTCTGCCAGAAAAGCATCTTGGGAGCGTTCCCTCCTGTCTAAGGGTGGACTCGGACAAAGTTTATCCTGAACCTTGGACACTGGAGGATAGATTTGTATGAATTCCACGGGAAATCAAATATGAAGTCTAAACCTGGCATTCTCTTCTCATGACAAGCTTTGTATCAAAATAATAACTGTGTTGTTCTTCAGGGCTACTGTAAAGTACAGGAAAAAATGCAGTCCTGATGTATGGAGAAAATGATAGGAAATGAAGGACCTTGTGAGCCATTACGATAAGACAGCGATACTCATTTCTACTGACAAATGCCAGGTACAGAGATTAAAAATAAATAAGTGCTAACGAACTACAGAGATGAGACAGAACTATCACATCATGGTGACAGTTAAAACTGTGGCGATCACTGTAGCAGCCAAATGCCATCGGCAAAGATGAAAAACAAACAAAGGAAAAAACACCTAAAGGAATGCTATTGCTCTCACACTGCTCAGTTTAGACCAGCATTGCTCATTCTTAAAGAAAAATATGCTGTGTTTTCTAGCCACAATATAGTTAACAGAGGTGCTTTCTTTCCATGTGTATGAAATGTTCTGTTTCATTGTCTGCAATTAATAAAATGACAGTGCTAGAAGATGTAAATATTTAAATATTAGTGATATAAATATTTAAATATTATGGAATATGAAACAAGTTCAATAAAATGTAGCTCCAGCTGTCGTTTGCTACTTAGCATCAAATTCAGCAGCAATAAAAACCAGTGAAAATGAGCAGTCACATCATCTAAAAATGGTGTGACCCAGCCTCCATATAAAGACATTATGAAGACTACCAAACCTATGAAATCCACGCTGAAACAAATACAGCTATTGTAGAATTAGAATCAGACAATAAATAACACCACCACATCTCCATTCATTTCCAGGTGAGCAGCAGCAAGTACTGAGGAAATGTGAAGACTTCAGCATTTACTTTTTCCCACTCTTCCAAGCTATTTCTCTTTCTTTTAATAGAGAGAATGGCTTAATGGCTTGCATGAAGCTATCCTTGCCCACGTTGGCCCTGAAGTAAGTGTTAAAACTGAACCCTCACACTCTCATAAGGCCCAGGACATCTGTTTAACGAATACACTTTCCCTTCCATGGTTCTTCTTTGTTAGGGGAGGATGACTGGCAGGCTGCACGTTGCACTGACTTGAACAGAAGGGGACTGAAGTTGTTTTCTGACAACTAACATTTCCGTAAACCATGGTTCTATGCTAAACAAATTTTAAATCCTCCTGTGGATTGAAGTTTTAAGAATAAATTAATAATCTTGTCTTATTCAGACCTACAACCTTGGAATGAAGTGCCAGCCTACTTTACAGTCCGCTAGTTGTCAGGTACAAAAAGTACTGCTTGTAGGATTTAAGATGGATGTATTTTACATTTTAAAACCAAAAATACAATTTATATCACTATGGAATTCACCACTTTGTTAGGACCATATCGTGTCATTGATTTTTAAGCAGCAGTTTCTACCAAATCAATAAAGAGTTCTGCTTAAAAATCAATGACGCAATATGGACCTCAGAAAAGAAGAAACAGTGAAGTGCCTAACCATATATATTTTTCATTTTCAAACACTGCCAAAGGTTATATTCTCCTTATGAATAATATTCTTACTATCCATAACAATAAATAACATGTAAATTCTTATCTGTTAGGTACAGGTTGAAGTATCTAAATAGAAAAGATATATAATTGGGAACGCAGAAAACCTAACAAGTTTTGAAGAAGAAGAAAAACAAACTCAAAAAATAACTTCACTTTTTATTCTAAATCGAGGGCAAGATTTTCTGTCCTGATTAGAAAGGCTATGTTTTAGGTCTAAGTAAAAAAGAAAGCAAAATTTTGATGAAAAGGTATCTAGTGCAAGTAAGTGTTTTAATTCTACCTTCAGAAAGGATAAAGAATGAGGGAAGAATTCCTATTTGCTCATGATTCTTTAAAAAAAGAAAAAAAGTTTTCCTAAGTTGTGGTCAAGACACTTCAATTCTTTTCATCTAGGACAAAATAGTCTTAAACACAATGGCTACAAATTTCCACTTGCATTATGATTTGTATTCTATGGATATTATTCCAGCAAAGAAACTTTAAAGACAGGACCCTACCACACCAAAGAACTGCACTCAATATTACTATATTTGGTATGTATTTCTATTAGGTTTTTTTTTTATTTGACAGTTCACATCACTTTTTGTACTTCTCTCTGCAATGCATTCAATGGTGTATCACATCAGTTCAGACTGTGTTCATCCGTAATTCAGTTCGAAGACTTCCAAACTCCTGTGCCTCTCTTGATCCATGGCTGCAGGGCGCACGCTTAGTTTTTATGGCACAGTCGTAGTAACCATGAAATACAGCAAAAAAAATAAAAAAGAATGCCAAAATATCCTTTTGAATTGCCCAGCCATACATGAGAGCTGGAAGTAAACAAGATTAAAATGGTGGGACTAGTCTGCACTGCTTCGTAAGCACCCCAAAATCAACTGAGCTGCTCTACCACTGCTCTCTGCTGAGGAGGCTCCGCACATCACACTTCTCCCAGCAGAGCTTTGCCTCAGGCCGTGCAGGTCAGTCAGGCAGCTTTTAAAATGTTATACAGCATCAAAAGTAATGCAAAGAGATTGAACAACTTCCATGAAAAGAGAACAACCCCCCCGCCTTGGTTGGAAGGTTAGTAACCAAGTGAAAAAACACCCAGCACTTTAACCCCTTCTCTGTCGGTCTCCTGCTATAAAGTCAGGATTGCATTACAGATGTCCTCAGCAGCTGCAAAAGAATTCACTATGAAGAATTCCTTTTTTTTTTTTTTTATTTTTTTTTAATTTAAAGCTCAGCAGTTAGAAAGCAAATAATTGAGAGTCCAGGCCTTTGACACTGAAGAGAATCACTTCAGCTTGCTGTTTGAGCAGTAGGAAACTGAGGCAGAGGGTTCCCCCCTTGCCACCTCCTCTTCCCCAGCATTTCATTGCTGGCCTTGAAGGAAGCCTGGTGGAAGTAGCCTGATAGAATATTATTTAATAACACAGCTGGAACTTGTACAGCAATTCAAAGGCTAAGACTGGTATTTTTTTTTTAGTCCGTGTTGATTGGTTTGCATTTTCTTTTTAAGCTACATGTTAGTCTTCCAGTTAGGATGCCTAAACCTGTCTGGGTGCTTTTATGTTGTCAAATTGCTCATTAGACATCTAAATCTAGCACCTACCTCGGTCCAGAAAACTGCGACGAGGGCTAAGAGATAATGATTTAGAAATCCAATCAGAACATAAGGAACTATATTTCCTCATTTTTTCAAGGAAGATTCTTACCTAGTTAGAAAGTCGTGCACAGACGTGCACCCTTAATGCATCTTTTCGCCTTAAGATATGAAAGCACAGAAGAGCAGATTTTTCTTAGATCTCACTTTTTTTCAAGATGAGCTGTTGCTAGTAATTTTTTCATACTCTATTGTATGGATTTAAATACAATTATGCATGACTGACAACCCATAAAAGGAGCTCCAGAGGGAGAGCCTGTATGAATTTACCCCCACACATGCTTTTATACACTGAAATGACATTTATTCATGACCCAAATTTGAAAAAATGAAGTGACCCAGCAGCATGCATGGACAACCCGTTCAAACACGATAGTCAGGGAATCGTGATCCTATTTACTCTGTCCCTGAAACCGCACTCTTAGAAACTCATGAAATGCAAACGATGAATTAAATATCACTACTGAGATAATTTACGGTGAATAACAAAATACAGTATAAATGGTGCTTCTGCAAGAATTTTGATACGGAACTGGATTACGCTGCCATTAATCTAAACAGCCTGAGTAAAGGGATGTTTTTGGAATAGCAAAATTGATGCATGCCTTTACTGCTGCAATAACCCTTAATCAAAGGCACTGCAGACACAAATCACCTCACTGAGCTTGGCAAAGGTTATCCCTTCTAAAGAGGACAGCCATACATGCTCTGCAATCACCAGTATGTACATAAGGCCTGATTTAGAGAAGGCTTTGAAAGGAAAGTCTAAATGATCTTGTCATAGTTTAATCCCAGCAGGCAGCTCAACCGTCTCCAGCCACTCACTCGCTTTCTTGCAGTGGGATGGGGAAGAGAAGCAGGAGGGTAAAAGTGAGAAAAACTACAAGTTGAGATAAACACAGTTTAATAAAGCAAAATCTACATGTGCAAGCTAAGCAAAATAAGAAATTAATTCACTGCTTCCCATCATCAGGCAGGTGTTCAGTCATCTCGAGGAAAGCAGGGCTCCGTCACGCATCGTGTTTGCTTGGGAAGAGAAATGCCATACTCCAAATGTTCCCCCTTTCCTCTTGCTCCCCTCTCAGTTTTACTACGGAGTGTGATGCCATATGGTCTGGAGTATCCCTTTGGTCAGTTGGGGTCAGCTGGCCAAGCTGTGTCCCCTCCCAACTTCTTGTCTACCCCCAGTCTACTCACTGGTGGGGCAGGACGAGAAGCAGGAAAGGCCTTGACTCTGTGTAAGCACTGCTCAGAAATAACGAAAACATCCCTGTGTTATCAACACTGTTGCCATCACAAGTCCAAAACACAGCTCCATACCAGCTACTACGAAGAAAATTAACTCTACCCAGACCAAACCAGCACCTAAACCTAGAATGGCTCTCTAGCGATATAGATTGACTCCTCATGAAGTTTGAACACCTAAATCTCAGACTCTACTTCAGTGTTTTATATGAAGTTGATGATGAACAAAAGAAAGAGAAACCCAATACTCTGTGCCAACCCCAAGTATTCTGTAGCTCCAAGATGAGAGCACTCCAAGAAAATGTGAGAAATGCCATTCCTGGAGGTACTTAAAAGACTTATATATATGACATAGCTTGGTGGTGGACTTGGCAGTGCTAGTTTTATGGTTGGACTCAATCTTAAAGGTCTTTTCCAACCAAATCGATTCTGTAATTCTTTGATTCTATGAAATATGGGTAGGATACACAGAAATAGATGATGAATCTTGGTATTTCTGGAAGATAGACGTCATCATCTGGAGAAGAAACGTACTGACTGAACTACTGGACAAGAAGCAGGTGACAGCCCTTCTCCTGTAGTAAGGTAACTTTTGCTCTCCTTTTGTTAAATTGTACTATGAAAGTCCCCAAACCCCAATATTTCATGTCAAATACTTGGCTAGACACAAAGTTATTAATTGTTTAATTTGGCAAGAAAAATTTGAGTGTGATTATGGCTATGACTTTGGGATTTGACTGCCGAAGACGCTCCCTCTCTCTGTGTAAAGGTTATTTTATGTGTTCAATGCTTGTGTCAGTTATGTTTATAGATATCTAGAATGATAATAATAGGAATATAGAAGGCTCTGTTGAGGTTTTACTGGCATAAAACATAAGTGACATGAAAATGATGTCCCTGATCTTCAAGTAAGACTGCCCTTGTAGCATGTTCATAGAAAGGATGCCACAAGACACGTTACAGAAAAAACCCTATGTGATATACCACACCAGTAACCAATAAACATTTATGAAGTGCCTAACATTGGAGAGGAAGCTAATTATGTTTGGCATTTCTAAGCACTACAATAATAAAAGTGTTACGGCTTTAATGATTGACTTTCTACTGTATAAAAAAGTGATTACTTAAAGAGTTTAGTAACATAACAAAAATCAAACGATACATACTTTCAAAAAAAAAGTGTAACTGTACAATGCTGAGGGTTACAGAAAAAATAATGAAAAAAGCAATCTACAAATATTCTGAGTGTAAATCTATAAACTGGCTCTATATGCAGCTATTTATACATGTCGTGTCAGCTTTGTCATCATTAGCAATACCTAGGGGTCCTTTATGACTTAAATATAAGTCACTGAAACATCATCCTCTACATGGGAGATTATCATGTCTAATTGACAAACATGCATAAGACCATCAGGGAAATAACTGTTAGAAAAAGAAGAGATTGAAACATTCATTATAAAAATGAAAATACATCAGTCAGTGCACATGGTTCATTGAACTCCTGAAAGTTAGCTACTCAGGTAAAATTAAATTTCCAAGAGAGGTTAAAAAAATGCTTAGTTTGCTGAGATTCAAATCCTGGCCAGTACTACTCTAGAAATACGTAACGGAGTTTAATCATCAGTTTAAGATTAAGAAACACAAATGTCTCAGAATAGCAGAAAGTTTGCTTTGACTTTAAGTAGATTGTCAGATGATGAAATAACATCCTCAATTTTATTTTTATTCTGTCTCGTATCACATTAGGTTGGGCTTGTCTCAGAAAGGTACTACGGTGAATCTATACCTACTTTGTCAACGATATAGAATCTTTGTTTTTGATAAATGACAAACGTTTTAATTTCTGGTAGGAATCTGTCAATGTCAGAAAAAAGCATGGACAATCAGGAAACCATCCTTCATTTGCCTGACCTATGTTTTGTTGAATGAATACATGAGACATGGCAGAGAAAGGCAAACAAATCAAAGCCTCCCAACACATTAGTAAGGGAAGAATTGACAAATCTCAGGCGGCAACTCAAATACATGTGCAATTTTGGAAGTAACATGGGATACTGAAATGAATGTGAGTACATTTTAATGTGCTCTGTAACGTATCGTTTTGTTATCCCTTAGGGTATTCCTGGTTTTCCCAACCTGTCAAGAATTCTATCAATTACTTTAGATTGCAAACACACGTTAGTTAAAATTTCAATATTAAAAGACTTTCTGCTATTGGTCAGACTGATTATAATAAATTTGACACAATTCATTACAGTTTCTTGTGTCAGAAGCACTACATAAGAATACTAACTCAAGGACAGATAATTTAAAATGGGTCCTCACAGGCATTTGCTTGTGTATTGTGTATATAATGGAACAATCATTGCTTAATACAAACTTAGTTTATAATTTTAGACACTTAAACTTGAAAATCTGAGTCTTCTGTTGCCAATTATTGCAATTTGGATAAAATAAATTTAAATGTCTCTGTCTCCTTCATTGTGGTATTAAGAAGTATTTCATCCTCAATATTCCTTTCCACAACAGATTACACAAATCCATAGTTTGACTTGTACTTTCAGCCTAATTCTTGTATTTTTGGTCCTCTGAAAGGTTAATAGATTGGTGCTAAAAGTACTGAATTATGTAATTTCAGATGATGATATCCTCCTCAGGAAAAAATGACAGACAGCAGCTTTGCCATTAATCTTGTGAATATTAACAGATAGTCCCAGAGATAAAAGGACTGAAAGATAACCCATCAATTTTCTAAACTGTGAGAACATTCAGCTCAGACATTTCCATGTTCTGGCATCACCCAGTTTACACTGGGTATACTTTAATGTTTAATAATAAATAAATCTTATGCTTAACAATTTATCTATTTTCACAGCTCGTTTTGTATTCTTTAAAGCATTTTTTTGTTCGTTTGTTTTGTCCACCATTACAGCATGGAAATATAAAGTCATTACAGCAACTGAGGCAGGCTCTTGTTAGACCAACACCACTTATTCTAATTCAAGAGTACAGCCATCTATGAATAACTTCAGGCAAAGTAATCCTCAATTGCTTTTTGTTGTTCAGAACCAGATGCGTTTGACGAAAACACATTAAATATCAGAGCTGTCTGTGAAAAGACAGTTTCTCCTCAACAAACCTTTCCCTTATGTAAAACTTTCCACTCTATGGTCAATCTGGAAGTGCTCCCAACCCAGGTCAGCAAGTAAACTCAGGGATGTTAAAAGCAACTACGAGCCATTTTGTGTACAGTCTCCAAAACAGAAAAAAAACAGAATTTTTGCCTCACTTTCATCTTAACGAATCCTCATGTCTCTCATGTTCATTGCCCAAGTTCAAGACTAACAAATTGAGTAATTTTATAACAAGCGTCCCCTGTGAATTTCAACAATTATAGCCCCAAACAGACAATAGATGAGGTGGTGCAGGAGGAAATAGAGGGCTCATTTCAGTGACATTTGCTACTGCGGTATTACCTGTCTTGTCCAGAGAAATAAATGTATATCTTATCTGTGAAAATAATTTTCTTTTTAGATTCTTTCCTAGCTTTCTAAATTTTAAATTGAAAAGACTTGGAGTCGTTTTGGAAGCTTTCTCTCACTGACCTCTTTTCCCCACATGGTACACAAGTGGACCTCTATTAACTAGTGTAAATATATGTGTATAATTTCAGCCATATCAGTATCTGTTTTAATTTAACAAATTAAAGGCAAGTATTCTCCCTGTTTTGCTGTTCATACATACATGCCCCATCTCCCAGCATTACAAATAATACAGGAAATAGACAACTTTAAATGTGAAACGCAAAAATCTCATCAATCGTTGAAAGCTTATTTATAATTTCAAAAGCACTTTTTGGGAAACAAAAAATGTCCATAAAGAATCATAAGGCATTTTCAGTTCGCACTGATCTAACTTAGAATACAAACCACATTATCCTCTTATGATTTTCTCCTAACATCCTGCTTTGAATTTTTTTAATAGTCAGGTAAAAGAGCATTAATTAAATAAAGCAGATATTTTTAAAAAAAAATAATTACATCCATTATCAGTCTTCATGAAAGGCGGTGGTTTGATTTTCTTTTGGGTTTGCAATTTCGGCAACCGTTTTCCCTTTACTTTTGTCTGAGCATCTTCCATACCACAGTAAAAATGCAACTGTACAGTGGATAGAGAGTTTATGATTTATATAACTTAGTTCAAGACTTGCAATGAGCAGCTTGTTTATTGCATGTATTTTTTATGCTTTATAATAAGCATAAATTTGTCTAGTTACTGCAGACTGCAAAACTGCGGTTTAGACAGAAAATCAATAATGCCTTTTTTAAGGTTAAGCTCAGAGAAACAAAGTGCTGAAATAGTCCCTGATGAAACTGCACCTCAGTTGAACTCACAAAGAACAGCAGTATGGAGAGAGGATAATGCCATACCTGCACTATTATAGATTGCAGCCAATCAATAAGAGGTAGTGTAATCGCTAAGTGCACAGGCTCATTCTCCTAAAAAAATAAATCCACACCACCTTTGGGTCTCAAGGTAGAAAGATTGGCACATTTAGCCTAGAACAATCTCCAGGTGAATTAACCTTACCAAAGAACACAGCCCAAAGAGACACAAGCAGATTATCCAGGTAGAAATGGGCCAGAGACTACAATAGAAGGGAAGTTAATACTCTGCACTGAAAAAAGCCACAGTGTTTTGGTGGAAATAAACATCTATTTCCCCTCCACCTAACTTTTGATGGGTGTCCCGAGTGTGACCCGCTGTAGTTTTGCTCATCACTGATTCATAGAAACACAGCATGGTCGAGGTTCAGAGAGACTTCTGGAGTCCATCTAATCCAAGTTCTGAGCTCAATCAGGGTCAGCTACAGCAGGCTGCCCAACACCATGTCCAGTCAGGTTTTGAATTTCTCCACAGATGAAGAATCCACAACCTCCTAGAGCAACCTATTCCAGTGGCTTGTTTATTCTTCAAGTTTTTGATCTACCTCACTGTCCACTTATCTAATCAATACTCCACCAGCTTCTCTATGACAATGTTTGTCAGATAGTTTGAAAAGCCATTTTTAAGTCAAGGTAAACAGTCAGTACTCTCCCCTCATCGATCAAGCTACTCATCCCATTATAGAAGGCTATGAGGTTGGTTAAACATGATTTCGCCTTTGTAAATCCATACTGACTACTCCCATCCACTTTCATGTCCTTCATATGTTTGGAAATGTTTTCCAGAGCTTCATTACTTTCCAAGGGTCTAAGGTGCACCTGACTCACTTGGAGTTCCCCAGATCTTCCTTCTTGAAGATTCACGCTACATTTCATGTCTTCCAGTCCTCACGAACCTCTCCTGATTGTCATGACCTTTCAAAGACAATGAAGAATGGCCTTTCAATGACATCATCCAGCTTTCACAGCATTCATAGATGCAATCCATCAGGTCCCATGGACCTGTGCATGACCAGAGTGATTAAAGTGTTCTCAACCTGGTCCTCCTTCACGGAAGGTAAATTTTCCTTGCTCTGTTCATTAGCAGCAGGTACTTGTGGTTTTCTGGAGTTTCAGAGCCTCACCCACAAGCACTATGGCCAAGTCTTTTCATGAAGATAGCTTTTGTTGTTCACATCAAGCCAGTAGGTGAGCCAAAATAAACTTGTTTGTCAAACCCTCTTCTCTTCCTCCTGGGAGAGGAGTCTTTGAAAATCCCAGGGAATTTTAGAGATGGTTATAGTTCACTTTTCAATTAATTTCCCCATTTTTTTTTCTGTATAAATATATTAGCCTTTTTTTACTATTACGAGTAATTGCATTTGCTAACATGGGAGCCCAAAGTAGAAGTGTATGCTCTATGCTTCGAAATCAAGTAGTCTGATTTCTCAAAGCCACTGCAGAGTTCAAGTGTCTTGTGAAATCCTTAGAATGCTTTCAAGGAACAAGATATTCTCTCTACTCTAAAGACTTACAAATTAATAGCAAACAACATGCAGATACTTAATAGATATTAAATGCACTAAATAAATGCTATTAGGAGGATGGCATTTTAACCTAGTGAACAAAAAGATTACCTCACCTATGATATCTAAAATACTTATATGAAAAATATTTTTCTTCATACAAAGCTCTAAATTGTAATGCTTTTGGGCGATACTTTATCATGAACATAACAACTGTGTCACGAAACAAAGTTTGCTTATTATGTGTATAGTCTTCATCTGTAAGTAAAGCTCGGTTTGTACAATAAACAATAGAAAATATCTGTGAAGTATTTATCTTATATCTCTAATATTCCTTAAAAAGTATGCAGCTTTCTACCTTCCTCTAACAAAGATGGCATAATTATTTCTCAATTTTATCACAGGTTTTTCAGAAATATAAAGTGAACAATTAATTCACCATAAAAGTCATCATTTGCTTTGCTGGGTGTTAGTAAGGTGTTAAAAGCAATTGATGATATAAAAGACAGTAAAAGCTTACTGCTTAGAGAAATTCCAACTGAACTGCTTTTATGATTTTCCCTCGCTTCAGCTCAAGTTTTGTCTGATGCTAGAGCTTTTGAAATTCCGTGTGTGTGTGGAGGGGGGGTTATCCCCAGGAAGAGTCTTATTTTCCATTTCAAAAAGAACTGAAGCAATTCTTTGCTTTTACCCACTTTGAAACACACATTTTTATATGGTTTGTGGCATTGAAGAGCATTAAAACCCAAACTTTGCAACTTAGAAATTGAATAAAGTTTTACTTTTGAGATGATGTCGACTACTAGTAGCTTTATGACTGCTTTGGTTTTGCAGACAAAACATAATGCAACAAAACCAAGTGAGAATTTTTCATTGAGAACGAGAATTTTTCATTGATACACCACTTGCAATCTTGTGTACCTCAGTATTTGCTACTGTCAGATTTACCTGCTAGCTTCATTTAGACACAGAAAAGAATTTCTGGTGAGGACCAAAGCAAAAGAGAGACCAGAGAGAAGCCCACCAGACACATCTCTCTCCTGACATGTGAAACAGAATCCCTGTTGAGCAGTTTAAAACCTGGACTGGTTCTAAAGTCACCGAACTTGAGAGCCTTATACTATATTTTGATAAGACTGGGGAAGAGGGCTATCCTTATATTTTTCCTCGTTTGGAAAGTCCCATTTTCCACCTCAGAATGACTGAAATCTCTTATGTTTATGTATGAGTGTTTATCATGATATTTCTGTTATACTTGTTTGCGTAACGATTGAAAGCCCAGAAACAAATCCAATGTCACCAAATGAAATATAAAGCAAAAAAACAAGGTTCCAAGATTCAGGTTTTCCATTAGCATGGAGTAAGCAATTAATCCTCTGGGATACTTACATCCCAAATAGAGGAAGTACTGTGCCTTCTGAAGGCCCTTCGCAGCTCAGTAAAAAATAAAGGAATCTCTATTTCTGTTACCTGTGTTAGCCATCATTATGGTAGTCGAGCATCACTAATGATAATTAAATATTTAACTAGTCAGCATCTGGGGCAATAGTTGGCAGCCTGGCTGGGCAGCTGCTGTGAGCAGCTGACAATCAGAGCAGAAAGAATTATTGTAATTATTTCTCATGAAGGGGGCTAAAATGGCCCTCAGCTCACCCACGAAAAAGACTTACCTACTCAGCCCTTGTTCAAAAGCAACTGCAATAATGGTTAGGCAATAATGGTTATGCAAATAAGAGCTTTCAGCTAGATTACAGAGACTTTCCTATTTTGCTATTCCTGAGAAATAACCACACGACGAGTATGTAAGGGAACCTGCAGACAAGGTGCAGGGAATCATTAACTGCCCCATAAATGCATAGATGAGTGCTGGCAACTGTGCAGCATCCCAATTGTCTAACTGGCTCCAGTTACATAAATTACAAACAAAACACAGCACCAGCCTTTCAGTTTGTCAATGCATTGATCAACTCAACCCTTTACTGCTCACTTATTAATCTGCTTCCCTGCCTCACTCTCTTATCTGCTGTAGCAAATTTCAGAACTCGTATTTAGAGGAGAGTAAAGGGAATAGAAAGAGGAAATGGGACTGCTGTGTTTGTTAAAACGGAACTGCTAACGCAAGACATTACATTTCTAGACACCTGAATTACAGAGGTCTGCTTCAGAGGCTGGGTGTGCAGAGTACTTTGTAAAATCAGGACATGTTTTTAGATAAATAGTAGCACTAAGCACAATATGTCTTTTACGTGATTGGTTTGTATAGGAGGCTGGACTAACGTTGTATTAAAACTTTGGGGTTTTTTTAGTCATAGAACAGAATCATAGAATCATAGAATTGTTAAGATTGGAAAAGACCTCCACGATCATCAAGTCCAATCTTGTACCCAACACCTCCATGACCATTAGACCATGTCCTGAAGCGCCACATTCACCCATTTTTTGTAGACCTCCAGGGATGGTGACTCCACCACTTCCCTGGGCAGCCTGTTCCAATGCTTAACTACTCTTTCGAGAAAGAAATTCTTCCTAATATCTCATCTGAACTTCCCCTGGCACAGCTTGTGGCCATTTCAGCAAACTCCCAGCATCCTCAATGATTCTTTAGTTCAGATGCTCACTGTCAGAAAGGATCTTTTAAACAGAGAGCTCAAATGGTGACCAATACAATTCTGAAGAACACTCAAGTCTTTTCAAGTATTTGCAGCAAAACTAAGACCCTTTTTTAATTGACTTTCAGAATCGATGTCCCTTTCAACCTAAGGGAGGTTGCAAAGTTTCACCTCCTAGATGTCCCTTTTGTTCTGCAAAGATTAAGCACTCCATCCCCGAAAGGCAAAACAAAACAAAAAAAACCAAAAAGAAAAGGCTTTATTTTTCTCAGCGAAAAGCCAAAGCCAAGTATTACAAATTCTCCTACTCACATTGATTTTTGCATTTTATTTTTTTTTTAAGCAAGGCAATACCCTCAAGTCTCTAATCTTCTTCAACTTATTTCAGAAACCAAATAATTCGCAGTCATTCATTTCATACAATCTCCCCATTAAGCAGGACAATTTAGGCCAGAAATTTCAGGGCAACAAAGTTTCCATTATTTGGTGTTGTTTCTAGGTATATATTTATACATAAATGCTAGTGCACACACATATACATACAAGTATTTGCATATATGCTTCATAAGAAAAATGAAAATGTATTTCCTACAGGCATGCATCAAAGTGGTAAATTGTCAGAATAAACACCAAAATATATTGAGTGCTGACTAACAGAAATTAACCTTCCCAATACAGTATAAAAATCCTTTCCACTTCCAAATTTATATAAAGAGTAAACTTTTACTGAAGGACATCACCAATGATATGACTTCTTCAGTTTTTTTTTAAGGTGTAAGTTTCCCTTCCCATACCATAAACATTCCAGAAAAGGTTCTCAACAACAGAGTTGCTGCTCTCCAGTGGAAAAACAAAAAACAAAACAAAACAAAACAACAAAAAACCCCATAGCCACTTAGTGCACCTTCCACTTTCCACAAAACGCAGTGGTCCACTGTCTAGATGTGGAAATATGAAGTGTATTTTTCCACTAGAAAAATCCCTGAATATAATGCATTATCCCAAAGAGCATAATCTCCCCACACAAAACTCACATGAACTTTCTGTTATTTTGACTGTGTGGCAGTTACATTTATTTTCAAATTTAAAGCACTTACTGTAGCACTTTTATATTCCATGCTTCATTTTTAAATTTTATCTTGTCAAAACTGGAACTACAGATTTAATTTTGACATGGAAAAGAAACGAAATGAATCCTAATCTGGCCCAGAAGCTTCTTGAGGTTACAGAGGGTGGTTCAGGAGGAATAACGTGACTAAAATTTAAGCCTTAATAGATAAATTGCAAACACTCACAGGAGATGTCAATACGCAGTTTGCATTCTTGCAAAGTAAGCTATTAATGGGAGAAATAATCCTTCCTTATCACGTTTTTACTGCAGAAGTACAAAAGATGCGTAACAATTTTCGTAGACTCTTCCATGATATTTACTCTTTTCTTTTTCCATGTAAAATTTAATCACTGGCATCAAGATTTTGGATGGGGTGAAGGGGTGAGTAGGGAGTGTACTTCCACATGACACTGCATCTTATTGATAGCGTAGGGTGGAGAGGCTGTGTCGGTAGCATGGGACTCTGGGACTCACTAGAAACATTAACCTGACAGGTCTTCACAGGAAAATCCCCAAATGCAATTTTAAAAAGGCCCTTCTTTTTAGTTTGTAGAAAATAGAGGCAAAGCAAAAAAAAACAACCCACAAAAAATTGGCATGCATAAACTAGTAAAAATAATGACATAAGATTTAATGTAAAATATACACTACTAGGATTATCTAAAGTAGGAAACTTCATCAGCTGAAAAGCTCTCTCTTTTAAGATTGAGAAGGCCAACTCTCCTTCACCTGTTTCTTGAAAAGAAATACGACAGAAAATTTACATAAAAAGCTTCCTATCAGAAAGAGTATTGTTGGTTGAACCAAGTAAGACCACATAAAAGTGAAGAAAAAATATTTTAGAAACAAAATACAAAAATATTTTTAACATGCTATTCCCCTTCAGACTTTTTCAGAAGAGACCTTTTCAGACATAAAGTACCTTTTAAAACCTAAACATTTTGAGATTCAAATAGTCAGCATGTAAAAATTGCCTATTGACCTCAAAACCTAAAAAAAACTTTTACATTTTCATTTCATATAGTATTTTGAAATTTCATCTTTTCTTTGAAATTTTGCTTTGTTCCTAAAAAAACCCAAAACACCACATTTGTAAAAAACAGGCTTGTTTCCAAATAAATTTTTAAATAGAAAAAAAGTCTCACAAGTTGGAGACTCCAGAAATTCAACAGCTACATACACAAAAACCTCAGCAGCAGAGGTTACTCAAAGAGTTACTGAAAGAAAGCTACAGCATTCCTGGAACACATCAGGAAGAGCAAGAACTCAGAGGGAATGATTTTGAAGCCAGCCTGTCCTTATGTGAGCATGATTAAGTGCTATAAACACAGCAGCTCTAAATATTTCTCTCCATGAAATGACAGTTTAATTTTATGAAATCAGCATCATTTTCATGTATCAAATGCCGAGTTGTGCCATGAAACACTTATTTGCATGAATTTCTGTCATGCTGTCAATAAAAAGTTTCTTGGCAAACCTGTATATTTGCAGTTGCTTCAGCTACCAAGACTATTAAACCAACTGTCACGGGGCCCATAAGCCATGGGGTCTTTTGTCACCTGGGTTCTCCTCTCACCTTTCCCCATCATCTACTATAACAGAAAGTCCTCCCTTTGAGTCAAAGGCCACCAAGTCAATTAAGATTTCTGTCGTACAGAATCACTGCCACCCAAAACCTGGTGCTTCTGATTTCAGACAGACACAATAAAGATAATATGGTTAAACAGATTACACCTCATTCTATAAAAAAAACCACAAACCAATAGTGAAAATGCTTAACAGAATTTAATAATTGCTGCATTTGACTTTGGTTGGTTTGGGTTTTTTTTTCTTTTTGAAAAACAGCTATTTCATCTATATGCTTTACTTTATTTCATTGTTTGAATTAGGAAAATCTTTCTATATTTCATTCTTCATCCTCTAGGTTAATAAGTGATTCACTAAAAAATTATAAAGAGCCAAAAAGGATCACTTTCCAGTGTCGCTTTTGTGATGCAAGGAAAATCAGTCATAGAATCACAGAACGGTTTAAGGGATCTTAAATATTGTCTAGTTCCAACCCCCCTGCCACAGGCAGGGATACCTTCCAGTAGATCACGTTGCTTAAGGCCACAACCAAACTGATCTTGAACATTTCCAGGGAAGGGACATTCGCAGCTTCTCTGGGCAACATCTTCCAGTGCCTCACCACCCTCACAGGAAAGAATTTATTCCTAATATTTAATAAAAATCTACTCTCTTTCAGTTTAAAATTGTTACCTATCATTCTTATATGGGACTGCCTGACCAAAAGTCCCTCTTCATCTTTCCTGTAGGACCCCTTTAAATACCATTTAGTTCTTGTGAAGTTGTACAAAATTACTTTGGCTTTTTATAATGTTAAGTGAATTCTGAATTGGGCCCCAAATGCTTATTTACCAGCTGTCAATTTTACAATGAACTAGATTAATGTGAAGAAAACTATTAATAGTTTTGAAAGAAAAAAGTGAAGCAAAGAGATTTTGTATTAAAATGATCAACTCAAATGGCTGAAAAGATTTTTAAGTCCATTATGCTTATTTATGTAACATTGTAATTGTTCTTTACAATAAGATGAAGTTGACTATTATCTAAGGTAGCAGATTGCTTTCCACTTCCATTAAAAGGCAATCCACAAGTTCACAGATCCCATTATATCCCTATATTTTCCTTTTTATTCAATTAACCTTTATCTGTTTGCAGATATGATATCTCTTTAAGGTAAGGATCTGGTTCCCTGTTTCAAACTTAAAGAATTTACATTGGAATGGACAAAAGAGACTGTTGCAGAACAGAGTACACGCACATAGTATAAGGGTAATTTTGATCCTAAACTTTATTTTTTGTTCCTTACAGACTGACATGATCAAATAATTGTTATGGATGATTTTTTTCATAGGTTTGTGGTTTTATTTTGTTTTTAAATGAAAGATAAATAAATCACAAAACTAGTAACGTCCTTATAAGTAGGTTCATCATTTCAGAGTTGCACAAATTCCAGATTCCCTAGCAAGGTCTGCTCTCAGTTCAGATTCCACAAAGTGAAGCTTGGCAGGATACTTGCACATCATCTTTATTCAACAGACACGCTTCTTGAGCACTGTCTAGGATGAAAAGCATGATCCTTTACCCTGCAGTTGCTTACACTCTGCTCATTCTGATTGTAACAATAGAGCACATTTACCCTGTTGAATAGAAACCACTTGAATAAGTTATTCCCCCTACTTCAGTCTCTCTTATCCAATAGCATCTAAAGTTAAAGCTGTGATTTGACGCTATTATAGGAAGACTAATAATTTTTTTCTGTCTACAGAAACATGCATGAAAATTATAGTACCTATTCATACCTTGCAAGTATTTGTAGATAAACCTGTTGCCAATTTGATATAATTATTACTCTGTAACACTGTTGGTAGTCCGAATCATTGAAGTCGGTCAGAAAATATTAAAAAGCAAATGTTTCACAATGTGTCATCCATGCTTCAATTCATTCTGAGAGCATACTTCAGCATCGGTATGCCTACTGGGATTCAGAAATCTGTACGATCATTTTGCTACAAAAAAAAAGGAGACTTGCTTGGATATAAGCAGTCTGCCACCAAGCTGACAGGAGACTTTTCATCAGTCAAAATTCTCTCTAGTTCTCTCTCCAACTTTTTTCAGAAGTGAAAATTCATCTATTTAATGGATTGTGTGAGAGCAATTACTATTTTGAGACTCCACGGAAAATAAGCAGCTCCTTCCTTTAGCAAGGAGGGGCACCTGCGATTCCCGTACATCACTCCGGAGAGCTGGTCTGAAAGGGTTGACCTTGTGCCTCTTGCCGATTCCATGAGCAGAAACCTCACAGGACACTTACCCATCACCATTAATAACCAGAGAAAGCCAGGCTCGTGGAACACTGGTTTGGAGGAAGAACATGATTAAAGACGGTTACAGAGTTCCACATGAGTTATTAGCTCTTAGCCTGATGTAAACATGACTAACGGATAATGGAATTAGTTTGGCTGAGCAGAAATCACCCGCAGGAGCCTAACACGTCTCTTCCATCGTAAAATATTTCACAGAGGAGGGAGAAGGGTAGGGAAAGTCTTGCATGTCTTTTGAGATCCTGAGTGGGTTATGACATTACTGGAAACAGAATTCTCTCAATGAGGCAGATGAGCTTTTTGTCTTTGCACAGGCACTTTACAGCTGAGAGGAAAGCAAAATTAATGTGGGCAATGGGACGAACTGATAGAAAATGGTTCAGATCTCAAATTTACTGAAGAAATCTCACCTTCTTCAGCAACTATATTTCAGCAAACTACTGAGTATTTTTGTCATGAGTTTTTTTAACCGAATTTGTGTATTTGTTTTGTTATGTAATTTGTAGTCACTTAAAAGTCAATGATGTGGGTCTTTGCTGCTTTTTTTTCTTTCTCCCTTTCAAAATATTTTTTTTTTTTTATTTGTAACATCATTTAACTCAATAAACAGCAACAGACTTGACACTTCATTGTTAAGCAGGCGTTGAGCACACTGAGACTGGGATCTAGCAAAAATGCCTGCAGGAGACAACAAATGACTTTCTCCTGAGCAATCAAGAGATCATACCTTAAAAATACGAGATTCTGTATTTCAAGTACAGAGATAAACATCTAGACAAGCATCAAGGACAAGCAAGGTATTATTACAGATTTTTATCAATGTAACACACAAAATTCTGCTTAGGCTTATTAAAGAGGCTAGAAATATATAGTGGAAAATTATAGCATTCATCCAGCCTGCAAGATCACCGGAACGAAAAAAAAAAAGGTAAAAAGGAAAGAAAGAAGAAGAATCACAGGCTAAACCATAATCATAACTTCCACTCTCATTTTTTCAAGGAGGATGGGAAACATCAGGAAAAAGCAGCACAGGGAGGACTGAGTGCTTATGAGAAATCTTGATTTCTTTTATGTCCATGAAAGTCAATTGTGTATAATTCATTTCTCTGAGTTAATGAGCTCCCTTTTGTTTTGGTAAAGTTGATCGGGAAAAAGGAAAAGGAGAAGAGAGGGGAAACATTTCTGAAAGTTATGCTGAAATAAACCCAACAAATGATTTTCCACTTTTCTTTCCACTTTTCTTGGGTGCAATTTAGAGCAATGATATGAATGACAAAATAAACCTGTGTGATCACAGGATCTGAAGACATTTTAAAGTGGCATTTCAAAAGAAGAAAAAGTAGCTTGCAGAAAAAAAAAAGAAAAAAAAAGAGAGAATTGGTATATTTGAGTTTTACCTGAAATGAACTCCTCAAGTCCCTAATACCCTAAAAAACCTGATATTTGAGTTTTCTCATTCTTATACTAGAAAGACCGATAAACTTTCTACACACTCAGTGCTGAAAGTTCCAGTAATTACAAGGATATGGGACAAGTTTGCTTCAAGGATGCCGTGTATGTGCAATCCTGTTAGTGCTTCTTATAAAGTCTATAAATTTCCTACGGTTCCTTTTTTTTCTGCGTATGGTCACTGTAGATAACATGTTCTAGGACAAGCAGTACTTCTATTCAGAGTAGCTGCAAAGCACAGCGGGATATGGGCGCGCAGTGCCCTGGGTAACCAGCGTGACATTCCTATGGAGCAGTTTCCCTGATGGTGCTTTGGATTCTGCTCATTTCTCTGAGCGCATGCTCACTCAGTCTACAAACCTGTTTCTCACCTCAGAAGTTGAAATACTGGGAACAGTCTTTTCCAAGCACTAGAGTCAACCAGGGGAACGACAAGTGAAAAATGGTAAGAGAGTAAAAAAGGTTAAAATATCCTTCTTTTAAAAAAAATCTGTAAGTCACAAGGTAATGGAAACCACATTATTTGACCACCACACTGTAGTCTTTCGCTTCCACTACAAATAATAATATATTAAAGAACATTTTTCCTCTTTTCAATGAAGGAAACAAAAATGAGTAATGCTCCATTGAGTTTTGCATTATAAGAAGATGTATGTAAAATTTTTTTCATGGTCTACATAGGGAGATAGATGAAGTTTCGTTTCTATGTGGTAGAATATTCTTCCATTGACCTCCTCAATAAGCTGTTCATTAAAAGCAGGTTCATGATATTTACCATATAAGGTTTTGGCAGAGCTTCCATTATAAGGGAAATGGAGTTTTTGCCCCTTGTACCTAAAGTGCGTGGTATGCACCTTCTGAAAATACTGACACCAGTGAAATTCTCCTGTCAGCTTTACAGCTACAATGTTGATACTTTACTACTGTTATCCTGAATGTTTCAAGAAAAAAAAAAACCACCTTGATACAGCATGGTAACTGTAATGCAGGCAAACCAACAAAAAATATACATTACCACAAAATAAAAATAGATTTTCAATTTTTTCTGTCTGTTTGGGGAAAAAAAGAACAACAAACACCAATCCCCACAAACAACAAACAATTCTGTGGAACTAATAACTACTGTATAGAAAACACAAATGAAAGAGGTTTATAATAAAGCAGTACAGGTATTAACAGCACAATTTGATGGATATGAACACGAAGGGCATCAAACTCTAAAAAGTTCACAATATATTTACTATGTAAAAAGTTGCTTTCATAATCTTCCAAAGACCAAACCACTAAATAGTGATACAAATAATACCAAGTAGTGTATATAGTATGAGTGTTCATTTAGACACCCGCATATATCCTATTAATGAATGCTTCAGAGTAGCCCATGACTTTCTAAGCATTAATGAATAAAACATCTTGACAGATCCTCACAGAATATGAATGGTAGCAACTATATTTCACAATGACAGAATCGACGGTAGAGAGAAGCCATCTGAAAAAAATCCATCAGGGCAAGCAGCAGAATGTACCAGAGCTAGGATCTGAACTCAGTCCAACCTCGTATCTTCAACATTTACTTAGTGGTTCTCAGCTTTAAGCGACGGATTTGAAAAAAAAAAACAACAACAAACCCAAAAGATTCATATCTAAAAGGTTATGTCATTTTAAAAATCTGCATCTTGAGAATACAAAATTGGATTAATAGTTGACACTGTTACTTAAAAACTGCAGGACCTGGGGCTGCAAGTGCTTTCCTCAGCTTCTGAGATTTCACTTCTAAAATTGTCTTGTTGATGTCTTCATGTTGCAGGAAATCACATGCACAGAGCGTGCAACGTGCATTTGGTTTGACAATCTATCATACAAGTAACCTTGAAACGTCCACATTTAATCAAACAGAAAGCATCCAAAACACCACCTGTTAAGAGCTTAAGATGCTCCATGAGAGCACAAACTAAGGAGTTTTTGAGGAAGGAAAGCCATCTAGGGGGAAAAAAAAAAAAAATCAGGAAAAAAAATTAGAAAAAAAGATATGCTATACTTCATTTCAATTTTCCAGGCTGATTGCAAGCTATGGATTGAAATTTTGTTTCTTGAGTTACAATTTGTGGCTCTTCTAAACAGCGCATTGTGTTCAAGGAGAAGGTATTCTGTGTAGAAAAGAGTAAGAAACTTGATTGTTTGGGTGCAGTGCACCATGAATACTAGAACTCTTCTCCCTACAGAGAGTGAACAACTATTCTCCATAAAATCTCTGTTTATAACAATTACATTTTCATAGCACTGTGTGTAATTCACTGCTTTTGTTTAATATATGCCACACTTGTATCCTAGAGAAGCTTGCCAAATGAGCAATTATTTTCAAGACGAATTGGTTATATTTTTTTGGTATTACGTATTCCTGGTAGTACAGATTTATCTTGAATTTGATTTCTACACATTGATCAAAAACTGGTTTTCTTATTCAAGTCACAAACAAAAGGGGTTGGAAGGAATCTCAAGACCATCTAGTCCAACTCTCCTGCTGAAGTAGATTCACCTAGAGCAGGTTGCACAGGATGGCATCCAGGTGAGTTTTGAATATCTCCAGAGGAGGAGACTCAGGCTGCCTAGAGAGGCTGTGCTTTCAAATGTATTCTTAGCTAGCTTGGCATGCTCAGCACAGATGCTAAATTAAGTCATATTATCATAAAATCATAGAATCATAGAATCATTCATTCAGGTTGGAAAAGACCCTTGGGATCATCAAGTCCAATCATCAGCCCTACTTTACAAAGTTCTCCCCTACACCAGATCCCTCAACACCTCATCCAAACAACCCTTAAACACACCCAGGGATGGTGACTCAACCACCCCCCTGGGCAGCATATTCCAGTGTCTAACTACTCTTACTGTGAAAATTTTTTTCCTAATGTCCAGTCTAAACCTACCCTGTTGCAGTTTGAAGCCATTCTCCCTTGTTCTACTGCTAATTACGTGTGAGAAGAGACCAGCACCAACCTCTCCACAATGTCCTTTCAGGTAGTTGTAGAGAGCGACGAGGTGTCCCCTTAACCTTCTCTTCCTCAAACTAAACAGTCCCGGCTCCTTCAATCGCTCTTCATAGGATTTATTCTCCAGGCCCTTCACCAGCTCCGTTGCCTCCTCTGCACTCACTCCAGCACCTCCATATCTCTCTTGTATTGAGGTGCCCAAAACTGGACGCAATATTCAAGGTGTTGCCTCACCAGTGCTGAGTACAGGGGGACAATCACCTCCCTACTTCTGCTGGTCACGCTACTTCTAATACAAGCCAGGATGCCATTGGCTTTCCTGGCCACCTGGGCACACTGCCAGCTCATATTCAGCCGCCTGTCAATGAAAACCCCCAGATCCTTTTCTTCCAGACAGCTCTCCAGCCACTCTTCCCCAAGCCTGTAGCGATGCATGGAGTTGTTGTGGCCCAAGTGCAGGACCTGGCACTTGGCCTTGTTGAAGCTCATCCCATTACCGTTGGCCCATCGATCCGATCTATCCAAGTCTCTCTGTAGAGCCTCCCTATCCTCATGCAGATTGACACTGCCATTTAACTTGGTGTCATCTGCGAGCTCACTGATGATACACTCTATGCCCTTACAGAGATCATCAATGAAGATGTTAAACAGAAGTGGTCCCAACACCGAGCCCTGAGGAACACCACTTGTGACCGGCCACCAGCTGGATTTAACCCCATTGACCACCACTCTTTGGGACCGTCCAGCCAGCCAGTGCTTGATCCAGCAGATCGTACGCTCATCCAGGCCATGAGCAGTTTTTCTATGAGAATTCTATGGGGAACAGTGTCAAATAAAATGTAACTAACTTACTTACTTTTTTTTTTTTAGTTAGAAGCCAGGTAGCTACACACTTCTCATTGCCAGTAGAAAATATGGCCCAACAAATGGATTACGTCTCACCTCATACTGCTTATGCTGTTCTAGAATATGATTATTTAAGTTTTATTGGCAATCTGTCACTTTGTTAATTCAGTATATGACATCACAGGACAGCAGCTGAAAACTCTGCGCAACTTTCCTACCTTAACCTTACAGGTTGCTGGATTTCTTGTTACACTCTGTGATTCTCTAATTGTGAAGGAGAAAAAGAAAAAAAAAATGTATTTTGTCTTTTATAAGATCTTATTCCTATACTCTGAATGAAAGCGAAAAGGTTTCTGGCAAGTTGGCAAGAAATGTGCTTTTTTACAAATTGAAGACAATCACTATTCCTTTGGAAACACGGAGTGTTACAACTGCTGAGTAAGAGGTATTATTTGGTTTACTAACCACCCATTTAGGCTCTGTAATCTGTAGCTTGCACTGCTGGCCTATGTAACAGGCTTTCACAGCTCGTCCTATTTCCCCGTGCACCTGAGGTTTGTATAAATAGGTCAAACTTATTTTTTTTTTTTTATTTTGGTAATTCAAATAACCTTCATGCACGCTTATGAAAATACAGGTTTTTTGCACTGACACAGTCACAAATCTGCTACCTTTGTTTAAAACTCTGGTTTGTAGTAACAGTGACATATGAGGCAACTTTGAAAGGGTCTTTATAAAGTTCCAGGCTTTAATGACATAACTGTACTGAATGACAGGCCTGTAACTGAGCTCCCGTCTTTGCACCATGAGCATCTAAAATGTTTTAAAGTATGGTCTCTACAATTTGTGCAAAATCTCACTCTGGAAGATCTTCTCACCAAGCGACTAGTGGAAAGACCAATAGCAGTTTCAGCAATACTTAATTTCCTGCTACAAATATTTATATATATATACACACACACACACATATACCCATTCTCATGGATCATGGCTGGAATCCTACTTGGAAAAATCAGCACACAACCTGAAAGTTCACTTCCTAGAAAAATAGTTCAGGATATGACCTCTCTAATAGAAACTTCTTCAGTTTCTCAAAACCCTTATTGAAAGTTACATTTTATGTCCTGTGTACCTTCCAATACAAAAAAAAAAAAAAAAAAAAAGGTTTTACCCCTGTATTTAGCAATCCACGGATGTGTTGTATCCATATACTGCTAAAGCAGGTATTCCAAAAATGGACTTACTTAAATAACTTGAGATATATTTGTAAATTTATTTACTATTTTCCTTTTACTTCTACTTTCCCTGCTTACTTTCCAATTGCTATTTTCTCTAATTTCCCTATTTGTGTTTCTAAAGCTTTACCTCTTCCTAGTGCTGCTCAGAATCTCTGGTCATCCTCCTCCTCTTATTTCTTCCCCTCATATTAAATAACCAATGTGTTCTCTATTGTACCAAAAAGTTATGCCTTCCCAGAAGATATCCTGGATGCCAGGGGCAACCAAAAAAGTAATCTGAGGATTTTTTTAAAAAACAAAAACATTGAAAAAGCATGAATCCTGGAATTCCTTTTTTTTTTCAGTAGCAAAATATCTTCATTTTTCACATTTATTTAATAACATAATTTAATCATTTTAATTATTATTATATGGAAAGAATTTAATCACAATTTTGTTTTGGCAGTACAGGTGATTTGGTGGTTGGTTTTGTTTGTTGGTAGTTTTTTTTTTTAGAACAGGTTAAAGAAATACACTTCCTACATGTCATTTTCTCATTATTCAAAAAAGCTTAATTATGGAATTTCACTTTACCCCATGGAAAGGGAAACCCCTTGTTACATTAATTGTGGGTAGGGTTGGCGTCTTGCTTCGACTCTGAACTCTGAAGTACTTTGCATCTGATAAAATGTCATAAAAACAGTCTCTTAACAATTGCAGGTCTTTTACCAAGACATTATCACAAGCTGGCACTGTTTCTCCACTTTATTAATTTACACATACAGTTCAGATACGTTAATAATACGGGTAAATTTTCCATTATATACGATGAATTTTACCTTTTTACTCCCTTGTCACATGCTTGGTAACTATTTCACCATTTCTGATGTAGGAGTGCCTAATCTAAAATGAATATTCTTTTCCCTATGCAGATAATCTATCCCTTTTTTAGCTTTAATATTAATCACTTGCATTTCAGGGGAATTTTTGTCTTGTCAAAGTATTCCCCTTTTTCCAGACTCCAAACACCACTATACTTTCCAAAGCAGTAGTATATTACAGTGCTTCTATCTCCGCCACCCCCGCCCCCGATAATCTTGTAATTACCCACATACAGAAATCATATGCTAGAGCTTTATGGTTTCCAACTCTGAACTTGTGTGCACACTTCTGTCTCAAGTATTTTGTCTATGGTTGCTGGTCTGTTTGCTGGTTTCCTAGCCAGCATTTTTACTTTGGGAGAAAAATGCAACCAATCTCATGGCCAAGTGAATATAATGAGATTATGTGCAAAATACCCTGTAGGAACAAGCAAGGAATGAGTGATAGGAACCCAGCAGAGCATTCTGGAACATATATTTAATCAGCCTAGATAGTATTCCAAAATGTCTTTCCTAACTCTTTTGCATCTCTTCCAGAAACTTATGGATTCTTTTAAATTGGCATCATATTCATCTCAATCTCTTCGGCCTTGAAGTCATGTATCTGATTAATGTAAGGAAAGGCTGAAATACCTGGGGCTGTTTAGTCTGGAGAAGAGAAGCCTGAGAGGGGATCTTATTCATGTTGCCAAATCTCTGAAGGGTGGGTGTTGAGTAGAAGTGGCCAGTCTCTTTTCTGTGGTGCCCCGGGATAGGATGAGGGGCAATGGGCACAAACTGGAACCCAGGAAGTTCCACCTCAACAGGAGGAGAAACTTCTTTCCTCTGAGGGTGACAGAGCCTGGCCCAGGCTGCCCAGAGAGCTGCTGGAGTCTCCTTCTCTGGAGACTTTCCAACCGCTCCTGGATCTGTTCCTGTGTGGCCTGACCTGGGTGATCCTGCTCTGGCAGGGGCATTGGACTCGATGATCTCCAGAGGTCCCTTCCAACCCCTAACATTCTATGATTACAGAGCTAAACATGGCATTTTTCAAGTTCTGCAGCAGATCTGGTTACATCAGACTGAGACAAAAATACTTAAAAGCAACTTCAGGTACGAACACTTTTCTAACTCAATCCCAAGCCATTAATGTTTCCAGCTGTCTTTAGCATATTGAGATGCAGCAATGACACACATTCAAAGAAATGATCAGAAGTCGTTTCTGCTTTTCATTCTGTGTTAAATTTCTGGTTAAAGCTACCAGCCCAAAGTCAGATGGAGAGAGAGCAGGACACAAATTTCCTTCCACACGTTCCTTTTTTAATCTCATTTCTCTGTGGTAAGAATCTACTTTGTGATTTTTGAGCAGTCAGTATCATAATGCAGCACCTCTCTCAAACTCTATTCTTTCAGTTTTTCACAATGCCATACATATTGAAAAGTGACCTAGTTTTGCATCACTCCACGAAGGTACAGATCATAAATCAGATGACTGATGAGTAGATAGACTATACCTGAAAACATTTGTAACTGCACATTGATAGGAAGGTGGAATTAAAACAAAAAGCAGGATTTTACGACACACGGATGAAGTAAGAAGGTTGAAATTTCAATTCAAGGTGTATGATTTGTTTGATATACACTACTACACTATACAGTCATGAGCTTTATTATATTCTCAGACATTTTTTTTTTTCCATGTCTTCTGATGTTTTCCCCATCATCCATGTTGCAAAATTCCTCACACACAGACCTTCATATGGCTTGGGAAGCCACACAGCTTTTTATGCTAATATTCAAGGAAATATTTCCTGACCTTTTACTTGAACTTCACAAGGTCAAGTAACTTGACCTTTAAGTTGATCAACTTCATAAGATAAAATATCAGGTTTTGAAGGTTAAATAACTGAGGCTGTAGGCTATAAATTCTGCACAGTGCCCAGCACTGCACAAAATGATAACTGTTTGCCAACAACCAGTGTACATTGACAGCTCAGTTTTCCGTTACCTCTCATGCTTACAAAAGGATTTAAGCTCTGTTCTAACAAATAATCTCTTTTAACAGCCATGTTAAATGAATATATACATATACAGCATGGCTGTCCTGTTAAGACACTAAAGATAAAACTCTTGTCAGTTCACTTCTGATATCAACAAGTTACAGTAGGTTGCTAATTTCTAGTTAATGTATGCAGCAAATAGCCAATACAATGTGCAAAACTCATACCCTTTTTGAACTGCACACCTCCTTAAGACCTGAAATTTCCCTCCAAAGCAAATACAACAAAAAGAAAAATAGGAAAGGGATGAGAAAGACCGAAAACTACTGAATAGCTGAGCCTGGACCTATGTATTTTAAAAATATATTCATGG
Source organism: Baryphthengus martii (assembly GCA_013396935.1). Taxonomy (NCBI): domain Eukaryota; kingdom Metazoa; phylum Chordata; class Aves; order Coraciiformes; family Momotidae; genus Baryphthengus; species Baryphthengus martii. The sequence goes on from VWZK01012169.1 coordinate 30,750, forward strand.
TGGTTTATTCCTTTTACCTTCAGAGACAGAGCTTTTTAAAATAAATCTAAAACCATGCGGTACTTCATTTAGTCAGCATTACATTTCCAGTGTTCTTAATCAGTCATTTTGGTGCTACGCATCCTCAGGCTTCTACACTTTGGACTCTGGCTCTGTGATGGAAACTGAGCTCAGATGAGAAAGAACAGGAAAATTATTGAAATATCCATTTTAAATTTTTGTGAATTTGCATTTATATTACAAGATTCCATTTAAAAAATAATTGAAATGATTCCAGGATTCTTTTGCTTACTCAGCTGTAATTGCCAGAATAATTTCCCATTTCACAATTTCCCATTTTCACGTTTCATTTTTTCGAAAAGGAGTGAGTACTAGCAGCTTCTGATGGTCTCTCAAGACACTCCCTTTGCTGATAAATGAGACAGACAACAGAAAATAAAGAAACTATGTAACTGAACATTTTAGTGACTAAGAAGGGAATCACAGTTTACATGCAATTTGCTTCACCTGTTCTACAAGAAGCTTCAAAAGTTCACACTGGGCTCTTGAAATATTGTTAAGTTTCCATCAGCCTTGTTGCATTTTCTCTTCTCTCAAGTAAATAATGATAGGAGTAGAGGAAATGGCCTGAAGTTGCACCAGGGGAGGTTTAGACGAGATATTAGGAAGAATTTCTTTACTGAAAGAGTCGTCAGGCACTGGAACGGGCTGCCCAGGGAGGTGGTGGGGTCGCCATCCCTGGAGGTATTAAAAAAAACATGTAGATGAGGCACTTCAGGACGTACTCTACTGGGATGGTGAGGTGTTTGTTTTTTGTTTTTTTGCTTTGTGGGGGGTTTCTGTGGGGTTTTTTTGGGCTGACAGTTGGACAAGGTGATCTTAGAGGTCTTTTCCAACTGCACTTCAACGAAGCCTGGATCTGCTGCACTGTAAATGCTCCGCTTCACTTCTATGGTGTACCTTTTCTAGTAATACTTTCTAGTTCACCGAATCCACAATCTAAACCTTATTTTGAAGACTGTGCTAATAATGTATACGTACATATGTATTGTTACATTATATAAATATATTCAGTAATAATGAAAACCAAAGACACCTAAACATACGCAGCCTAATGGCCAGCTTCACTCAGGTCAGACCTGTACCTTCAAAAGAAGGAAAGAGAAAATGGCCTGGTGGAGTTGAATTGGTGACAGCGCTGGCTTTAATTAGGCTTCATTCAGGTTCCTGTCATCACTACTGCTCTTTCTGGCTGCATAGATATCTCTCAGAAGAGCTATAGAGAACTGTCTACTCAGTCTTAAAACCTAAAGTCAACTGTCATTCCTTCCTTCCAGAGTCACGGATCTCTAGATTGCATCTGACACATATTTCTGTATCAAGGCTGTCATTATCGATAAGAAAAGGGCTGATAACTTTTTCTTTCACAAGAAAATGCTGCCCTGGTGGAATACCCATTCTTCAGCGTATCATAAAAGAATCTTCTGAGAAATAGAAGAGACTTTGTTATCAGAGACAGAAAAAAACCTCAACATACAATTCATTCAGCACTATTCAGTGGAGCAATATGGAAATTAGTATTAAGAATTCAAATTTGTCACTTGAGCATCAATAAAAATTGGTTTCAACTCATGAGTATGGCCTATGCATGGTTAAATAATGCATACTCTGATAGTACCTCCATGAAAAAGTTAAGTACAAAAGCATTTTGATAGTTTTTTGATTTTTTTTTTTTTCCTGCTCTATGGTGTTTTTTTTCCTTTACAGGCGATTTTTTTTTTGTACATTGTTGTGCCAAGCAAATCTCAGTTTATTCTGTAATTATGTATTTCATAACTATTGTAAACTTCATGTTTTCATGATATTTGTAACTATCAAGTTTACTTTTATTGTGCACATTGGAGTAGTTTAACACTACCATTTAGGGCTAACACATTATAAATGCTCATTTAAAAAGGTTTCAGGAAATTAGGATTTATTTTTTCTGTAACAGAATGTACCATTCAAATACTTTACCTTTCACGTTGTTGGCGAAACAGACCTCGCTTTTAACCGAAGTTTGGTTTACCTTTTTTATTGCTTCATTGCAAAACCAAATAAAAACCTTCTGTCTTAATCTTCTGACATCTAAAAGAATTTTAAAAAATCATCCCCCTCCCCCTTTTCTAGGGATTAGATCTGTGCTCCTTCATTATGCAACCATTTGACTGCATGAATGTTGGAACAGTCTAACTTGAAATCCTTCTGGAGTATTTGGAGTTGAAAACAGAGCCATAAGTCATTGAAAATTTAATTTCCCCTAGATTTACAGTGAAAGCTCAGCTTTGATCTATGACATCTATGTCCCTCCAAACTGGCAATTCTTATTGTTATCACGCTTCAGACACAAGCTTCCATCATCAAAATAGAAGGTCTAAGGGATATTTGGATCACTGGTACAGGACTGCAATGAATTAATAAACCGACAGTGACAGAATGCTTGGAAGAATGCATGTATGATGAACAGACATCAGTCAGGGTGCTAAGCCTTGGATTCAGCCAACTGCTTCTGTCCCAGCCCTAACCTCAAGCGTACCGGAGCAGTCCCATGGATTTGAGCCAGCCTCAGACCTGGCTCAGCAGGGTGCACTGGGGGCTGCTCCAAAAGCACAAACCTGTCACAGCTTTGTTCCTGTTAGTGACAAGTCAGACCTGCATGGTGGTACTAGCAGCAGGAAATGACTAGGACAAGGCTGGACTGGAGAGCGGGGGTTTGCAAGAAAGTGATAACTAGGTTTCCTGATGCTTTCATAGAATAACAAAGTCAGAGAATCAGTTCAAAATTCTTTTTCAAACCCACAGAGACCTTGCCCTTCTGAATTTTCTGTGGAGTTGAGTAGCCACCCTCCCTCATCATTCTTCCCTACTCAAATCTCATAGTGTTTTGGTTGGTTGTTTTTTTTTGTTGTTTTTGCCGTGCCCATAAAAAGCAACTTCAGAAATTTACAGGTACATCGAGTTCATCCATTGAGTAGCTAACAAATCTGCTGCACAGCTCATAGTTGCTCATATATTAAATTTTACAAAGACTATGAAAGCTCCCTGTCCTGAACAAGTCACTGGAGTAGTTGGAGTTAGCAAAAAAAAAAAAAAAAAGAAACAAGTTTTACATGGCAATATTCAGCTCTGGGGCACTGAAAGAAAAGCTCCTGTATTTTAGGCACAGAAAAATCAGGACAGATGCAGGACATGTGGTGTCCAAATTTAAGCCTCAGTATATGAATAAGGGAGCAGAGTATAGGGAACTAGATTACAAGAATAGAAAAGAAGTATGAGAAAGATGGGGAGAAAGAGGAGGTGAGCAAAAGAGAAAGGGAAAGAAGGGAGGACAGGAAGGAAGATCCTCCCCAGAAGCAATGGAGTTTGAAGCTGCCAGCATAATGGGAAATGCCATTTTGTCTCACAATTCAGAAGACTAGATCTACAAAGAAGGTTGAACATAGAGTTTCTGCTGCCCTGTCTACAAGCCTGGTCTTGGACCAGGAGTTGTGATAAGACAAGGCTTTTGCCAACTCCAGGTCGAAGGATGGCACTCGGCTTACCAACAAAACCACTCACACTAGGCAAATTCCAACTGTCTCCCTCAACTAAGGCCTGCAGGAAGGCTTTGAGAGAATGTTATTTATTCCTAACCCTTCAAGAAAAAAAGTCTCATGAAATCTTTGCCAAAATTACTAGACTTCCACTACTTCTAATTCAGTATTATTTTAGAATAAAGCAGCCTTAATTTACTTTTCTTTCATTTTCAAATGTCTGGCTGAAATATGTAAGACCATAACTCACTATACTGCTGGGAGACTCTCCAGTTCTCATACAGCAAAAGAGTTTAGCTTAGCCTATGAAGAATCATTAACAAAATATCCTTCAAGCATCACAGGAGTTCAAATAAATCATAAAAGCTATCAAATCAAAACAATACCAAGAAATTAAAAATGTTAAAGTTTTTTCTCAGAAACCAAAGCAATCCAGCAGAATAGTTGGTAAGAACTAAAAGCATTATTCTTATTTTCTCTCTCTTTCTGAAACTAGAGAAAACACTCAAGAAAATTTGTGTGTACATAGAAATTTTCAGACACTGGCACTAATTGCTCCATTTTCCTGCTCACCCACCTAGGTAAGTGAAATCAGTGCAAGAATTTAGCCATTTGAACCACAGAGTCAATTATAAACCTAGTTCCAAGTTAAGAAATCGCCTCTAAAATTATTGTGAAGGCTCTGTATTACACCTTCAAGAAATTCATGTTCATTACATCCTAAAAGAACTTTGAACTTTGTCTGAAGGCTTCACATGTCCTTTCAAACTTCATAGAACATTCTGGTATACAAAAGATGCCTTGTCCACCTTTTTCAAATAGCATACCAAAGAACACAATGATACAACACTTCACAAATACTTAAGTTCCTAAATGCAGGCAGACCAAATTATATCACTTAAAAAACCCTGGGTATTAAAAATGATAGCCTCACAATGAAGTACTTCTCAGATCGAGGAAAAAAAAGATATATTGGCTCCTAGACTGTGTGCCGATCACAAGCCAAATTATCCTGTTCAGTGCTATTTGTGTGGAATTTTTTTTTAATACATATATAAAGAGCTAAAGGAATAATGCTGAATAAAAAATAACCCTACCATTTAAAAAGCTCCTTCTATTGCCATCACTGAAGCAGCAAGAAATTCAGCTGCTAATGAACACCTCTAACCTTAGCTACATCTATGAAAAAGATCTGCTTTGCCTAAGTATAACTGAGAGGAAAAAACAGAGGATTACACTGTAAGAAAAATGATATCTTAAAAAATACTACAAACAAATTCCACAAAAGAAGTTTGTATGAACATCTTTTTTGTACTGCTTGTAGGAAGATTGAAGCTTATCTGCTTCCATGTGAGCAGAAAAGATTGATGGATCTGATGGAAGAATGATAGTTAAAGCATTAGTTTAAGATTAGGAAATGATAAAATTTCCATCAAATGTAGATCAGTAATACTATATACTCCAGGAAAAAAAAAAAAAAATAAAATATATATATATTCTGGTCACTCTCTCTACTTCCTTTCTAAGGACTTGCTCTCATTTAAAAGCAGAACCAACTATTAAGCTTGTCATAATTCATATAGATTTAAATATCCATCTTCTTTTTCACAGAATGCCAGGAGTTGGAAGGGACCCCTTGTCTCCGTTGAAGACTCAGGGCAAGCCCCGCAGAGCAGGATTCCTATCGGCCCTCTCTCCTCCTCCCCCTTCCCTCTCAAGGGAGGATACAAAGGGGAATGAGGAAGGCAGTGCCTCACACCAAATTGGAAGTTGAGACTACGAACAAAATCTAATAGGTAACAGATAAACAGGGAGAAGGAAATATTAAGGGAAGGGGGNAACAGAGATAAACAGGGAAAAGGAAATATGAAGGGCAGAGGGATCTACAAGCATATACAAAACCAGCTCTCAGATGGAGATGGATTGTGGAGCCAGGCCCGGCCGCGCTGAGGTGCGGCCTCAGCAGCAGCACAGCCCCAGTGAGAAAGAAAAGACAGCGAAGTCCAAACTGAACAACCTGTCGTTTTTGTACAGTGTGGCAGGGAAGGGGAGGGAATATCAGCTGCCCTCTGACCCCTCAGGGTCCTAGAGTTACCAGTGTACGTCGCCCCTCAATTTGTTAACTCTTAAACCACACCACCTCTGCTTCCATGTAGTCCAACCCCCCAGCTGAAGCAGCTTCACCTAGAGCAGGTTTCACAGGAACGCATCCAAGTGGGTTTGGAAAGTCTCCAGAGAAGGAAGCTCCACAATCTCCCTCGGCAGCCTGGGCCAAGCTCCGTCACCCTCACAGGAAAGGAGTTTTTCCAGTTTGTGCATGCTGCCCCTTGTCCTATCACTGGGCACCACTGAAAATAGACGGGCCCCATCCTCTTGACACCCACCCTTGAGATCTTTATAAACATTGATAAGATCCACTCTCAGTTGTCTCTTCTCCAGGCTAAACAGCCCCAGGTCTCTCGGCCTTTCCTCATCAGTGAGATGTTCCAGTTCCTTAATCAGCCTTGTAGCCCTCTGTTGGGCTCTCTCCAGTAGTCCTCTGTAACACAACCAACCATAAATGTGCTATTTCTGAATGTTTCATATTCTTCAACGACATCTCACATTACTATGAATGTATAAGAATGACTACAAAGCATTTTGTAGCTCATATTGTTAGCAACATGTTCTTACTGTACCAGCACAAATACTCAAATGAGTCAGCATTGACAGAAATTCAACTCTCATGTTCTCTCTCAAAAAAAATCAATTTACAATCTCCTCCATGAACTTCTCTCAATCTGTTTTTGTTTGCCCTTGTTTTCTCCTTATTAAAGGAAAATTGCAAAAGCTACAATTCTGCCACTGTATTATTTTGGTTAATTAATGAAGCGTGCATATTTCTTTTAACAGATAAGATTAAAGGAGGTAGTTTTAATAAATTATATGAGTAGTTGAATGGGAATTATATTTCTCTAGAATCTACAGCACGTTTGCAGATTTGCCTGACTTAAATTCCTGGAAGAAGACAGGTTTCTACAGTATACAGAGAATTGTTTTAGGGGGAAAAAAAAAAAAAGAGAATATATGAAACAGCCTATATAATCAAAAGGGGAAAAAAACCCAGCATTATACTCTGAACATACGGAGAGTGATTTTGGGTTTGGTTGGGTTGAGGGTTTTTCAGCAAGGCATCAGAAGAAGGATTTATATGTGTTTTTATAGTGTAACTTAGCTTTACCTTGCTGATTTCCAGACAAAACCATCTCCATCATAGCCTTTCTGTAATCATAAATGGAAAACTGCAGAAGCTGCCTACAGGCAGCTTTCAGGGATATAATAGCACAGAGCTGAGACAATCTAAAGACAGCCCTAAAGTAGCAAGTGAGAGAAGATGTTGACAACCCACCAGCCCAGTACGCATGCTTAATTCAAAGAAATGTTCCTCAGCATCTCCCTGGGGCACCACAGAACATGCCTCATTCACAAAGCAAATGGAAGCACCTCATGTCTCTTCATCTTAAAGAATTCCTCTTATTTTTAATTTTTACACCTTAATTACTTTTGGCAACCTTTTTCATCTACCTGAGAAGTCGGGAACTGGCTGACCTTGTATAACTAAACTCTGTCATTCCTCTTTCTCTGTGTTCTTCTAGTTCTTGTTAAACTTGAATTCCTTTAAAGATCTCTGCTCTATACCACAACCAGGCCTGACATATTTGCAAACTACAAGACCAGCTATTTTTTTCTAACTAAAGATAAATTCCCCAACGTGTTATTCCTATCATGTGAGTAGTTTCCAATGCAATGAACTTTCTAAGGAGCTTCACTCTTCTAACATTTGCACATACTGAATTGTCTTCCAATATACCACTAGAAGCAACTGGCTAAAAGATTCTCCGCTTACTTTAGTCAGCCAGGGTAATATTTTTCTGCCATGCATGTTTAAATAAAAATTATCCAAATGAAAAGTGATTTCTAGATGGGACTTCATTTGTCAAGATTTATTATTGTATGTATTTGCATAGTGTGATATAATTTTAACTTTTCTGATGTTTTACTACATAGGTTTAATTTTGAAAAAAAAATAAATTAAAATCCCACCTGCTTAAAAGCAGCTAAAGCACACCCCTGTTATGCTTGTAATTTAAAAAATGTAAAAACAAGCCCTAATCTTTTACTTTAAGCCTATTTCATACAAGGTTTTTATTTTTCCTTTCCTCTGGCAGGAGACAATCTAGACTTCTGCAGAAAAGTAACTGATTTCATTTTTGTGTCATGCACTATCAAAACAATTATTGACTATGTTTCAAATCTGTATTACCTCTTAACAGCACAAAGATGTTAACTTCAGCTTTTTAAGTGATTGACAGAGACCTCCTCAAATGAGCATGAAGCACTGCACAGAACAGAGCTCTTGTTTCAAAGGCTCCGCTGCAACTCAAACACATTGCTATTACTTCTGTTAATTTGTGGGAGTTGGTGCCTTTGTAGACTCATACAAGACAAAGCAAGCAACTCTGTCCTTAACCTTCATGAAGAACTCAAGATCCCAAATTTTTCAAAAACGGTCTAGATGACTCTGGTGATGCTACATAATAAATTAAATCTTTTCAAGTTAAAAGTTGGGCCATGTTAAAAGAAGTAGGAAATTGAAGAAATATCACTTTATCATGTGTCTTTCTAACCAGAAACACACAAAAGGCCTCACTCCCTCACTGGCAAATTCAGAGCATGTTCTCAAAGTATGGTGAGTGCTGTCTATGGTGAGTAAAGTCTACCTGAAAGCACCACTAAAGCCATCGAGACCTTGTCTGCATGTGCCCAGTACCCAGCCTGAGCTGTTCTATGATGGTGGAACGCGCTATCAAAACAGACAAAGCACAGATAATCGTTCTGGAGTTTGTTATGGATACTATCATATAGCCTACCCCAAAACTCTGGGCTACACCTCACCTGCTCTAATCATTAGGTGTGCGCAGAAAAGAAAGAGAGGCACAGATGAACTCATAACAAAATGGTGCCCAAGTAACACAGTTGGATCAGGAAGGTAGAAGGTGATAGTAATCCACATAACAATGTCCAGAGGACTGAAAAATAGAAGAAATTGGCCTGGGATGATGTGACTAATGAAGCCATTGGTGACTTAGATCAACCAGCTATGTCAGAAAGCAATAATTAGTGAAAGTAATAGCGTCTCACAGAGAACATCCTCGCACAGCAATCCCATTCTACTTATGAGTACGTTTTTCATTATATACCACTAAGCAGTGTGGTTCTGTCCCTCTGGCTGCCTCATCCATGACAACTAATCCTAAATATTCAGTTCTGTGAGCCTCCATCATACCATGTGATTTAGTTTTCCACTAGGATCTTAGGCTTAGGTGGCCAGTAGCATACTCAGGGAACTTTTGTATTGTGCGTAGGAGAAGAAGAGATGCACGTGATCATTTTTTGCAGCCTTCCATCAAGGAATGTCTAGCCCAAAACAGATTCTGGGCTTTCCAAGATTTCCGCTGCACCTAAAGCAGTCACTTAAGCACCAGCATGGCCAACAATCTGTGACTGGTGTGTTTCAGTACTCATTAATCAACCAGTCCTTACTTAGCAATTCTTAACATTCAAACAATCCAGACCAGCATCTCCCAGTGGTGCTTGTTTTAAAAAATCTTGTACCTGGAGAACAAACTCCCTTGAGGCATCAGTCCTTGTACTGTGTACCTCCTTCCCTATCCCAGTCTACCTCGGGCAGTTAAGAATGCTAATTAAGTTCCTACTGTCTGCTAACATATGCACATTATTTTTACAGCATTATACAAATATTTTAAAAGTTTTGACAGACTGTTCTGAGAACACTTAGCTGAATATCAAATGACTAAATCACAGAAGGTCTTCAGATGACATTACAGCTGATATGCTGTATATAGCACAGGCACATGATCAAATACACTAAATGGTACTTAGAGATTGCAAAATTATGAAGATGCCATTAAGAGATTCAATGTAAATCAATGTTTCACTGTTTTGGAAGGATGAGACTGTGTAGAATTATTGCTTTCGGTGTTTTTCCTTATGTTGTGGTTTAACTCCAGCCAGCAACTAAGCACCATGCAGCAACTTCCTCACTCCTTCCACCTCCCAGTGAGATAGGAGGAGAACTGAAAAAAAGTGAAACTCATGGGTTGAGACAAGAAGAGTTTAATAACTAAAATAAAATAAAACCAATATTAATCATGAAATATAATCACAGTTATTGAAAATAAAAGGCATGAAAAAAGATGATAATAAAAAGAGGGAGAAATAAAGCCCAAGACAGACCAGTGATGCAGAGTGCAACTGCTGAGCACCCGCTGACCGATGCCCCAGAAGCAATCCGCCCCTCCTGGCCAATTCCCTGCAGTTCTATACACAGCATGACATTCTATGGTATGGAATAGCCCTTTGGCTAGTTCGGGTCAGCTGTCCTGGCCATGCTCCCTCCCAGCTTCTTCTGCATCTATGTCATGGTAGAGCATGGAAAACTTAACTGATAAGTGTGACTTAGCAAAAACTAACCAATCAGTGTGTTATCAACACTATTCTCACACTAAATCCAAAACAGCACTGCACCAGGGAGACACAGGCATATAAATCTGACTTTGTTAGTAGATACTATAAAAAGCCAGTAGCAGGTAAAAAATGCCTCCCAGCTTACAAGAGACAGGATATATTGTTTTATCTATTTACCACAGGAAGGTACAAGAAAAGGTACATTGCTGACCTTTCTCCTCTTTGATCTTTCTCTAAATTACTGAAACACTTAACACCGACTGTTTTGTTGTCATTGTAGAAAATAAACGAAACTGAAACTGAAGAGTCGGCCTCAGAGGTCTGTTCTCCCATCCATGTATGAACATACCCTCTATTAGCATTAATGGCAACTACTCATGTATATGGATGAAAGATCAGACCCCTCAATTTGTTTAGATGAGACTAATTTTAATCAGTGTGAGCTAATGTATAATTTTGTACACCACACTTGTGTCGTTGGTGAGTCGACACATTTGAGTCTTTCAATTTACATTCCAGATGCTATAGGCTGAGGATTTTGAAACAGAGGAATGTCAAAATATTAGTCAGGAATATTATTCTCAGGATACTTATTCCCCTGGTGAAGAGAAAAGGAACCACACTGACATTGAATGACCACGAAAACAAAGCAGGGCAGAGAGCGACTGTTGAATGCCAGAAGCATGATTTTGCATTGAATCCCTATCATAAAAAAAAGAAAAAAAAAAAAAAAAAAAAGTCCTACAACCATCACTGAGCTCTGTTGTAATAAATCTTTGCTCTTGCTTATCAAACACAGGTCCTAGTGAAGCTTCAAAATTTGCATTACCTCCTAACCTCACAGCAACCTCATACCGAGCTCAGTAAACGTTTATTCAAATAAAACAAACATAAAGAAAAATTATATAAATGCATTACACAAGTAAAACAAAACCACACCGTACAAGGTAAGACCAAAGACCTGGATCAGGGAAAAGCTTATGACACTCTGACTTCCATTTGAAAATGAGTTTCAGTCTCAAAAACAACCCCCCACTTCTATGTCAGATACATTGCCTTACTACTGCTTCATTTTTTACTGGTAATCATTTTCTGACCTCACTGCCATCAATCCTGCTTGAAAGAGATCAGACTGTTTGTTGAAATGCATTACTGTGAAGACATTGCCTGTTTCTACAAATAAAAAGAACATACAGACAAATACAGGTAGAAACTTTTTTCCTAGAGAACATACTCAAGACACATCCCAAAATTGAAGGTATCTATCTGCGGGTAAAGGACAGGAATGCGCACACCTGTAAAAATGTATCTATACCAAAGACCAGTAATGCAGATCCATTTGGAAGATGATGATCCATAGCTGTGATTAGGTGCTTTTCTTAATCTTTCCTTCAAGGTTTCACATTATTGGATGATCAAACCATCCATGTGACAAATGTAACTTTCAGTTTTTAAAACAGCTTTCGGCTATTCCCTGTGTGAAGCCATGAGCAACTTCTACATATCATCTTAAAGAAAGATTTTTGTAACCTTGTACTACACTACACAATTAGCCGGTCTGAAGCACACACAGACAACCGAAAATGTCTAAAAAGTTCACGAAGTCCTAAAAGTATCCTTGTGTTACTACTTCTTTTTTTTTTTTTTTTT